>JAZDUA010000080.1:462500-940000 GCA_038098605.1 Gryllus longicercus | reverse complement strand
TTCACGGTGTCAATTGTCGATATAAACCTCTCATCAAAATTATAAATTTTGCTACAGATTCAAAACAGTATCCGAATTGTTTTGAACAGTTAAATTAGGATGAAACTATACAACTAATGAGCATCTGATGAAAGCAAAAGTATTTTACTTTGCCTCTATATGAAATTTCATGACAACTACACTATCTTAATGGATTTAACAATATTTGCTCTTAGTAATCAAAACATGACATAAAATGTATGTGTTCGTATATATTAAATTTCACCACATTTGGATGGGTACATTGTTTCTAAACTGTTAAATATTCTGTAGAGTGAAGAACATGTTTGCCATTTGAAACTTCTGAATATAAATTACTCCATAAATAGTCGTATTTTAAAAGGAAGCACATCATTTGTAGTGCATCGTAAATACGTTCGTATAAGTACAAAATAAATTATCCAAATATGATTATGCCCAGCACTCTGAAAAGTTTAATCTAATTTCTTATTTCTCATGTCGCCTGTCGGCAAACAATTCCCTCTACCATCAAAACCTTCCCTCAAAGGAAAACACGACAAGCACTTTCGCAAAAGGAAACTAGCACTAGAAAAATGAATACACCAAGGAGGAAAGTTGGAGTGCGCCGCAGCCGCCGAGTCACTTCCTCAAGGAGGCGGGCAGTGGGCGCAGGGGAGGCGACTGCGGAGGCGGAGGCGGCGGCGAAGGCGAAGGCGAAGGCGCCGTCGGGAGCGGCGCGGCGTCGGTCTGGCGGCGTAGCCTCAGACAGCGGTGCCGTCGGCGGGGGTGGGGGCGGGGACAGAGGCAGGGGCGGGAGCACGGGCCAGCCCGAGCAGTTTCGCCGCACGCTCTATCGGCCGGGCGGAAGCGAAGCGAGGCGCATTGTGAATACAACGGTATAGGAGGTTCGGATGCCCAGATCTTCGCGATAAAACGTATTAATGCAGACGGGGCGGTGTACCGGAGGTGAAAGACGGGGCGCCGCCGCGGGCGGAGCAGGGAGAGGATGGGGTGGGATGAGGCAGAGCAGAGCTAGGCATGGCTGGGCGGGGCGGGGCGGGACGGGACGCTGAGAGTAAGAGAGAGGCGGGGTCGCGCGGGGCGGGACGGCGCGGTACCGTTTCTAATTGTGGGCGGCTTCCGCGGGGTCGCGGCGGTCGCCGCCGCCTCCACAGCATCGGCGTACGGTGAACAATGCAAGGTGGTGCGGGGGCGGCGGGGGAGTGGAGGACGCGTCGTGGGGGCAGGAAAGACGGCGTGGCCACAAGAGTTGCGTCGCACGTCTTGTCTCTCGGAGCTGCTTGATGCACTGACGAGACACGCAGCTTCGCCACGCAAAATATCAATCAAACATTGCGTACACTGTGCATATACCGTCACCAGATAATTTACTTCTCAGTCTTCAGTTCCTATGCAATGTGCTCATAAATACTCATAACATGTAATAGCACAGATAAAAAGCACAGAAATTCTTTAAGAAACACTTCTAACAGGAACATGAAATAGAATTAAAGCAAGCACCTTCCTGTTTATCACAAACTGTTTTTATCTCCAGCGGCTCTGTTACACATACATTCAGCACTCGACACCGATCTAACACCTAAAATTACCTCCGGAATCTTGGAATCTGTCTCTCGACCTCCCTGCTGAAACAATTCCTCGGAGAAAACGATGTGGTTGCTCACCCTGAAGATGAAGAGGCAGAAGCCAGCGGCGAACGGTCGCGGTCGTCTCGCTCGCCACGCACCGCTCTCTGCTTCCGCTTCTTATCCCTCCGCTCTCCACCTTCCTCTTCTTCCGCCACTAAGGATTCGTGGCCTCCTTGCGCCTCACTCTCCGGTTTGTAGCTTCTCGTCTCCTTCGGAAGCGGCATGTCCTGCAACAAAACGAATGCAACGCGCTTGTTCAGGCTGGGCGAAAAAAAATCTTCTCATTCATTCTCGACAAATATCAATACAATTTGCGTCTTAGATGAGTGTTTCTCATTTCAAAGAATTTCATATGAGAGTATGTATGTTGTAAATCCCATTGTATATTTTTCCAGAAAAAGAAAAGAAGTAAAAATGCTTAATTAGTAAAACGTATAATTATTAAGAATAAATATTTATAACATTTTCACTTTCATATTCAATATTTCTTCGTGCTTGAGTTGTTTCAGTACTTACATCTGCCACACCAAAATTTAATCCCTGTCAATTTTATCGTTTTTTGTTAACTCTACAGAATCTATGGCTCTGTATGAAATGTAAGCACCTTTCCCTTTCCTTCATCAAAGACATTTATAAACAAAAACAAACATTCAATCCTCATGAAGGCACTTTGAAGAATAAAACGTACAAGTGATGTAACATACATCAATTTAGAATTAAGTAATTAAAATAGAACCAATCAGTTTTAATTGAACACAAAAACTGCAGAGATTTTTGTTAATCAGTAATCCTAGAGTAGAAACACTTCATTTTAATGTTCAATTCCATATACGAAATTTAAAATCATGTACAATTAGCATACATACATCAATTTTGCCATGGTGGATGACTGGAGAAACGGCCATTTTCGATTTTCAAGATCCCTTGGAATCTAATAATGAGAACATACTCTTTTCCGAAACAGTCACGCACCGCTAAGCATTGTTGCGCGCGCCAACAAAAGCACGCGCAGCGGGACGTTATAGATTTTACGTGTTTTACACGTTTAATTGGGCTGTAGCCAGCGGCGGCGGCGGGGCGAGGGCGGTCGCCACGGCGGCGGCGGCAGCTCACGCGACGAGTCGAGCAGGTCCGACGCAAAATGAAGGCGCGTTTCTTTGAATCGGCGTCCAGGAAACACTCGGATGGGAGTGGGGAGCAGCACGGCTCCGACGAAAGTGATTGACCGGCGCTCTGTTATGAGACTAATTAAAAGTCAAGCCATGAACGCGCCTTGCACGTTGCCAGACAGACATAACCTTAACCAACAGTAATGGCGATGAGGTGCGGATTTACCGGTCGGCCAGTCTGTCTACGCCGCGCTGAAACGATGGCGACGGCGGCGGAGACGGCGGCGACGGCGGTGAGCGCTGGCCATCACTATCACAGCCTTCGTCACCATCGCCATCGATGTCGCCTTTGTCGCCGTCACAGCCGCAGCCGGTAAAGCAGTGCGTTACACGCCGCTGCAGCCATCGGTCGGTCAGGTACAAAGAGGGTGCGGCGATAGCTTCTTTTGAAACATATCCTCACGTCGGCCCTTCGTCCATCTCTCACAACGTAATTGTAAGATATGAGTTCTGGACACTTAAGTGGCTGTTCGGGGATTTAAACGATCTTTGTTCTTTGTAACAGTAAACAAACAGTACAAACTGAAATTTGCACGTTCTATTATGTCAGGGATCGTTTACGAAACCCAGTGTGCATGTGCGGCGGGTAATATAAATTAGGGGCGCACCCAAAGTGGGAGGGAGGGCTCATGGGGCATCACTCTGCCCCTCCCCGTCAGCCGCCAAAGACAGTAGATTAATTGATGCACGGTTTGTGTACTCAATCGCTTCAAATACTCCTGGATTCTTTTCGTAATGACGTCCACAATAATTGAGATGTTTAGGACCGTATAAAGTGTCCTGTTAGTGACGAATCGCATTTTGACAAATTTTCTGTAGGAACGAAAAGTCATTCAATATCTTAATTGGATACACTATAGACAATTGTAAATCGACAAAGAAAAATTAACTTTAAATTTAGTGTGGATGAAAAATTATTTATAAGGAAACATCAAATTGACTGAACACCACAATTAATGCGCACTTCACCGAAAACTCTTTGTTGCACTCATATTTAAAAACATACTTTGTTACAATTCGCCTTGGAATAAATATTTGTATTATCTTGCGGACTCCAAAGCTCGGCATAAAACATATTTCTGGGAAAAGATGACACGCCAACATATACGAGTCCCAATAAGTATACTGAATACGTTCGTACAAATAAGTCAATAGGAAGAAAATATAAATATCACAAATTTCAGAATAATACTGATTTTGTGTAGAATAAAAATCGGTTCTACTGTCCAAACAATTTACATTACTATTTTCTGAAGTGTGAAGAACTGCGCATAGTCCGGCAACATGAGAGGTGTGAATAGTTTTGTTAGATATACAGAAACTCTGGTAAAATTAAAACTACTAGTGCTATAACAGTAGGGATTTTTTCGACCGTTTTTTCAGGCAAAACTACGCAAATGATCGAAAAAAATTGTTCATTACCTTATTTCAACATCTGTCTTTAAGAAATATATTTTATTAAGGAAAAATCACTTATCTTCAATATTTTAGTTGTAGAAAGACTCCTAAAAAGTTTGAACTTTGGGAATTTACGAAAAATCAGGGTTTTCAACGAATGTACGACCTGTGCCATTCACTGAAACGTCCTTTTTTCGAAAAATTTGAAAATGTCCCAGGGGCTTCATATAAAGTACCCCCAAAATTAAAATATCGGTTTCATATTTAAGAGGCTCCGACAACAGCCGGATCTATTGGGGGATATCAATTATGGAGAAAATTGACTGAACGGCTAGCGTTGTTCACATACATAGAAGGACGGGCAGTCAGGCATTTCACCGTCATTTGATTTTTCGGTATCAAGGACCCACAAAACATGGATTCTCGCTACATCACATGTTAGAAGATTTTTCTAAATTAAGAACTGTATTTGTTCAATTTTTCATTATCAGGGCACTGTAATACGAGTTTCTTGTCGAGAATTCGCGCAGCTTTCTTCTCCGTAGCGAGAAAGTAAAAACAATGAGTTTCGATTTTGACTTGAAAAGCAAATAGTTGATTGTGTTATTCCGCCTATGCGCCTACTGCGCGTACCAACCAAATACTCATTCTCACTGCATTACTGCTTACGACACAGTTGACGTATTGGGACAGCAAGACTCCTAGGAAAATGACGACCTTCATTAAATATTTGCTATTCACGTGCTGCATTATCGAGAAGTGTTGCAAACACTCCATCAAAGTCCATCAAAGCTAAAAGTCCATCAAAGCTAAAAGTCCATCAAAGCTAAAAGTCCATCAAAGCTAAAAGTCCATCAAAGCTAAAAGTCCATCAAAGCTAAAAGTCCAAAAAGCTTTGAATCTCACCCGGAAATGCTCGGAGCAGAGCTTGAGACCGTCTTTCGATTTTGATGCAAATTCCCAGTGAATGCGAAAAGCCGAAGGAATGGTAATGAAAATATTTCAAATATTTCTATATATGGGGGTGTCAGTTTGTAATAGTCTTTTACAACGCAAAGCTGATGAAGCTTTTTGTTTTCATATGTGCAAATATTGCAATTGAGAATCAATATTGCAACATAATTATTTCATTCGAATGGATTTGTCTGCATATCGCCGACCGATAGCCGTCACTTATTTTAATACGAGCTATGTCAACTACCTGAACCACCGGCTGAAGTGGCTCAGGGCATCAATGAATGTCCCTGCAGTGCCCCTGACCAGGATGTCCTGGGGTACGAGTCCCGACGGTGGCAGGATTTTTGACACTCGCTAAATGGCTACGTCGAATCCTCCCCCAGTCTGGAGGAAAATTATAGCGGCCAACTGCTCTGATCGGCAGTTTTCCGAGGTTTTTTTCAACACCCAGCGAATGCCGGAGCAGTACTACGAACCGAGGAACCTTTGAAAAAGAACATTTCGTTAACCAAGATAACAAGTCCTTGTATAATCCTCAAAATAATGTGGGAATGATTTGCAGAATTACATATCGTTCTTTATATTATTATTTTTAATTGTAGATAGAAATTGCAATGTAGCACTCAACAATCATATTACCGGAGATGGAACTTCGTGACTGACAGTTGGGCGCCGACTCTTCTGTTTCCACATGGAATCACCATGCGAGGAAGCGGGCGCCGGGCCAATCAGTTTTTAGTTATCAAAACCACCTCCGGCCCGCGTTGTCGATGGAATGTAAACATCAATGTCACTTCATGTCAAGTCTTGGGTGATTGGCAACGAAGCATCATGTGCTCGCTGTCGGTAACAAAGAAAGATCTACTAAAGCGTATGTGAGAATGTTTCAAGAGAAACATTATTAACCATTTGTTGTTTTTTATTCGAAAAATATTTTACGTTTCCCACTTCACAAACTATAACTTCTAGACAATTAAAAATTGAATTAAAAATCGAATTTGATCTGATTGTCAGCCCTGCTTTTGAATCCTCACAAAGGCGCTACGACGTATTTGATGCAAATCACGCAAACAATGAAATCTTAACTCAATTTCAATACAACTTTTATTTAATCGCTGTATGGTGATATTATTAGAAATTCTAACAAATTTACGAATTAACTGCATCGATGTACCGTTTATGAAGCATAATGCGAATTTTTAAAAGTAAACGATTATTTCCATACAAATTACAGACGGATTTTCTTTAATATTTCATGTACACATGTAAACAAATATCTCTTGAATATGAAAAGGTCATGATAATTAAGAAAATATGTCCGGAATCACTGCAATAGGTACTGAGACACAATGGTTAACAGTTCTCATTAGACGTAACGTAGCCAAAGGACATCGACGCACGGAAATCAAATAATAATGTAATGGAAACGAATCAGAAGGCATGCCTTTTCTTCTCAGCACATTGCTCTGGATTGAGCCCTGCAGCCAATCTCTGCAATTCCTTGTTCCTCCGCAGGGCGCGGTGCATTGAACGCATCATCGAGAGCAGGGGCAAAAACAAAGACGAGGGGCTCACAACGAGCGACAGCTCATGGGCCTCGGGCGGGCCCGACTGCACGCCTGCGGCTGGGGCGGCGGCGGCTGAGGCGGCGGCGGCTGGGGCGGCGGCGGCGGCGGCGGCGGCGGCGGAGGCGGAGGCCTAGGTGGAGGCGGCGGCGGCTTTTGGGTGCTTTCGGCCGGCGCTTTGCAGTGCTAGTTAGTCGGCGATGGAGCGCCTGAGGCTGCGGGCTCGCTCTGGGCGATTCGCCACGCTAATTGTATGCGTGATCGAGGCGAGCCGAGAGGCCCGCGGGCCCGCGCCGCTCGCCTTGAACCGCCGCCTCCGCCGCCGTCGAGAAGGCCCCCCGCGGCCCGCGCCCGCCGGCTCATTCGCTCGCGCCGACGCCGACGCCACGCTACGCCGCACCACACCTCGCCTCGCCTCACCTCGCCGCAGCGCACCGTGCCGCGCCTCGTCGCGCCGCACCGCCCCGTCCCCGAACCTCAATATTTACATATGACGTAAGAAGGGCACGGCAGTGGCAGCGGCAGCGACGGCGGCGGCGGTGGAGGTGGAGGTGGAGGAGGAGGTGGAGGTGCTCGTCCAGGGAGGGGCCACTCTCTTGAGCCAGAGCCAACCGTGGCGCTCTCGTCCGCCGCGCGGAAGACTAGACCAGAGGGTAAGCAGACGCGACGTACGCCCATGGCACGGGCAAGGGCATGCAATTTCCTGTTGGTCTGCTCGTACTGCAACTCTTCCTATTGTTACCTTCAATATCGTCTTAGCAAATCTGTGTGTTCTATCTGTACGACTGAAAATGAGCTCACGCTCTGAAAGATCCTCGCCTCTTCTCGAGTTTTTCAGTGAACTCTACCCCTTTTTACAATTCCAATTAGCTTTTACCTTTTCGCTCTCACATTGAACCGTTATCACTAGCTATATTCACTGAATGGTATCACAATGCAAGTGGTCTCACCCGTTACATCTTTTATTGGTCTTCTACGTGATGATAGTTGTAGTTATGAAATGAATCACTACCGTGTCTATAGCGTACGCCTCGACGACGCTAGCATGCACCTCGGAGGATATTGATAGTTGCTCATTGCTACAACCAGTCGACCAGTAACCGTGTAACACCAGCAACTGCAAAGAATTGTCTTTATAAGCCATCATCGTATGACTGAAGTTTGTAACTGACGAACATATCTCCAGATCCGTCCCACTTCTCACAACCAAAGCTAGTCATTGTGCACCCATCTCTAATCGTTGCCACCCACATACAGCGCCGTACGCCGCCGTTCCCCGCAGCGCGCTGCTCATCGTCGCGACCGGCGCCGCAGCCTATTTGTTTGCGACAGCCGAGCACGCGGCGGGACGTGTCCGGCAGCGTGAAATCCGGGCTGGCGGACGTTCAACGAGAACAGCGCGTTTACCGTTGCCGACTTCCCAGGAGGCGTCGTCGCGCTGGCCGCGACCACAGACGGCGTCGGCCCTCCAAACGCCGCCGCCGCCGCTGGCAGCTTTTACGACAGCACGATTGGACAGAGACACCCCTCATTGATTCGCCAGGTCCACACTATATAAGTCAGAATGCGAGTTATCAACCAACTTCAGAATGTAGACGGGAATAGGCCAGAAAGCAGCAATCCTATCAGCCAGAAAAACTGTTAAATGTTAACTTTTATATGTTATTTAAATGTAACGTATTAAACAATATATATATATATATATATATATATATATATATATAGAGAGAGAGAGAGAGAGAGAGAGAGAGAGAGAGAGGGAGGGAGGGAGGGAGGGAGGGAGGGAGGGAGAGAGAGGCGGAATGGTAATAAAATGTCAACACTAAAAGTTCGGAAAACACTTCGTAAAAACGTAAATTAGCATATTTTTCAGAACTCATTTAATTCCCAATGTTTCAAAAGGCAATGAAAATGGCACAAGAAAAATCAAACTTCTTTCCATAGATATAATGGCTTTTTGAAACGATATCGTAACGATCACAAGGTGCCTTCGGCAAAACAACACAGTTGGACACGGATGCGGCGGTAGTCTCTACAATCCTCGGCGCGCGCACGCCCACGCGTTTCTCGCCTCCGTCGCCCACGTCTCCCTCATCATCCGCTTACACAGCGCCGCCCGCTGTGCATCTCGTCGGCCACGTCCGTCCGTGCCTCCCACGCTCGCCCCAAACACCGCTTGCCCGCCCGCAAGCCCTCCCAGAGCCCAGGCCGCCCGTCTCGCCGCACGCCCGCCGAAATAAATTGGAGCGGCCAGGTGATGGTGGCGGTGGCGGTGGCGGCGGCGGCGGAGGCGGCGGAGGCGGTGGAGGCGGCGGTGGCGGCGGCGGCGGCGGTGGTGGCGGTGGTGGCGGAGGCGGCAGCGTGTCCGCCAGAGGCCGCCGCCGCCGCACCAGGAAACGCGGCCCGCCGTCCGCCAGGCGCAGCGGTACCCCACATCTTCTTCCTCTCGCCGGGCTCGGGGAAGGAAGTCGGAGCGAGCGAGTGAATGTGAGTGCGAGAGTGTGTGTGTGTGTGTGTATGTATGTGTGAGTGAGTGTGCCTGCGTCCGTCCTGCCGCCCCCTCCCCCCACCAGGTGAGCTGCGCCCAGACCCCGGCAGTTCTTCGCAGTCAGGCAGACCGCCAACAAGTACTACCCGCGCCGGCAAGTAGCTCCCTGCGGCCTGGTCGGGGACCATGGCGGGCACGCCGTCGCTGCTGCAGCTGCGGCTGCCGCCGCCACCGCCGCCGCCACCAACGACGACGTCGCCGATGCCGCCGACTCCGACGCGGATTTCGCCGTCGCCGCCAGCGTCGCGACCGCCGCTAGCATCTTCGCCGCCGTTGCTGCCGCCGTCGCTGCCGCCGCTGCTGCTGTGCCTGCTGTGCGTCGCCGTGTGGACGGCGGCCACCGTCACAGCCGCGCCCGCGGGTCAGTGAGTACACGCGGGCCGCGACGCCCGGGGTCCGTGCTCTCCCGCTGCTTCGCGCCCGCGCCCGCGCTTCCACGGCTCCCGTTACGCGCGCGCGCCTCGCTCAACACGCCCGATTTTCGAAGCTTTCGGCGCAAATGTAAGAGCAGTGACTTCCGATCGGCACAAATATGAAAAGAAGCGCTTGAATAAGTTTGAGCGTGAATGGTACTCAAATTTGTTCCATGTGTCTATGGCAAGTTCGAAATACATAACCAAATTTTATGACATTTGACTTTGCTACTTGAAACTCCCTAAAATTCTCCATTTAATGTTTTATCTCCGCAACATGCTAGGTTTTATCACTGTCTAAAGTGTAATTTCCGCGAAAATGATGTTGAAATAATCGCTCTCGTGCAAACAAGTCTATGAATTGTATATCGCGAATACATTATCACCACAATTCGTCTCTAAATATTATTCATAATCTCTGACGAACAAGAAATCATTAAGTTTATTATCAATAAAATTAAATATTCCACGTACCTGCAATCTAAGCTCAATTTAAGACGTTGGTAGTATTATTCGAGTTCGAAACTACGAATTAAAATTGAAAATTAAATGTCTACCAAGATTTTAAGTTCGAAAATTGTAGTTAATATACACGAGAGTTCGTATAGACGATGTGTTTATGAGTTGCTTTCTAAAACAATATTTCAATTTCTTTTCCAATTCACTCAAAACTCGATTGTTTGAGGACCACTGTCTATTCAAATTTGAGATAAAAAAATTAGTCTACTAAATACAATGATTATTGTCTTTGTACTGACGACATAAAGTGTTTGAAAATATATGCTCATCAACATAGAATTATAACAAAAAATGTATCAAAAGTACGTTAATCGACGACTTGTAAATGTTTATTCTCTTCCCAGAGATGTAAAGTATAAATGTTCAAAAGCCTTGGAAGTACTTAAATTCAATTCGATTCAAAGAATCCAACAACAGAATATGCGTTAACAATCTCTTTTATCTTCAAATAACGCAGAACCAAGTTCTCTGTCCGCTGAATAGAATATGGAGGAATGGACTCCCTGACTGAACACTGCTACGCACGGCAGACCACAAACAGCATTATTCAATTCACGTTTTCCTCGTAACGCTACGGTGGGAACTCGCGAAGCATGAATAGCCGATGTATACGAACAATCGTTCTGTGTTCTTCACCTGCAAACCGCTTCGACGTCTTTCAAAACGCTGAAAGGCCAAGGCGAATCACACTCCTTCGGCACAAGGCGCGTTCACGAAATCGGATTCGGACAACGCGCGCCCAATGCATTGCGAATGCCGCTTGAAGTGATTGAGAACGGCGCTGTGATAGGGACCTCGAAGACGGGCGGCGGACCCTGCCGCATCCGCCGGCCGCATGCGCCGCGCCGGCCGCCCGGCGCACAGGCAGGGCACCCGCGCCCGCGATCGCGATCGCGTTCGCGCTCGCGCTCGCGCTCGCGCTCGCCAATAAGCATTTGCCCTCGTCTGCCAGAATCGGCTTCTCGAAATGCTCTTACCTCTAGCATATTCTCGCAACTCTTGAAAACTATCAACAAATAACGTTCCATTCCATCGTAATATAGATAGTTACTTAGTTAATTTTCTGAGGATTAAAACACTCAATCTTTTATGTACATCGTTAATTTCAATACACCAAGAGGGGGCGCAATTTCTATTCAGTCAGTTTTAGGTGGATATTTTCCAGACTCTCCAGATACGTATCGCACATTATGCTATCCGATTTTGTCGATGCATTGCGTCTGAAGCTATGTACTTTTATCACGTGTGTTTCATATAATCTGAGACGAATATTGAATTCAATATTTTAACTTTCCACGGTAGTGTCGCATCGTAGGGCTACAATAACGTGCTTCAATACAATTATTAGGCATTTAATGAGCGACTCAGTTGCATCTATTTAATGTCAAGTTTTTCTAAAAAATATCACTCGAATTTGCTATCGGAGGCATTCATTACTCTGTAAAGTTTTTCTTCGATAATAGCGTAATTGTAAATAGTAAAAAAGAAAAATACGAAAATAGCAAAACGATAACAATTTGTGGATTTACTACAGCAAATTATAATTATAAATATTACTATTTAACACTCTACCATACTTGGCAGTATGACATCTGCGATGTATTTTGAAATTAAATATTTATTAAATATGAACAAAGTAATTATTGCAGTACCTAAAAACCACTCCGAGGCACATTTATTGTTTCTCATAGAAATTTCTTCGAATACAACATTAAAATTAAAATTAATATAGAAGTTAATGTAACATACATGTTCACAACTTTTTATAAAATGTAAATGAAAATTATCAAATAACATTTTATTTTTTCTGTATTAGTATATCTTCCTAACTGACCGATTAAAATATCGAAGAGTGAAAGTATTGATAAATATTCTTTCGCTCTGATAAATTTTTGCACTTCCTTCGCAATTTGGATTGGGAACCGTTTCCACAAATCCCTACCATTTTATTGGATTCCAGTTCTTTTCGATTCGAAAAACATTTGCTGTACCTGGCCTGTAGAAAGAAAGCCTGAAAAGTTTAATGCATAAGCTGCTCTCGTAGCTTACTTTTACTCTATTTCCTTCGTGCAGACCTCGTTTCTTCCGAGACAAAATATTACCTGTCATGTTAGTTTCCCGGTAGTTTCACTGAACCTGTGCGGAAACACGTCTATAATTGGCGGCAACAACGGATGAAAGGATTTCGCTGATCGCTGCTGAACCAGTTCTTCCCGGCAATGGCTTTTAGCTAGTACTTTCTCAATACACGCGAATAATAGGTCAGAGCATACGAATTTATTTATGCCTGAAATGGTAATTCGCAAAACAACATTCTGGTATCTTTCCTAGGAAGAATGGTTATGAGAATAATTTTTGCAATTTCATCTCAATGAGACATGCGCTGTCATATGCTTATGAACCAAACCACAATTTCGCGACAACATCCATAAATAATTTTCTATACTGTTATCATCCCAAATTAACAATGTCTTTTTAGTTAAATAATATTTGCGTAGGAGTATTTTGCATGATTTGTACGGTGCTCTTCAAATTCCTCTTCATTCATCTTCCATTTAATTCCATAATGGAACAGTTGTAAATCAGGGCCTTTCCGTCAATGTAATTCAAGGAACACTGAGACAGTAACGTGCCGTCAAGAGCAGAAACTGCGATCCTCTTGAAGGTGGCCTCTGCTAGCAAACCTCGCGAGGCGCCTCGCGACGCACGACGTGAGGCAGGGGGTTCGAAACGAGGCCCCTAGCGACGCGACGCGTGCGCGCGCGCCATGAAATATTCACACATCGTTGACGATACAAAACATGCGCGTCTCGATGCGGCGATGCGCCGTCAAGTCGCCCGTCGGCGGCGACAGTCACGCGCGACAAGTGTCTCCCCAGCACGCACGAGGGCGGCCGTCACCGTTCACATCCGTGCTGTTTGGACATTCTCGAGTGAAGGAATTTCGAATATCTTCCAAGTTTTCTTCCCATTGATTTCATTCAAATCGTTTGCAATGCAATTAAATCTGCCTAAAGAATTCCCCAAAAGTAATAATATCTACATTAATACATCAATTTCGTTCAGTAATATGCATAAAAAATCGTTTAAAAGATACTAGAATTGAAGTTTGTAGAAGAAGAACAAGGTCTGAAGTAGTAAATAGTAAATTCAAAAATGCATAAATGCACCCGCCTGTGAAATAAAAATAAGAAATAAAATTGTTTAATTTATTTTGTGCACATTAATCAATAGGGAAATTAAAGAAATCGAACTGTCTTCGATTGCTACATATTGAGATTTAGATAATCATCCATTGTCGGATTACGCATGTTTATTTGCCAGAACTCTAGATAATATTTACTATGTAATTGAGTAACATATATTAAAATCAATATTCGGCGTAGCAGCATCGCAACACCCACAACTGCGGGAGGGCGCAAAAGCTAAGATTGTTCTAAAAAATATATTAAAACAACTATTTGTTTCGAACACTATACGGTTGCTAAAATATATAATAGTTAACAAAAATTGCAATGTTATAAAATAATTAGTCAACAAGCCTGGATTTCGTTTTCCGTTCAATAAATCTGAAATTTAAGGGGGGATAGTTCTTTATGTTTAGAAGTAAATTAGGAAAATGTTCGTTCTTTCAAATTTTATCAACAAATAGCACTTCCATCAAAATCGTCACAGGACGAGATCCTGTCTATAATATCTTCAGGTGTGCTATTCAAAATAGTGCTTACTTCCTAGTTTATATAATTTCATCATTATTTCATTTGCATGAGTAAGTTTATTTAAGAACACATTTCTTATTATCAGTTGTATCCGTACTATCCTTCTATAATGTAAAAAAACATTTTAATACTCAATAAAAATGGCTGATAAGAGTTGATTGCCCACTTAAGTTATCACTAACTAAATCTACATATAAAAAACATTAACAATAACTGAAAATTGTGATTGAAATTAATAAAAATGTAATGCTAGTAAAATCTCTCCTTGTGTGATGGCAGAATCAGTCAAAACTCCGCTATTGATTCGTAGACAAGAATGAGCTGCAAATGTTACGGAGATTCTGTAGGTACGCGGAACAGCGGCAGATGTCTATTTCAAATAGTATCTTCATCTTTGAGCACCCACATGATGCAACCACGGAACATAAACTTTCTTTATGAGGTTTGCAAAATTGCTGTAATCAGCAATTCGAAGATGTACTTGTAGAGTACATCGGGGGAGAGATGTACGAAAAAAGTACATCGGGAAATTGAAATTTGGATAAGTTAAAATTGCAATTCCACAGACAATCTCCGAGAAACACAATCATCTTCATCGTTTATTTTAATGTGAACCATGCCATTTCTATGTTTATCGCAAATAAAAAATCAAACAGATAATGAATCCCTAACATAATGCATTTTATGTTCTCATTAGAGAATCATTTGGAAAAATGTAGACTTTCAAGACACGTTAATTACTCAAGAAACGGCAGGCACAAACATTTTTAAGATTGATAAAATTAATTCCACTTTTTTAAAGAGCACTACAGTTTAAATTACAATTAAATATTAAACATGTTCCGAAAAGTAAGTATATTCGCAATTAAAATACTACTATGTCTTTTTTATGCGCACAGATTTTTATAGAAAATTACGGTATTTTCAAGGATTACTTGTAACTAATAATATCGTCTTTCTTCGTTATTCGAAAAAAAAGTTACGATGTTTTGCCAAATGGAAAATTGTGCATTAATAGTAAACACACTCCGAATGAAATGCCGAAATTTAGGCTAAATTTAATTACAGTGAATATGCAAGCGTTTGTAAATGTTAATCTTCTGCTTAAAGAACTGGTAACGCGTTTTCATATTCTTTCTGCCTTCGTGAGATCGGCGATCAATCATTTTGCAAATCTATGCAATTTGTCACTATTCGGCTGTTACATTCTTACCATGTTCGATAATGAATAAATGAATGAATGGGTGGGAGGATGGATTTGTTAATGATGAAATATGGAATGAATGAATGATAAAGAGGAATGATGTCGAAGCAACTCTGGAATGCCAAGCAAGATAAACGGGAGAACAATACATATGACTCAATCGGAAATCGAACCAAGGCGGCAGGCGAACAAACCACACACTTCACCACAAAGGGAAAACGGCATAAGATGTATACATCCCGTATCTCTCCGGGAAGTCCTGACCCTCCGCATGCGGGCGGGGCACGAGCGGCGTCGGCGGCGGCGGCGGCGGCGGCGGCGGCGGCGAGGCGCGACAACGCAAAAGGCGCGGTCGGCCCGCGCGCGTACGCACAGCTGTTGCGGCCGCTCGGCGGCGGCCTTGGCACTGACATTTACGTGACGCCGCCCCACGCTGTCTGGGAGTACGATGATCTTGACTTTGAAAGAAACGGAGAAATCCCCGCTCGCGCCCACTGTTTTCGTTCGCCGCCGACAGCGACCGCGCGGCTCGGCGCAGATGGCGCGCCCAGGGTCGCGACCTCCAGCTTGCCGGTGCACCTCCGCAGAGTCGGGTTCGCGATCTGGCCCTGCGCGCCTTGAAGTTCCAAGTGGGTGCAACCAGAAAAAAAGCCTCGAAAGAATACCTTGCAACGTTATTTTTTGGTGTTAGCTGCTATGCAATGCTGCTTGCAATGCTGCTTGAGTTTTAATAAATTTAAGACATTCAAAGTACAGCGAAACCGATCCGGTGGCCAAGATCGCTAAGGCAGATGTGCCGTAGCGATCTCGGACCAAAGAATTGCGGGTTGGAGCCCGCCTCGGGCAAGGTTGTATTGTGTTCGTCTTTTCACCCCCTATCATCATATCTCACAGTTACCATACCGTTACAAGCAATAGTGGTCACTAATGAGGTAGACGTTGATGCGACCTTAACAATAACAAACGAAACAAAAGTACAGCGAAGCACATTGTGGTTCACGTTGATGATTTACCCAAGTAGGGAGGGAAAACTTTCAGCCTCTTGCACCCTCGAATGGGTTGCATAGGACCGGCCGGGCTTTCGTGTAATTTAAAATGTGCTCGGAATTATGGGTACAATCGCCACGAATGCCGATTTTGGGTGCTTCCCGACTGCGAATTGTATTTGATCTCCACCTGATCATGTTCGGTTATGAATTCAATCACGTAATTTGCGACCACTTTCTATTTTAAATAGAACAGACGAACTTTGAATAGCTTTACCGGCTGAATTAAGCTCACAACTATCATCGCCGGTGGCTCAGAGTTCCCAGAATTCGAGTCCTGACGGTGTCGGATTTTCGACATTACCTATAAAGCTACGTCGAATTCAGCCGCTGATTGGAGGAGAGTTATAGCGGCCTGCTGCTCTGAGAGGTAGTTTACCGTGGTTTCTCCGATCAATATCAGATGAATGCCGAACCAGAAGAGTAACAAACGGGCCCCGCACCGCGCGCGGTCTTTCCTTTCTCTTCCATGTCCTATTCTCTCCTCTTAATCATATACTTACACTCACTGTACTGCTACACATATAGGGAGACCAGACGGGAGCTTAGTGCTCGTCCCGGCTAGAAGGGTGCCCCGCTGGGGTAAGTTATTGGAGGGGGATATATCCCGCAAACCGACATGTAGGTCGGCACCATCCAGCGGAGAGCAGCACCGCCACCACCGGAGATAAAACATTACACTATCGGGGTTAATGATCGTAGCAGTTGACCTTCCCTCGAAACATGAACCAACCTAGCAATCAATTGAAGACCATAGGATTTCGATTTCTTGGCTTTGTGATGGTATTTTCTCCTCACTACTGACGAGTGAAAAATTGTCAATACTACGTATCCAAAAAAATCTTTAATTCATCATTCAACAAAGCCTCATTGATGAAAAACAGATCATCTCCAAAATGCTTGATAAAATAAAAAAGTTTGAATCTGAAAATCCGACCTCTGCGATTTTATCTACATTTTAAACACGTTATATGTAGTTTAGTTTCTTATATCAATCTAACTTAATGATACTTTCATTCATTCATTTCGTCTCAGTTTTTTGTGATTTTCATTCTTTCGCTGCTCTTGGAGAAACAATTGATGCAGGTAGCAACGATGCGAAGATACAAATCCGTTATACACGAGAAAAACACGCCCTAGAGGCTCTAGAAAAGATACACACGTGATGGAATTTTTTAAGATGCCAACACAATCAAGGAAGTAATTTACAAATTTATACGAGTTAAATAAAAGCAAAATCCAGTTACATCAACTTTCGTCACGTTTTTCACAAATTCTCAAGGCAGACCGAAGCCGAAACAAATACTTCAACGAAATTTTGTAGAAATGATAAAGCCAAAAAAGATGGTGAAAAGTGCCCCCAAACCAAACCGATAATCGCGATGCTCATATGAAAAAGAATATAAAATCCTTGGATTCACATATTATCAGCCTCCCAGGGTAATCGGGCGCAGAGATACGACGAAAAACGTGTTTGATCATAGTTCAAAATTAAAACAAACTTTATCGGTTTAAAAATTAAAAAGTTTATTAAAACAAACTTTATATTAAAACAATTAAAACAAACTTTATCGGTTTAAAAATTTGAAATTAACGCCAAAACGTGATTTAGAAAAAAATGTCAGCTGAGTTTAAACAAATTTTAAATTATTGAAAAGTCTCACTTACCAGCATTTACAACTTTTTGCTGACAAATGTTTGTTTTTATGTGGAAAGTATTAATATTATAGAAATAAAATCATCAAACTCCTTTTCTTATATTTATATATTATTTTTCATTTAAATCAAATCACTCGCTTTTAAATATATTAATCATTCATATTTATAATTTAAATCAAATTATTCTGTTGTAGAATTTTTAATCAATGACAATTAGAGACAATCATAGGCAATTAATCATTGTCACTTCCTTCTTCAATAACTGGGATAACGGGTTCGTTTATAAACATTCTACTAAAATTTTCTAAGTAGGTTCTGGTTCAACAATTTTCGCCAAGTGACCAGTATGTGACAAATAATAAATGATCGCAGCTATATGGGAGTAGCATCCTAGGATGTGGCCGTTCACATGTTCACGATAATATCGTTTCACTCCCGATATTCCCATGGTGGAAAGAGATAAGTGGGCTCCTGCGATGAACCGATTTTTGCTCGTTCTACGCAGCACCAGTTTGCGTCACGAACCACGTGACCCCGACACAGGCACTTCCGTTGAAAAGCGAGACCAGTAGTTCGCCACCATGTTGCATGGAGAGGAAGAAGTGTTGAGAAATATTTTGAATGTGGCATAAACCGACATTTTTTAACAGAGATCAACCAACCACACGATGAAGGTGTAATTAAAATTTTAAAAAAAGAATATTTAAAAAAGTGCTTATGTTTTTGTTTCACTGACGTAAATTCGATAATTATGGCATTTAAAATTCCCGCTAATATGACGCAAACTTAGTGTCTGAAGCTCATTGGCTGAAGTCGGATGCACAAGGACCGATCCATCTCTCTCCATCATGGATATTCCGATTGAGAATGGGACATAATCGATGTAACACTTATAAAACTTCAAATTCATAGGTCGTGATTGAATCTGTGTTTAAATATTGGTAATAACAAATATTGGTAATGAGTTTTCAATCACTTTTTGGAGCGAATTTCAAATTTTAAACTGATAAAATTGGTTTTAGTTGTTTTTACTTTCGTCCACACGGTGTAATAAAATTAAAAAGTATATATTATAGAATGTTATAAGACACAATCTAGGGGGACTGAGACAGTACTCTAACGTTATCACGTCGAAAATCAATTACAAACGTTTTTCTATTTGAATTTGGCGTCAAAATTTGTGTAAAATACCGTCAAATTCAACTATTTTCCCTGTCTCTCCATTTCCTCAGGCTGATACATGCTATAGAAGCTGAGAAAAAATAAAACATGAAAAACACGTTTCTCGTATTTCTGCAATACATTGTCCTAGGCAGTTGATTTTTTTGCGGAATCTACGGCACTTTTCATTCTCTTTCATATGAGCATCGCGGTTAACGATTTGGTTTGGGAACACTTTTCACTCCCTTATTCGGCTTCATCGTTTGTCATGGCTGCAGAAGCTTCTCAAAATCATGCAACTGTCATTACTGTTTACAATCATTTTATTATATGAATTAATTAAATAATTTACGTAATAGCTTTTAATGCCAGAACTTCTTCATTATCTTCTTAAAAAGTCTAAGACTTGTTCCTTTCCCAGAATTATAACGAGTCTTTTCATCTTCTCCTTGGTCTGTAAACTTCTCTTCTTCCCCTCGGCCTTTCATCCCTAGTAATCTTCACGATTTGTTTCTCCTCCATTCTCTCAGTATGATCGTTCCATTCCTTTCTTCGGTCTGCTTCCCATTCCGTAATGGCTTAACTTTGCACTCTTCCCTGGTGTTTCTTTCCTTATCTAGTAGAGTGAGATTTGTAATTTTTCTCAGAACTCTCATTTCGGCGACCTCAAGTGGCTGTTGGCTACGTTTCGTTTCTCTTCTTTTTTTCTCCTGCATATGTTAATATTGGTCTAATTATTGTTTGATATATTCTAACCTTCGAGTCCTGTTTTAGATGTTTATTACACCATACTGAATAGTTAAGACAGCCAGCGATCCTATTACGCTTTATTATTTGTTCTTTTATTTATTTCTCCTGAGCTTGTTAAAGTTATTCCCAAATACTTCATTTTTAAAAATGAAATAAACATGAAACAAAAAATGCCAGAACTGTACTTTTTATATAATTTTTATTTCATTTTCACGCAGACACCGATGTTAATACAAAGTGGGGTCCAAAGCCAATACCCTTATAATTTTCTTTCACTGCCGACAGTATTTTCAGAGGATTCGTTCTGCGTACTTCTGGAACTTGTCAATTACTGCTTCAGATAGAGGCATTGAATTTATTATTTGTATATATTATAAAGAATTTCGATAAGTGTTTAACAAGGAAGAAGCAGGATAAAATATTTAGTCAGTGCAAACATTCAGCACAACATGAAAAATGTTTGGAAAACAGCTACTATATATACATACATACTCAAAATAATAGTTTATGCAATTAGTTTATAATGTTAAGCTTTATTGCACGAGTACATGTTTTGAAAACGAGCGACTTTTGGAGCGAGTTTTCAAATTTGTACGAATGTAATAAAGCAACATTATAAACGAGTTGCACACTATATTTATTGTTTAACAGCATTAATTTATAAGATAATCAAACTTAATTTTGCGAAACAACTTCCCTTTGACGACTCATTGTGAGTATGTGTAGAAAGGGGAACTTAAATTCGTAAACAAACGAGAAATAAAATATACTGAATAGTATCAACAGCAGAAGGACTACAGAAAGCAGGGCCTCTAAATAAATATATTAAGTTTACGGTGATGACTTCTTTTATTTCTTGATGTAATTACGTCAAAAATACCATATCATAATTTCCACAATAGAAGGACTCCAACCCTACATTATCTGTAATATCAAACAGCAATAGAATGCAGAAGCAAGAGAATGGATGTTTACAATGAATTTTTAATTACCAGCTCCAATAGCGTATTTGTACCTTCACCAGCTATCCTCCCCCCTGTAGGATTGATTAAAAAGTCATTGTGGGTCCCAAGCAAATTTCTCCACGGTTTTGAGACAGCTCACTTTTCTCGTGGATCCGTGACACAAACTACGGCGTCACTCCCGTCGAGCTCTTGCGTTGACGGAAACGTGTATTTTCTGTTTCTGCGAAGAGACGTTCGTCACAGCCAAAGAACCGGTCATTAACGTAGCGAATCACGTCACCGACCTCTTCACCACGAAATGTCGCAAACGACGATGCATTGAACTTAGGGTAGCCGCGCCGCAACGTTCCCTGAAACTCATTTCCTTTTAATACGTAGAGCAAACGAAGTAAATAAGAAGCAGCGTCAAGCAAACCAATTCGCTTTGCAATACACTTCTTTTCTGATGTAGATGTTAAGAACAGCAATGCAAATGTCCACTAGTGTTCCTCAGTAATTCGATGAAAACTGGAGGAAAATAAATTTGTTTTTGACTTACCCTTTTTTACTTCTCCAGAACAAATTTTACAACAAATGGAATCTGGTAAAATAAATAACATTTACAAATATGGCCAAAAACTTTTAATCCTAATTTCCTTATAATCTTAATCTCGAAATAAATACTAGCAATTCTTCCCATTAATCCCTTCCTCTACTTCCCACCAGTGTTGTTCTCCATCCATCATTTTTTTTAGATCTATTAACCGCTTGCAAATCTACACCAGTGACTGATAAAAGAAAGTCCAGCTTCAAACACTAGTCTCTCTCAAAACACAACCAAAAACGTTTGGATTGATCGAGTTTCGAGAAGTTCACCGTTCATTGCAATATTCAGGGAATTTCTGGAAGATGGAACACCGTTAAATTTTACATAATGAAGCTCATAGTAATTCCAATGACCATGTATTCCCAAATATATTTGAAAAATTATACAATGTTTGCAATGTAATAATACGTTTTGAATGTCTTTCTCAGTTGTTTCTTTTGGTTATTATTGTATATTTGTGGTTTAGTAACTTCAACCAATAATTCCAGCACTATTCCAGAGATTCAGAAAAAGCAGTGAATTATTTTTGCAGTGGTATTATTTGAGTCCCCTCTCAATTCATATCAAATTGTTGTTTACAATAATAATCCATATCAGATAAACTAATGCACAATTCTTTCTTAATCAAACGACCGTCGGCGTTATCGCAACGACAACTGGGGTAAAATTCATTAGTGTCGGTCAAGAAGAATTTATTGTTTTCATGGAACCGGTGGAACATTAAAAAACTTCACGAATGCAAATACAGAGGCTTACGAGATTGCAGCAACCCAACTAATTTAATTGATGCAGTTCCATAAATTCCCCTGGAGGCATACTCAAGCCTACTATACAATGTACCAATGTTTAGTTCTATAGATATACATGAAATGAACGATATCATGGTCACCGTGAATGTGGGTTATTTTAAAGTAAAATTAATTTACATTGACCATGATTATATCTCAGATTTTCTCTATAAATCAGGTCAAAAAGACCTCTTCAGTATTCCAACTTTTCTTCCTTTCGACTTTTCGGCGTTTCTTTTTTTTATATTCGTCTACGAGTACAACGGCCCGTAGACTGTTAGGCCGATATATTGCGATTCCACATACGTATGCATGTTCGTCGAGAACAACAGCACGGATTGGGGCAACGTAAAAATCTACGCTAGTTTCTTCGTGAGAGTCGAACATCTTGCAGCACGAAGGTCGCTTTCGTAGAAGCAGCAACTGAAGCGGTGGCGGCGCGCGGGGCGCGACCTGCCGGCGACGAGGTCGACGGCAGTCGCGGCGGCGAGTACTGGCCGCGAAGTGCGGCGGCGTGCGTAACGGTACGCGTGCGGGCGCGGCGCGGCGCAGCACCCATGACCTCCGAACCACCTCATCCCCCGCCGTCTAGTCTCACGTCCGCGTCCTACCAAAACGAAGGTCGAGCCGCCTCGTAACCAATGTCTGCTTTTGACGGCTACACAAAGCACCTCACCACATCAGAGGAATAGTACGCTGTTTTCAATAACAGAAGTATATTTATACCGCCAGTTTGTAGCAGTGTTTTAAACTTGGGTATCTGTGGCTAACACGAAAGTATATTTAAAAACCAAATGAAAAATCGTATTTCTACTCCATTATTTTCAATGCTCTTGATATTTCTCTGGTCGACATTGCACAATCGTAGAGAAAATGGTAAAAAAAACAACAACATGCGATTGCAGTATATGATACCACGGAATGATATTTGAAATACCCAAAGACTACGATGATAAAACTATTGATGACGTTGTGATGGGACTCAACGATAAGATAACGGTAGTGGCACAACAGCTACATGTTTTTGTAAACAAACACGAAAGTACATAACAGTATCCACTTTATTCGAAATTACATAATGAATGAAATGAAGCATAATATAACTTTTTAAGTTACAATAAAATATGAAACCAATCAAACTTACAAAGGTAGCTTTGTCAACCATCTTAAATACTTTTTTTTTCATTTGTTGAGCTTTGTGCATGCAGTGGGAGATTATAGACGGAAACAAATCAATATTGTTGATTAAATTTTCTAGAAGTGTGGTGTGATATGAACGACTAACTTATTGTGGGGTCTTCGACGTTTTAAACAGTTTTACAGGTACTTTCGTTTTTATACAGTTGAAGGTTTTTTAAGTGGATTAGAAGAATACGAAACATTGGCCAGTTCTCCACCAGCGTCGAATGACCTCTCGCTTGCCCCAAACGGTGGTTCGAAATGGATCTACACGGGAGGGACATTCAAAAGTTACCTGATTAGCAAACAAAGATGATGGAGCAATAGTGGAATGAGATGTAGGGAAAAACGGAAAAACCCGCCAACCAAAATCTACCGCGAACCTCACCAATAAATTAAACGTAGATCGACCGTGGTGTGAATCCCGATATCCCGAGGTAGAAGGCCAACAGCCTGACCACTTCACCACGCGTCGCCCAAATTGAAGCAATGGAGTCGGAGGAGCCTTGGCTTCTTTGTGTACACAACGTCTTCGTTCTGAAACGTGAAAGGCAAGGCGAGAGAGCGCACGCACGGGCGGCGGGCAGTGAACGGAGGTACGCCCACCGCAGCGCCGGCTGGCCGTTGTTCCGAGCGGACGCGCCTCATCCGCGCCTACAATGCGAACATTAATCCATGTTCGTCTGACGCTATCTGTGCGCGCGCGTCCGATGCACCCGGCCGGCGGGGGCGACGCCGAGTGCGTGGGCGTCCGGGAGGAATCAGTCGTCGCTTCTGGCGCGCGTGAGAGGCCCCCAGGTACACGACGGACGCGCTGCAAATCGTAAAGCTGTCTGCCATTCCTTTGTTTTTATTGACGCCTCTGTCTCCAGAGGATGTTCTTGACACCTGGCGAATACCAATAATGAATGTAACGTGTCACGAAGACGAACAGGAAGACATGCACCAGAATCAATGGCTCTGTGTCAACATCTTCGTTTCATTAAATTTGGCTGAAGATAAAAATAGTATATGAAAGACAAAATGGACAGTAGGAGAAAAGAGAATTCCATGAATATTTTTAACAACAAATGATAATTCGTTAACTTTCATAACAAAACTAAAAACATAAAACCGGCATCAAAAATATTTCTAAAAACAATTTAAAGCGAAAATAAGAAATTCGAACACGCACGTAAACATTTGAAATTTTCTTAACGCAATAAATGGATGAAAGACCGTTTGACAGAAATATTTTCAAAATATTATTAAAATATTTGATACCAGGTTGGAAGTTCCTAGTATAGATCATTTTTATATATTAGATTTATTACATACGAATGGTTTGCTTCATTGTGCACTTCAGTTTTTTTCTCTAATACACAGTGTTTAACATTGACATAACACAAATAATTACATATAAATGTCTTAAAGATAATCATTAGAAAGAAAACACGACTAATGAATTTGAAAAACTTATTTATGAAATTTATGGATTATAATAATTTGTACATTAGACAACATATTATCAACCTCATTAATTTTTTGTAATCATTGAGATCTTGATTGAACCGGTCAGTCGACCGTATCATATTCGGCTATCGTCCCCCCAATCGACCTCTTAATCATCAATGATCCCTTTTAACATTTTATCAACGACAGAGGGTAGATACCAATCGTGTTGAGATCCCTAGATATATACAATTAGGATAGCGTAATTGAAGTAAATTCCAAGAAACGTATGTTTAGTAGACAATGAAGAATTCACAAAATACACGAGATATTAATACGTTTTCGTTAAAATTTATAAGTACAACACATTATATTCAGACTAGAATCGTGGTCGCACGGATCCCATTTTCTCTTTCTACAATGCTAATCTTAACGGAAGAGTGATTTATTCGATGCTAAATTAGATAATTAGAGGCGTTGTCTTTGCCAACAATATTGTATACTTATATAGCAGCATTCGATGGCTTAACCATCGTCGTCAGTTTTCTACTGTTTCGAGGCCAGAAAACGACTACCTTGACGTAGCCTTTTGTGGCTTCTAAACAGCAGGAAACGCAGCATGATGAGCATGATGATGATAGCTAAGCCATCGAAAGCTGCAATTTCAAAAAACAATATTTTCGGTAACGACAACACCTCTAATTATTTTATTTAGAATGCAAACGACAAATCAGCGCTAAACCAACTTTATTCGAATCTGTCGCTGTTCCCCAAAAATTGTAACAAATATTACTAAAAAAATGTAAACGTACTAATTCAAGCCTACCGGCGAATTTTACAAAGAAACCAGGTTCAGAAGTAACTATACAAGACTTTATTAAGACATTTTACAAATAAAGAGTTCCCTTTGATAAATGAAAGTGTATAAAATATTTTATTCAGAGTAGAGGTTTTCAAACAGATTTACGATTACACACGAAAAAGAAAAAGTAATGAAATTGACTTTAGAAGACAGAATACGATAATACGTTACAGTACGATCAAAGAA
Source organism: Gryllus longicercus (assembly GCA_038098605.1). Taxonomy (NCBI): domain Eukaryota; kingdom Metazoa; phylum Arthropoda; class Insecta; order Orthoptera; family Gryllidae; genus Gryllus; species Gryllus longicercus. Next base: position 914,246 of record JAZDUA010000080.1, on the reverse strand, counting down.
TTCATTCACATATATCACTCGTCTACAAATCCGCGTTACAAGAACTGTAGGAACGCCATGACAACGATGAAACGAGACGCCGCCATGATGACAGATGATGAACTCTGCCATGAAAAGGAGAGGATGAATATTATATTGTAAGTTATGACATTTGATATTGGACTAACATCAATTTTTTTACAGCTCGAACCTTTTCGTTGCGTAAGTACATTACTATATGAATTGTTAGGGAAATCGGCACACAATAAATTCAAGAAAATATGAAAGAACTGATAGAAGCATATTGGTTAACGACCACTAGTAACTAATTTTCATTTGTTTTTTGATCAAGACGACGCCTGCGCACGTCGATCTCCCTGTCTCTCACCCTCGGTGAGTCATCTCCGGGGCGTGTAGCCTCGCGGTGCCGCGCACATTCATCTTCCGCAAGTTGTCCGGTCCCGGCGGCGCAGGCGCGAATCTCCGGCAGCTCCGCCCCCCGCCCACACCCGCGCCTTCCAACGCCCCCCACGCAGCAGCCGCCGATGGCGATCCCTCTTTGCCCATCTTCTCCAGGTGTCGCAGGCATCCGCAAGGCGCGAGGTGCTTTGCACGTTGCAGAAACCGGACAATTTTGTTGTCCTCAAACTGTACGAACCGAAAAGAAAAGTTTTCAGAACTTCAGATTACCGACTAACATTAATGTAATGCTCATTACATTGTAGACGGTACGCAAGAAGGCAAATTCGAGAGCCGGATGGACATGTATTCATCAAAATTTGGGATCCACAACAATGTTATATATATATATATATATATATATATATATATATATATATATATATATATATATATATATATATTATATGTTATATAATATATTATTTTCTAACTACATTTGTTTCGAAAAATAGTTTTAATACTTTCATACTTAATGTATAAGTTATTTTAAGTTCAACTTTACAGGAGCAAATTTTGCATCCATGATTATTGACTTATACAAAATCACCAAAAAGTGACTTTCTTATTACCAAAAAGACTACGGTATACGTTCGTAAATTATTCATTGTTGATGCCCACCAGCTACGCAACTTTATATTAACTTTTAATGCCCTAGAGTTCGAGATAATAAGATAGGAAAGAATATCAAGCTCTCCGTTACCCATCTGGGAATGATCGGTGAACGAAAACGAATCAGACCAGTCAGTCTCCAGAATTCCCACGCACGCAGTGGTTGGTTTCTATCAAGCCTTGTAACTCGTGCCAAAAATCCTCCACTACCGTTGCTCGGACCTCGAATCAGCCGGTCTGCGAATTCTCACCTGAGATTTTTATTATGCGAGAGAAAATAGTTTTGCCCACTTGTTCACCAAACAGGACTACCGTGCAGCGAGTTCATTCGCGAAGGATGGTGTTGGAAAAAATATCAGCGAATTTACGTGAGGGGCGTTGCCCTCTCGTCTATCGTAGTCGCAGCAACTACCCCTTTGCAAGCAACGGAAGGAGTGACATTTGTTTACAATTCCATGTTTGGTCGTGGTTGCTTGCCGTTAGTGTGTTCCGCAAGTAACTGACAAGTATTTATTCGCAAATCATTGTTTCAGTAATTCGCAAGTCTGAGAAACTCAATAATGACTAGATCATTTATCTTTCAATTATATCCTCCTGGATATGCAATTAAGTGCTAACTTTAAAATGAAAATAATTATTTCTTCATATTTGAACTTCAAATTTAGAACTTTGTAACAATGACAATAAATACAAAATTATTAATTTGATGTCAAAAATTATTTTTTTAAAGAAAAAAGGTTGTTTTCTGTTATATCGTGGCACGTACACTATTACACAAGGGAAATGCTTGATATCAGTATCGAGTACACTTATTTTTAATATAAAGAATGTACTTCTATACTCTCAATTTCAGCCTAGAAAAATATTTTTTTTCAAACGAGAACATTCTCATAAGCTGAAAATTTGAACAGTTTTGATGTTTCACAATCCGTAGCAATTAACAAGGAGCCAAAACTCAATGCTACCCCAAATTTGGTTACACCGCAATAAGTTACTGGAAATTATATAATTTACTACGCATGTAGGTGCCATCGTTATCGGGCACAGGGGGCGTGGTAAGGGGCGATATAGAGAGGGCAGGACAGGCGGAACGTGCGGGACAGGGTGAGAGGAACATGCGGACCTGCTTAATAGATTAATGTAGTAGATAAATGTACGGACAACGCCCGAAAACAGCTAGTACTGGATACATAAACAGTTTTAACTTCATTATTGCAAATAATATATTTTCATTACATAATTCACGCGAAGCGAATTTAACGTCCCACTCCCCAGAAATCGCATTTTTATTGAATAAACGCTGGCTCACCTTTCTTTGTAGAGTATCATTTAAAGAAACTAATATGCTCTATATTATATAATTTTGTATACTTCATAAGTTGTATAAAGATGTATGAGAACGTATTTCTCATAGGCTTTAATTCAACCGGAGCAAGCAAAATACTCTCGTAAAATCGTGAGATCTTTGACCTTTCATATTTTGACATGCTCTCCATATCTTTCGCACCGGGTACGTTCATTTCTCTAAGAACGCTCAAAAGAAGGTAGATACGAATTAGAGTTTATAAGTACAGTTTTTTTCCTGATTTACTTTAAATCTATTTTTTCGGGTCCACTGACAGGCCAAATACGTCTAAGAACAATCTGGTGGATATGATTACCAATTTTCAGTGATGCTTCTAATGCGCCGTACCCTGGACTTGAGTATATGCATTCTCCCGGAATTTTTCATTTGCGTTCGCGACAAAGAAGGGCGAGAGGCGGTTCTCGACGCTATTGACTTCAACTCTTCCAAGAACAGGTCGCTAATAAGAAAACATTTGCGTACTACATTTCACGTCGCGCTGACGTCCCGCGATTCCCCCATTCGAAGGCTGTCCAACGCGGAATGTAAACGCCCAAGATCGTACGGCCCATTCATTCAAGGGAACACGCATCCGCCGCCGTTTCTTCGAGAAGCCAGGAGCAGGCAGGGAGGGGCGGGGAGGGGAGGAGTAAGAAGGGGACGGGGGAGTGGAGAAGCGTCGTCTTCCACCAGTGGGCGGGGCCGAACGAGCGATGGTGCGGCGCCGGCGGCAGGCGGGCGGGCCCTCGTCCATTGAGGCCGCCGCCGCGACGCGACAGAGAGCAAACGCTTCGGAGAACTGCGCCGCAGCATCTGCCCTCGACAGTCAGCTTTCTCACGTACTCATTGACGCTGTCTCGCTTGAACGGTGCTTGAATATCAAGCGAGATGTATCGGCTAATTAGCATGAAACAATTATCAAATTAAAAAATATTACATAAATAAGCAGATTTAATAAAACTCCTTATTAATGTTCCCGACGGTAATAATGTACTTTCAAAAAATTCAGACGACCCATTTTTATACAAGGCATTTTCTCAGAATTGTTTCAGTAAAACACTTTTTGAAGTCAACTCACAGTCGTCACGCACACACATTCCTTGAAAATGCGAGTCACCGGTCGATCGATTCATTACGCATTTAACAATAGCATTTCATTTGAGAATCAGTGTCGCTCTGAACAACATATGATCAGGAGAGTTTACAAATAATATTGACTAAAAATCAAGTGTATCATTTAATAAATTAACAAGGTGTCCTTACGTCATTCTCAAATAATTAAGTTGAGATTCGAGATTTTGATTGCTTTATATAATTTAACACCCTTCAAAAACATATAAAATATTTTACTATACTAATAAAAGTCCAGAGGAAAAGTATTGATTTATCATTTCCCTCGAGGTAATTAAATTCTTAAATTCAACATTACATTTCACTCAGTTTACTGTGTGGCTCTTCCCTCGGCCTAATACCCACGTTCGAAGACCACACGCTGCCTACGCCTCACAATATAGGACGGAGTAAAAAACGCAGGCGGCAGGTAGCAGCTGTAGGGCAGACGGGCAGGCGAGCTAGAAGGCCGCCGGGCGGCGTGTGCGACCAAGCGGGGCGGTGCTCCAAGTGGGGCCTCGGGCTGCATACAGAATGCGGCGCGCGTACGTGGCAAGGATCGTTCGCCCGCCTGCGGCTCGCTCCTCCTCCTCCTCCCTCTCCTCGAGCTGCCCCACCCTCCTGGCCGGGCGCTCGCTCTCCCACCCACCCGCTACCGCACGTAATCCTGGCCTTATTATATTGCGCTGTCAGTTGACTGATTCACGATCCAGGTCACTTGACGGCGATTCCCCGCCGAGGCCAGGGGCGATGCGCAGGGCTCAGAGCCTCCGGCGTGGTGGCGAGCGCACAGCTCAACCAGTACGAGGACGCACACGTGTTATTCGGGCTGACTGAAGCGAGACGTCAATACTTCTATTTTCTAAATTGTGTTATCGGAACACTTTTTTCACGAGTGCCATGAGCATGAAAAACAATAAAACTGATGAACAGCAATGCGTGAGAAAGGTGGAACAATACCTACAATCGGATAAGATAATGAGTGAATTATGAGACGCAATTCCTTCACCGCACACACCGAAGTACATAATAAAGTTGTCTGAAGGAGACTCCGTTGCAAAATGATGTTTTGCTAAACTGTAAACGAAAACCGTAAATCCGTTTACATAAAAATTAAACTTCCAGTATTTTTATTATCTCTGAAAGTACACAAATTCACCTGATTTTCGGAGTAACTAATATTAGTGTTTCACAATCACAGAAAGTATCCTGCCCTCCTCCCAGCTGGTATCGACGTCTAACAGACCTACAACAGGCACTCGCGGTCCCTAGAGCTCCTTTGGATTCTCAGTAAAAACCACCTTGACGGTCTAAAAATGTCGCATAGAACTATCTCGGTCCTGGACCTATACAATGTATCTCCGTGCATAAAAAACAAATTTATAAAAATATTTTAGGGGCTTCATACGAATTACCCCAAAAATTTCGTTTCGAATTCGCAGGGCCGTGAGTAAGGCCAGATTGATGGGAAAAATTCATTTCAGAAAATCTTCTGAATGGTTTGGGCGCTAGTTTTCTTCATGGACAGATTATTAGGACCAGACGGACCGCCATACAATCAGATGAATGGACAAAACAAAACATTATTTCAGTATCAAGGGACACGAAAACTTGTATTCGCTTTAAAATTTCGAAATGAAATTGCCATAGTATTAGATACAGAACTTTCTTCTATACCACTCTACCCTATATTTGTTCTCCGCATATAAGTGTGGAAACCAGATAGTAAAATAGTCGCGTACAGTAAGTAGAAGTAAACAACGCAGAAATCAGTAATGCACTCTGCTTCCCTTAATCTAAAGACCTTATCATTATCAACAAAACAATCAAATTAAATAACAAACATGAATATTCCCATAGCAATTAAAACTACCTTGGCCCGAATACCAAACGCTTGTCCTTGCAACCGTGAAAAGTTTCAGATACAAAGGGAGTTCATCTTCTACATGTGCATTGAAGTTTCCTGTTATACTACAGCCTTCCAAATAAGATTGCAAGCATACTTATTTCGAACGCAACCGAAGCATCGTGGAGAGCATTTGTCGAACTTTCAAGTCAGAGAGGGCATAGTGTGTGTCGTCCTAGAAACACGGCGATGACCGCGAGGAGCCGCGACAGCGCAGCGCGGCGCGGCGCGGAGCCGCTGCGTCAAGGCGGCAGGATGCGTTGTCAATGGAGGCCACCAAAAGGCGCTCCAGAACGCGATGACTGACCACAGTCTAGACGGCGGGCGGCTCCGCGCGGGGCGGCGGCACTTTGCGGGACGTGCCCGCGGCCTCAGTGAATGGAGATTACAGGGCGCTGCGCGCAGCGACGCCTGCGGCCGAAGTCCGGGCGAACGTGCGCGGTTGCTGCAGGCGCGCTGCGGCCGACGCCACCACCGCCGCGCCACGCCGATTCCTTCTTCGTCGCCCTCGTCGCTACCGCCGCCCTCAACTCTCTGCTGATGCCGTTGAATATTTCAAACGTCGACATTTTTTATGTTAATAGTTTGAGTCTAGATAATGAAAATCTAACAGCGTGTAAAAGATATCAAAATTGTAGTAGCTGTATCAAAAAACTGGATAATTGAATAAAAATATTATTACAACTGTAATCACCTTTCAGCACATTATAGTAATTATATCTTAATTAAGTGATGTACAAGATTCGTTGTAAAATGCTAATATCTTATTAAAAACAGATAGAATTTTTAAGAGTATTGTTCTATAAATTTCATAAAAATTAGATTGCTTTAATGTTGAGTGAAATAAGTACCATTTCCTTCTGTAGCATTTCTTATTGATTTCGATACAAAATGTATTTAATCCAGTATTACAATATTCTTAGCCGCAAAACGTATTATCAGCAATAATTTCTAATCACCATTTTAAAATGAATAACATGCCATCTTCCGACCTTTCAGTATCAGTGTCGTTAAAGATAAAGTGTACTAAGATTCCTCCACTGCTCTGTCATCTTTCATTGAAAATGGTCTTGTCTGCAGCACGTTTATCATGTCATCTCTGCGTCTCTTTTAATTTTGGTTTCAAAGAAGACTTCAGAGACATTACTAGTACGTTAGTCAACCCCATAGTCACAAAACTGGGAAAACATAAGGAAGGTATTTCTTAATTGCTGAGAACGCCGTACTAGAGAAATTGCACGTATCTTCTAAAACCGTGATTATGCAGAAGAGTAGGATTCTACTTTAATAAAAATGCACATTTACTTATATTACATAAATACCATCAATACACCATTCATAACACTCATTTTTTAACGCGCATTAACAAGCAATATTGCGAGACAACAACAAAGAAATAGGGTGTATAAAGGCGAAACCACGTAAGGTTAACATTTAATTTGTAGTAAGTTTTCATACACATCATCCTAATTTATAATTGTCTTTTTAACAAAGATGCTTGTATTTGAATAGATAAGTAAAGAAAGGTCTTGTCTAAAAGTTTTGTTCAGTTTTATGAAATACAAACTTGTTTAACTTGAACTTGCAGTGCCCATGTAAACAGCAGCGATAACCGTTTTATTGGTTGTAACAGTAAATTCTAGAATTATCTCACCCATCTCGCAGCCTTTCATTCTTCCCTTATTGATCGGACGCAGCGATAAGTGACAAGCGGTCTGGCCGAACTGTTATTACTCTTCACGTCCCTCGTGCATAAGTAATGCTTAATCCCGTGTAATAAACGACTGAGTGGAAGTTTTGCATTCACATTACACTAATATTGGGACAGTGGACGCGGGAGCTCGCAGGGCCGAAGAGAAGGTGCAGGCGAGGGGGTGTGGGGGGAAGGGGGAGGAGAGCTTGATCAAAGCTGGCGCGGAGGCGCCTCGCGAGGCCGAGAGCGCCCGAAGCGTTTGCCACCTCTTTTGCGTATGCTAAGTCGGAGCCACCCGGCATCGTAACCGCTACTCTCGCGTACGAAGCGTTAGGGAACACTCCACGCCAGGTTGCGGAGGCGCATTTGAGGACCATTGATGATGATGTTAAAAACCTACTCCATCTCCGTCTTTGTGCATGGGACAACACTTTGTGCCCTTCCCTTCCCTTTCCTTTCCTGAATAGACGTTCGCTATGGTGATTCGCCAATGTTTTACTCCGGATGGATGATGATAGGGATGGATAACGAGTATGGATGGGACGATAGCCAAGATGTTATATGTGGTGGAATACGAAGCTAATCACGCAACAAAGCTACAATCGTATGGTGAAAACACGCATGCCTTGCGCGTGAATTAAAATCGCAATCTTCGACGTTGGGTACTCTGACATACGCATGGCCTTGCTTAATCGAGGCAAATTGAATATTTATGAACGGTGAAATTCAGCAGGTATGCCTACCTAGGATATTGTGTTAGTACTAGAAAAACATGAAATCAAACTAAATCGATCGGTATTAAGGAAGTTTGCAAAGATATAATATAGAATATGTTTATTATTTAAATGGTTCGGTTTTGCCAATAAATGAACAAAATTTTCTTTAACCTACTTTTAGCGTGTCAATTTTCAATAACTGCGGATTATCATTTGATTTTTGCAAGTAAATCTGCAATAAGTCAGAAAGAGTCTCAAATAATATAAATCTTATCTGATGATCTGACAATGATTACAGAAGAAGAGACAAAGAATGCAGAAGCTCGTCGTTGAATAGTTCTGAGTGTAATTTAATTTTAAACTGATTGCTGATGTTTTGTGTACATTTTTTTAAAATTTAGAATAAATGACTTTTTAAATTGTAAATTTGCAGTTTTTTCTTGGGATTAGCAGTTACCTGTTATGATCATCGTGAACACGTAAGCCGTAATGAATTGATATATTTTATACAACTGACTTTACCACGCGAAGAGAAGATTTTATTGGAAAATAATTATTGTTTACGTAATTTAACTTTGTTTCTTTATTCTGAAACATGTAAATAATATGTACAATAGCACTAGTACAAACTCCAACCTAAACCAAATATATAATATTGTAACCGTTTCAAGGAAACATTGTATAACCATTATTAAAATATTACACAATTCAAAACAATACACAAATTCAACATCATTTCATTAAAATGTTCCTTAAGCCAATATTTCTATCCAAAACTATCTTATCCACTTCGTGCCGGAACACTTCAATACGAAATTTGTAAATAGGCACTCAGCAAATAGCCAGCAAATTAGGCGCAATATCTTGACTTCACTGCCAACGTTACAGAATTAATTAGTGTTCAAAATTGAATGTTTTTTCTTGAATCTTGTCACAGAGGAAGAGAGAGAGAGAGAGAGAGAGAGAGAGAGAGAGATGGACGACTTGACAGATATAAATATAAAACCAAACAGGATATATTCACTAAATATGTGTCGAAGTCTGGTTTGCTCCGTGAGTGAGTGATATTGCTCTTTAGATGCCCATTTTTTATAATTTCTTGTCTTCCAAATATCGTCAGATAGTTTACACACCAAGAAATCGCGAAGCAGTCAAAGAGTTAATAAGAAGGCGTATTAGTGATTACTCTGAGTCTGAAACTCCGTTTTATAGGTTCGCAGATGTCCACATGTTCAACTTGTTTACACTGTAGCTACACAAGGTTGAATATGTTTTTGCTACGGTTCTTTTTAGCCTCGCTCTGCGAGAACAGGTGTATAGGGTGCGGCTGCTAATAGGGCGAACTACAGCAATTTACCTGTCAGTTTTCGATGCTGTTGTACGAGGAGAGTCTGGGTCTGGTGGCCATGATGTAGCCTTGCAGGCTCAGCCTTACCTTTTGTGACCACCTGAGGAAAGGGTGGTGGGTTCACATGAAAAAGAAACGCGAAAAAAAATGTGATAAAACAGCACGAGCAACATCAAGTGACTTTTGATGAAACAATAAAAGCTATAAAAAGTTATGCAATATGCACATTCTTAATGCCAGAGCTTTTCAGCAAAGAATCGAATTTTTTCTTTCCCATATTCTCAATTACAAAGTCGTCATCAATACAAATAAAAGGGGAAACTTTCTTTCCTATAAAATATCGAAAGACAGCAGCATCTACAGGAATGATTCAGTGGTTTCCTGAAGGAATTAAAGAAATTATAAAAAGGTTGTAATATTCATGATATTCACAATATTTGCAATTCGTGATCTTCAAGTGACCTAAAATGGTTCCCAACGGATGCTGCGACTGTTAAAGCTGAATGAAAAGTCTTTCCAAGTGCTCACAATCAATATCTTAAGAGATACTGGGTTGTGTATGGCTGCTTTTATAGAATAATTTTAATAACTGTACCGAGTCGTAGAAACACTAACTAGATAAATAAAACCAATCCAGAAATATTATCATCCTACCAGTGGTAATGAAGGAAGACGTTAATTTTGAAGGACTAAAATGAGTTGTGGTCCTGGATACTCTCACATCCAACGATAATATAATGAAAGTGCTAAAAATATAACAAGTGCATAACGAGTTATGTAATGCTGTGCGTTGTTTCACAGACCAATCGGCGGAGGAGGGCTCGTGAAGTATTGGTTTACGCATGCGTCTAGCATCGCTGGGGTCCGGATGTGATACCCGGCCAGTCCACGTGCATTTGTAATGGGTTAAGGGAGCTCTTGGGCAATTTCTCGGATTTTTCGCGTCTTCACTACCTCCCATTTCTCCATTACTCCATCACTTGTCTCCTCATTGTCATTAAATTGTGAATCATAGGTCGAAATGGCCAAACTAGTTCAAGACCCCCTAAACTACAATAAATTAAAATAGTAAATATTCGCCGAAAATTCAGTATCGTTGGAAGTTACATGGACAATTTCATGACATTTCTTAATAATTTTAGAAGGAATGAAACGTAGCTGAGGTAGGATAAAGAGTGCTCGTTTCTATGGCAAGACAGATGGCGTTGTATATTCAAAAAGTGTGCATTACATATGTTCAAGGTTTCTCCTTTAATTAACAGCGCATTAACTCGAGAATACGTACAATTACATTAAGTTTAATATTGTAGAGACGTTTAAAATTATTCAGCGATGTGATGAAAGAACTCTGAAAGACCAAATCGAATAATTTTACTTTCTTGTATCTATCTCGTACAAAGAGAAAGTCATGTAATGCTTCAGGAATAAGTACCGACTTTTTCGACGCGAAAACACATTTTGTGGAACCCTATTCCGCCGAAGTGTTTTTCGTACCCTTATAAGTAGTAAATTACTTTCTGGAATACGAGTAGACAGGATCCGCAATTTTTGGGTCCTTGATACCGAAATAGTATTTTTCGTCGGGCGAAGCTTCGTCCGTTTGTTAAAAATCTATACGCAGGACTTTTGACAAAATTGATATGTCCTGATCGATGTGACTCATATGAAGGCCCACCAATTTGAAGCGGGTATTTTACTGGGTACTTTACATCGCGGCTATTTGAATGCAACAATTGGGATCAGATAGTTCGCGGTGCCCCGTTGAAGGGGTGTGGGTGCCGTTCGCCTTTCACTCTATGAACTGATCGCGCCCGAGCACCTCGCCTCGCATCCTACTGGACTGATTGTAAGTCAACAAGTAGCGGGCAACACCGCTGGCGCACAGTTAAGCGCTGGGTCAGGGCATACCTAGAGAACCACCTAAGGTTCTGATATGATGAAAAACACAGTAAGTAATTCTTCAGATACTTTAACGTATTGAATACTTATTGATTACGCATATTTTATATATTTTGTAGAAGTTCTAAAAACGTCGATTTTTTCCTACGCACACAAAATAATCTTCAAAAATAAATGCTGCAATGAAATATAAGAGGCGTAGAAAAAATTATCGGAAAGAAAGGATCTCGAAGTGCAAAGGTTATTTGCATTGAATTTACTATAAATTTTTGGATTACACATTCAATCCAGTTCTTAGCTGTGGTTAACACGTTTTTAGAGAGAGAGAAGCAATTACTTCTAATAATTTCTTCATTGGTATTTATTGCTGACAACAAAACAATACAGCTACAGCTCCAGATCACAGCACGGCACACTTACAACGCAAAACATTAGTTGTTGTGGAGTAATAAAAAAGAAATACTTCTTGCACTGCTGACACATGAAAACGAAACTTTCAGAGGTTGTAGAATCAATTCTGGAGGATCATTTCTACACATCTCCTCGAAAAGGATCCTTGAGCTAATATGCTCTTAATCAGAAGAACGCCTCAATTTTCATTTACTTCTTTTCAACCCTCCATTACTGAATCTAATTAGAGTACGAACTGTTGGAAATATAATTTCAGCAAGTTTCTATACGTCATATCACAAGTACGACACAGTCACGAATTTGAATGCCCCCTTAAAATGCACGTGCATCGGTCGAGATCGAACACGCCATGTTCTGGGCGTTGATTCATAAAACGTCCCCCCCCCCCACCAAAATGCAAGAATCATAGTGAGACCATCACTAAGAACTATAAAGAAGCGAAAACTGTCAATTCGTGTGACGACCCGCCTTGGTAGAGTGCAACCCAACGAGAGTTCACGCACGGCGTCGGCGGGCCGTCTTCCAAGCGTCCGGCGGCGGCGGCGAGGCAAAGGAGGCGGCGGGTGGCGGCCCACGCGGAAAGTGGCACGCAACGGCGAAGGCCGTAACAGCCGCGCCAGACAGCTTGCCCACGAGCCCGGCGGCGCGGCGGCGGCGGCGGCGGCAGAGAGGCTACGACGCAAGGTTGGCGTCACTACCACCACCGCCGCCGCCGCCGCCGCCGCCACCGAGCCAGGCTATTCAACTCCCAAGTAAGCGCTGCTCTTGGTGCTACGATGAGGTTTCCTGCTTCGTGCATTCGCTGGAGGCGGGTCGGCGAGTTGCCTGGAAGGCGAGAATGGTGACGGAAATAAGGAGTCAGTACAGAACGTTTTGCATTTTCACAATTCAACTACCACAATGACTCACTGACGCGTATTCTTGGCACCAATTACTTTTTTCAAATATTTATTATCAGGCTTCATTAGGAAGAAATGAAAAATATTGCAGCTGTAATTATGAAGAAACCTTTTACGATGAATAAGAGCAAATATATTTCCAATCCACCGTTTCCTTCTTCTTCTTCCTCGTCTTCTTCTCAATCCGCAAGTTATTCGTTGATATTTTCGGAAGGCATTCTTTCTCGAACGAAGTTGTTCTTGTTGTTTTATGTGGAAGAGGTAGAATTGCATCGTTACTTCAATGGTTTAACAGCAAACAATGAATCAATGGTGATAGCATTAAAACTACCTTTGTTAGTTTCAACATACTCCGATTAAATGTGTAAACAGACGTCCGCCGTTATTGCGTTTCAGTTTCTAAGGACACTTTCTACAATAACCCTTTACCCACTTACGTCACGTACGTAACTCAATTTCCTCTTCTAGCAGACCATCCTGTTCGCCCTGACTCAACAGAGCGGTGTGAATTTGCTTCAGCAGTCGATTCGAATTGCTCGCCATCCCCACAGCCTTTACAGGATGTTAGGGTCGTCCTCCCTGCTTTGCTTGTCGCTCCCGCCTCGCCCACGCGACAGACTGCGACACAATGCACGCGAAGCCACGGGGGTCCGCAGGCGCCGCTTGTCTGCCCACACACGTCGCGGACCGTCGCCAGGGTCTTTCTTCGCTTCCACGCCCACACACCTTCCACTCGGAGCAACTCTATTGTCAGCAGAACAACTATGTCTTGTCGACATAATTATGGCCTCGGTATTGACCGACTGCATTTACGAACTCGTTAGGGGGCTAATAATACAGAAGATGAGATTATATCTTGCAGAAAACTTCTACTGAACCAACACTTGGACAAATACTATACGTCAGGAGTTTTATAAGAGATCATCATGCAAGTAAAACGTTACGCATATTCGGAACTGCATAACTGGATAAGTCCTCAAGAATCACTTTCAAACAATTACGAAACAACAGAAAATCACTGGCTCTGCGACAGAACCACGTCGTCAATGTGCACCCGCCTTGTTTTCAAAATATTATGTTAAACCTTCAAGGTTTACAAATATTTGAGATATATGATTATTTATTATTACAATTTATGATTGTTATGTGATTATTTCTTAGTAGCTAGCAGGACATACTCAATACAGCGGCGATACTAGCGATTGGAGTTTTGAAACAAAAGTAATTTCTTCTCGATCTACGTATCTAAATACGAGTGATCACTTCCATAGGTGGTTTTCGAACACTCCAAAATGCATTTTAGATGCATAACAACCTCCCCAAAACTTTTCTTCGGCATTGCATTACAAAATTAACTTCAATTATCGTCAATCTGATTAATAAACCCGTAATGATTCAATGAAAGTGTAGTATTTCCCAGCGTTTTATCGATATATTCGTACGTGCATTGAAAAATGCACGTACCAAAGGGAGCGTAAATCAGGCAATAGGAGTTTCAGTTGCTACAGAAAAAAAAATGTGTGTGGAGAAATTTCTAAGAATTGTGTGGATGGATCCGTAAAAAATTCAGTAAATTATCAGTAGCCACCAAGAGACCGAGACGCTATGCACTACATTCATTTGCGTCTATTGGTGAACCAGAAGGTGACGTATAAATGGATGCACGCAGGTTACTCCATTACTTATCAGGATTTACCAAAACATTCCCTACAAACCACATTTATCTCAAAATAAATAATTTTAAAAGACTCAAACGGACACAGAGGAGCTTCGAGGAGTTTATCCTTTTCCGTAGAATACGCAGTTACTTAAATCAAAATTATAATTGATTGAAACATTTAAAAACAATTGCGGTGATCAGTAAAAATTCAATAGTCATGTTTAATAACTCCCCATGCTCGACTGCGACGTCGGGTTGAACAGCGACGTGCGGACGTTGATCAGACAGCAGATTGAGCCTCGGTTCATCTCCACTCGTTGGTCTGTGGCAAGGGCTGCGGTAGGGGCGGGAGAGGGAGAGGGAGAGGGAGAGGGAGCGGGAGCGGGAACGGATCAGGGGCGGAGGCGAGGACGGGTAGGGAGAAGCGGGGCTGGGCGTGGCCGGCCCCTAAGAGACGCACGCCCACGGAGGCTGCCCGGTCGGCCGGCCGGCGACCGGGCCGGCGCGGTGCGGCGGAGGCCAGCTTCGGCCGATGCAGCGATGATCTCATTTGTCGCCCCTCCGCCCCGCAACAACCCACCTCTTCGCTCGGCCCTGTCCGCCCTTCCCCGCTCCCAATCGGCCCGACCTCCCTCAATCGCCACGCTTCTTCCTCTCTACGCTAGCAGCAAACACTCAGAGTTGAGCGCCGGTGATAACACGGGTGAGGTATTAGTTCAGCGGAATCGCTACATATTCAATAGACCTGTTCATGACCACTTTCCTTCTCGAGTTAATAACATTAGAGTTCATCAAATTCTCAATAACACATATTGATAGCGCAACGTAAGCTATCAAGCGTTTACAAGGCGAATGATCCGCTAAACAAGTAGTTTAATATTTAAACTAGTAGTGCAAAACAACACATACTTTCTCGCATTATTATTTTGAACTTTTGCAATTTTCGAAAATTCAGAGAGTCTAATGAATATTACACCTGCGTCGTTTTAAGCCTCCTTCATTCAAGGACATTTTTAATAAAAAAAGTTGGATCCTTATTGAGAAAATTTTGAAAATGTTCAGATTTCGTGTGAAATACTCCCAACAATATAAATATCCTTTTCAAACTCGCAGGTTCGTTATGATCCATCAAGAAATATCAATTTTGGAGAAAATAATTTGAATGGTTCAAGCGCTAGCGTTGACCACACACAGACAGGCAGGCAGACAGACAGACAGACAGGACAGACAGACAGACAGGCAGACAGACAGGCAGACCAGACAGGCAGGCAGGCAGACGGACAGACAGATGGACAGACAGGCGGACGGACATCAGGCAGACGGACAGACGGTCGGACGTTTTACCGACAATCGATCTTTCGATTTAAAGGACTCACAACACTTCTCTCTCGAAAAATCGCCAATTCCCGGTGCACGATTGCAATACTTTCTCTTTTTGCATAGTGAGGAGAGAAAATAAAATTTTTAAGAGATATTTGTTTAACCGTAGAATATTTTAAGAAATATTTTATTTTTAAAATATACAAGAAAACTAAACATTTATTACCAATGTATTAATTAATAATATGCACATTTTTTGACGTTTTGATGGAGTATATGATATATGTACTATTCATCACAGTTCTAGAACTTTCAAATCGAATATAATTATTTTTTAATTTTTAAAAATAATGATAGTGAATAGTCTTCAATCCTCTCTTTCACCTCAAAAACGAGCTAAATTGAGAATCACCTATTATCTTATACATTTCATAAATATTCAATACAACATTCTATTTAATCAAAATACATTTGAAAGTACTGAAAATCCAAAAAATGGTGCACCTGCCTAATATCGTGTAGGGCCCTCGTGAGCACGCAGAGGTGATGACGTGGCATCGACTTGACGAATTTCTGAAGTAGAGGCGACACCATGAATCCTGCAGTGCTGTCCATAAACTCGTAAGTGTACGTGGGAGTGGAGATCTCTTCTGAACAGCTCGTTGCAAGGCATCCCATATATTCTCAATAATGCTAATGTCTGGAGATTTTGGTGACCACTGGAAGTTTAAATTCATAACAGTGTTCCTGGAGACACTCTTTAGGAATGGACGTGTGTCTGGACGTGTGGGCCGTCGCATTGTTTAGCTGGAATTGCCCAATGGGTGCAGGTAATAAAACAGGATGCTTACGTACGTCTCACCTGTCAGAGTCGTATCTAGACGTATCAAGGGTCACATATCACTCCAACTGCACATGTCCCATACCATCACAGAACCTCCACCAGCTTGAACAGTCCCCTGTTGACATGCAGGGGTCCACGGATTCAGGAGGTTATCGCCATACTCTTACATACCCATCCGCTCGAAACAATGAGAAACGAGACACGTCACATCAGACAACGTGATCCAGTCAACAACAGTCCAATGTCGGTTTTGACGGGCCCAGGTGAGGCTTAAAGCTTCGTGTCGTGCAATTATGAAGGGAACACGAGTGGGCCTTCGGCTCCCGAACTCCATATCAATATCTTGTTAAAGGTTCGCACGCTGACACTTGTTGATGGCCCAGCATTGAAATCTGCAGCCATTTGCGGAAGTGTTGCACTTCTGCAACGTGTAATGATTCTCCTCAGTCGTCGTCGGTCCCGTTCTTGCACGATCTTTTTAGCGGGCGCAGCGATGACTGGGGTATGATATTTTACCGGATTCCCGTAATTCATGGTACACTCGTGAAATAGTCGTACGGAAAATACGAATTTCATTGCGACCTCGGAGATGCTATGCCCCATCTCTCTTGCGCCGACTATAAAGTCACGTTCAATCTCGTAAATCGTGATAACCTGCCATTATGGCAATAGTAACCGATCTAACAACTGTGCCAGACTCTGGTTGTCTTATAGAGTCGTTGCCGACCAGAGCGCGGTATTCTGATTGGTTCCAGATCTCTTTCTTTCAATGCGTATGGCTGTACCAGTTTTGAGCTTTTCAGTGCATATAGGCTACAAAAACGTATTATGAAAAATCAGCATTGAATATTAAGGCTGATTACAGAAAAAGTCTCAAATTAAAAAGAAAACAAATATAAGCATGTTTTAGAACGATTAATTACTATTTGCCACAAATATAGAATCCATTTCAAGTTTATAATATGGTTTTAAAATCCACAAATATTACAAAATCGCATGCTGTTACAATTCTAGTATTATGAAAAAAGTTTTTCTTCATACGTATGACTTCAAAATTCATCGTCTCCAGATATAAATGAGTGCAGTTCAATTCACCAAAAAATAACGTGTTCAATTTCACACGATTATAGCGCTTTCACGTGATGCCTATATAACTGTGAAAAGTTAAAAACACTTCCCACTACCTCTCCGGACTCTTAAGACCGTGAGAGCTTACAGCGTTTGCTATTCAGGTATCGTCGCAAACAAGTAAACATACAAACAAATAAACAAGCGACCCGTCTAGAACCGTCTGGTGGATCGTGAGTCTGCGCGATTTCCGGTCGTCGTTGCCAAATCGGGCAAACCTTAAAAGCGTGAGGGGCCCCGCGATTTGGCGGAACCACGCATGCAAATGAGGCGGTGCGCCGATTCGCCCGCGTGGAAATCTACCGCTCCGGTGGAGAGCGAGACGGTGCGGTGCCGAACGGTGCGGCAGGGCACCCGCCCGGCGGTCGGACGGACCGACGGGCAGAGAAGGTGCGGAGCAGTATTCGCTCCCACGCCCCGGCCGCGAAGGCGGAGGCCGAGGCGGCGGCGATAACGCGCCGGGCCAACACGCTGTTCGTTCGTTCGTTCGCCCACCCGCCCGCCCGCGCGAGCGCGCCCGTCCCCGCCCCCTTCTCGTCGAATTGCCTCGTTCCACCCAATCTCGCTGCGAAATGCGAACCCACTGGGGCGGTCAAGTGGTTATAAGATATTGAAAGGAGTTGGGATGATGATTCTGGCTTCCTGAACAACATCGTTTTATGTTTGGCAGAATTTATTCCAACTCCATTTGCCGAAAGCTTTGAATAATCATTTTTTCTGAAACACGAAACTACATAAACATGATAAGAAATGCGAGAATATATTAGGAGTGACTTTTATTGATAATTTCCAGGAATCTCCTTCATTATCCTGCCCACGTTTTCGATCACGTAAATATTCAAACAACTAAACGATTTTGCAAAAATCAATAACTGTGGACAAAATAGAAGCACTCTAAAACCAAATGAAATATTTTGTTCGGGTTACTTTCAGATGCCAATAACCATTGTGTCACTGCAGTTCCTCTGACCGGGAAGTCCTAGGATCGAGTCTAAACGGTGGCAGAATTTTCGTCACGAGCACTAGAAGTTTCAATTATTACTGCTTTAAATTTAAATTTTAAATTTTTTGTCGATTGATATTTTTATAGCATTCAATTGACAGCTAGTTCCTATAGAGAATTAACGAAAAGTGTATTTGTAAATATGTGGTCGTTTTTCTACAAATAAACATTACTGTAAAATATATCCGTACAATTTGTGTACCTATGTATTATGAAATAGGTTATCACGCGGAGGCGAGAGAAACTTGTTTAAATAGTAAGTAAAAATGCGCGGGACTACACTTTCGAAATTATTTTTCATGAAATATGGCCATTCCCTAAATTTCTTTTAGATCACGCTAGCCCATAATCACAAAAAATTGTCAGTCATTACAAACGCTTGTACCATAAATTGCTTCGACATTTTTATAAACTAGTGGTGCTAGAGAATGGCATACATTTTCTCGTATGTTTCCATCCCTTTTTTTAGTGTGTGCAATGTGCCATTTATTGATGCTTAAAAGACTTTTTTTCGCATTTTATCAATATTCTCACGTATTCTTAATAGAACGATTGAAAAAGGACTGAAAAGGATTGAAGAATATGAATATAACTGAAGGTTAAAATGAAAGCAGTCCTACTTATGAAATAGGACAATACCCAAGCATTTCAAAAGCTATTCTAATTCATTTAAAATACAGTTTTCTATTTGTTTGAGGTCCTCAGCATCCGGAGCCAGCTCCATTTCGAGATAACGTACGAAACGTTGGCATTTTAAGTGAGAAAATCAGAATTGTGTCCACGTGAATTCTCGCCACATTTGACTACAAATAAACGTACGTACACAAATGTGTCTTCACGACTTGAAAATACTAAAAATACAGGTGGATCTTGCATTGAGTTGGACGTCCCATGTCGCTTACGGAAACGGCCAAAGGTGCGTCTCGGGCCGTCGGGGCGGGCGTGCCGTGCTGGTCTTCTCGCGCCCGTGCGAACTTCGCCGTAACAGCCGCGCGCGCTGACGTCACCATTTAACATCTTCCCACTGCAGTGGCGGTCAAAGGAACCACCTCGAATTCGACGGAATCAAACATTCACCGGCAGAGGCGGCGCGCGGAGGCGGCGAGGCGGCGCGCGGCCGTGAGCGTAAAACCCGACTCTTTTTTGTGTAGTTCCGGCTCGAAGACGAAAATCGAGAGAAGGGCAGGACCTGGGCGCAGCATAAAAAGAACAGCGAGACGCGACGCTCGTCTTGTAATATTCTGCAGGATTGGCAAAACCCGTA
Source organism: Gryllus longicercus (assembly GCA_038098605.1). Lineage (NCBI taxonomy): Eukaryota > Metazoa > Arthropoda > Insecta > Orthoptera > Gryllidae > Gryllus > Gryllus longicercus. The sequence continues at coordinate 894,650 of JAZDUA010000080.1, read as the reverse complement.
CAGCGCCGCAATCGCGCGCATGCGTCATGCGGGAGAGATCACGAAGGTCGTGACAAGAGGGGATCCCGGCGCGCTGACCCCGCGCCGTCGACAATACAATCGACGGGCAGGCGGGCGAGAACGGACGAACCGACACGGACGGATAGACGGACAGGGTGTTCGCTCTCTAATAATAATAACGGTCGCTCCCGGATATAGCAAACCACCACCTCTGGGCCTCTCCACAGGTGGTTGATTCTGTTCTGACAAGTGGATTAACTCGTAACGTCTGGGCGGGATTACAAAGCACGGGACACATAAGTCGCGGCGAAACGTGCTCGAGAATCGTGTTTAGTGCTGATCCCTGTCTGTTTTATCTTTATCGAGAGAACATGAACACGTCCTGTAGTACATAATAATTTAAACGCAGCAAATAGCGGTATGCAGAACAATAGAATGCTAAATTGTAAACCGCTATTCGAAACTTCAGTAAAGTTAGTTCCTCTTTGCCTCATAATTCAAAAGGTAAAAGACTTCTAGTTCAACAAATATCGCCTTAATTTATAAGCTAAAACAAAAGATACATTATCGAATTCTGAAAGAATAAATGATCACAAACTCCAATTAATAACGATTTTAAATCTTCCACTCATTAACCTACAGAATCTGAAAACATCCTGTATCACACTGGCCTGATGCATCAATACATATTTAATTTCTCATAAAAAGTGAGACATATTTTACTAACATTTCGTTGGTACCACATAACTGTCACCACGGAAGTAAAAACGAGTTGCGGCAAAATTATCGAACGAGTCGTTGAGACCAACTGGCAACCTGAGATTACGAGAGTACGCGAGACCACACATATGTATTTCTAATGGGACTTTAATGGGCAAGCGGAGGTGCTAGTGGCCTTTGGTCGATCTGCCCCGCCCTCGAACGTCTGACGAGCGGGTCGGCCCTAGCAAACTTGCGCACATTCCAATGCAACTCACAGGAAATTTTTATTCCAAAAAACATTATGAAACACTGAAAGAGTAAAAAGCAACAAAAAACAAACAAATATACTCTCAACCCATTTTAATTCCATTGTAATGAAAGTAGCTAGAGATTGTATCCCATCAATCCCCGACACTATTACGCGAAGCATAAATGAAAAATTTGGCTGCAGTAGCGATACTAAGTCGTAGTTCTCCAAAACAACAACACAATCGCTAGTCGGTAAAGTATACAGAAATTTTTGAACAAGGGATAAATTCTCAAACAAATTCAAACATGCAAAATATAAGAAATGATAAAGGCGACTCCCATTCTCATTACTAAACTTAGGCGGAGAAACCTTTCACGCACACGCCATACTTTATTCAGGCAGGAGATAAGCGATGGTTTGTTTGCTGCTGTCTTCCACAGTGCTTGTAATGTAGGGATGATTGACGACGACGCTCCAAGCCCCTGCGCAACCGACAGAGGCCAGCCAAATACAGAGAGAGTTATTTTGGTAAAACACTCTCACTATCTCTCTCTCACTCACTCACACACACACACACACACACACACACACACATCGGGGTGTTCTACACAATGAGATGAGGAAATGTTTGTAATGTTTCTGATAAACGCTTCGTTACTGCATAGGACTGCATAACGCTTTCTTCCATAACGGGCAGAAGCTTAAACTTATCGTGAGTGTAAAACAGAGTCGAGCGAAAAAATATACGACGTAACATGCAAATTTATGAGTTGACGAAATTTTAGTGCGAATCATGGCAGTTCTGTCTCGAACTGAGTTCCAGAAATGTCTTCTGCGACCGAAGTACAAGGCATATTTCCGGATATGCACATCACCATCTTTGTCTATCGCCGGAGCATCATGTTTCGAAAAATTGCTGTTTTTTCAGTGCTGTCTCGATGAGATACAGGTGTGGCAGAATTTCAAAATCACGCCAAATACTTTCTTATATTATGAGTGCCTCTGAGTACGAAATGGTTAAGGAATCAATTACTGCCGAAATAAAGAGGAATACGTTGCTATTGATTTGTTACATCCGGAATGACTCTCTATTTTCACTGGTAAACCAGCGTCCCCCAAGCATTTAATCGCTTGCCATCATTTTGCCATCTGGCCGAGAGGCAGCGGGCGCGCGACCTGCGGCCGGCGGAGATTCGAACGGGCGGCGGAGAACAACCCGGCGACCTCCGCCCTGGCCACCTGTGCCGCCAAGGACAGCAACTAATGATATTTTCGCAAGTGTTGCCGCAGAAGAGACCATGACAGTCGCCACAGGTGTAGCACTGCCAACAAGGTGAATTAAAAGGAATAAAGAGCGTATAGCTTCACGAATCTAACCTTAAGTCAGCGCCGTCACGAAATCAAATCGTTGGCAATAGAATGTGAGAAAATTGTCAACGGCGACGAGAGAGATTCTTGAGAGTGAAAAGATCTGGCATGCTAATTGCGCAAATCGAACCAGATTCATTACATGATAATTTGTGTTTCGAAAACCGCATATTCAGTTTTCCTTTATGCTTCAGTTTATGCCCTGAGTTACAACAATCAGAGCAAAAACCCTTCAGAAAATAATTGGTAAAGAAGTAGGACGTTCGTTAGTGAGCGATGAATATTTAAATTTGTGAATTATCACTCCATTTCTTGACTGTTCCATATTTTTCTTCAAGCATGTGCATGCTGCACACCCACATTACTCAAATACTAAAATCCATTCAAAACCCACAAACTAATAACAGAAAGCAATAGCAGAAAAGTGAAAAAAACTCGTATTTTATCACAAGGCAGCAAGAATTTCCGAATACTGATGCTCATTTTCCTAGTGCATATCTAGCTCAAGGTCTAAATGAAAGATTATGCTCATGACAAAATCTGCCAGTATCGATGGAGGCGTAGATTGATCGCGGTCGAGCGAGCGGGTGTGATTTAAGATGATATAACGAGAGCGACATAGCGGAGATAGTTACGGCAGAAGAGAAGGTAAGAGAGCGAGAGACGACGGCGAGAGCGGAAGAAGGGGAGGGGGAAGAAGTGCCTGCGGTAGGTAAGTTCGCAGACAGGCAAGGAAGTAATTGCGTGGGCAACGGGGTGATAGCCAGCTGTGAGTAATGGCGCGGGTGGAATAGTGCGTCGGCGGACGAGAACGAAGGAGAAGCAAACGATGACAGAAAGGCGGGAGGAGGGCAAAGCGGGAGGACGTGTTTGGTAGAGCGGAAAGTTCGGCGATCGCGTGGGCGAGTGGGCGTCAGCACGAGTGGGTGTATGAGAGGACGAATGCAGTAGTGCGGGCGAGATAGAGAGGGGATGCGGGCGGTCGTGCAGACCGGCTGTTATCGTGAAGTGAGAGCAGAACGATAAGGCCAGACGGGCCCGACGGGCCCGGCTTGGAGTCCGACGACCAAGGTTCTCATTACCATTCACACCGCCCGCTCCCAGGTGTTCGGGAGTGCCGCGTCATTCACGAGTGCGGCGGCGGCGGCGCGGGGTCGAGGCGGGGAGGGGACGAGCGCCACAGCCGCCGCCGCCGCAGTTGCCGCTGTCTGGGCCCACGAGCTGATGGCCGCCGCGGACCATTGCGTATTAAGCGCGCACCTTCATAACTCACTGACAAGGTCCCAATGCCAGAGCCTCAATTGTGCGGCGAAGACGGCAGCCGCGGCGGGCGCGCCTCAGAACCGCGTTCGCGAGCATGAATGGGCGCCCGGAGCGGTGGGCGGAGTGCGCCCGTCGACCCAAGGTGTGCAAGCAGGATGATTTAGGCTCGCTACAGAATGACACCTGTGACGGAACCTTTTGCACCGGTATACAGTGGCTGGAAAAAGGAATTGACCAGGCCCTCAGTGCGCCAACAAATTTGCATAAAAATGCAAATAACAGATGTAGAATGGAAATATTTACTTTCTAAATACAAAATCTTCACTTCTTCACAGTACAATACACGGCCTTGAAACAGCCAGCATTACCCCTAATTTTATATTTTCACACATGTTGCGCTGTGATCTGTTGAATGAGGTCACCACCAACTGGATATCTCGCACGCCTACAGTAGATAAAAATCATACGATAGAGACAGCAGTGAGCGAGGTGTAGGAATCCACTTAGAGCCTGTATGATGAGATCCAGTGCCCCCTTGGTGAGATCCAGTGCCGACCTACACGTGGGCTGTGAGGTAATTACCCTCTCATGTATCTTACATAGCAAGGCACTGTACCAAAGCTCAAAGTTCCCGACTGATCTCTCAATATATGTGGAAACGTAGTGGAAGGAAGTGGGAGTGAAAAGGGATAGGTGGGTACAAGGAAGATAAAGAGCCTAGTTAGTGACCGATTTGTTACGGACCTGCTCAGGCATTCGTTGATCGAACAAAAAGTACGGAAATCTGCCGACGAAAGCAGAATCAGAATTATCCTGGCTGAATGGCTGAATTCGACCAAGTTATTAAGCTAGGACCAAAAATCCGTCATTGTCGGGATTAGAACACCAGGACCTCTCGGTCAGGGTCGAGACGGAGACAAACGTATTTTTGACTCTGGACTAAGTCAATCGGTGTTGTTTCTGTATGTGTGTGTGTGTTTGTGTGTTGTAATGAAATTGGTATCGTAAATACTAGCAAAATTCTTATTTTACTTACAGTTTAGTTTATTTTGTACTTTTGTGATTTTTTTCATTTTTTCATTTGTTCATGTTTTCGCGATTACTTTCATTTTTTGTGGTTTTAATGGATTTGTCGTGATTAATTTTGATAATTTCATGAATATTTCGACCCAAATAATTTTGTTATTTATTTGAAATAATTTAAACTAGAGGTGCTACAGAATAACAAAGACTAGTTTTTTTTGGTTTTGGCTAGCTACTCGAACTTGCCACATACTCTTGCAGGTGCCATCTATCGTCGCCTACGTTTGTTTTTTATTTTATCAATTTTTCGGTTTCCTATTAGCAGATCCGATATATTAATTTAAGAATATTAAAGAAGAGTAAAACCTGCGACACTTTTCATTAAAGAATGTGAAGTTCTTTTTTTTCACAGACAATTTTTGAATTTTCGAAAAACGTTTTGGAAGTAAATTGAAATACTTTCACTCACAAATGCAATAATGTATACAAGTTGCTGGTAATGTAGATATTAAAGGGATGAGAGATATTTCAAAAAAAAATAATTTGTGTATTTTATTGTAAAAACTAAAGAATTTAGAAAAATAACCTTTATGTCATCTTAAACAGTGCAATTAGCCCACTCCGTACGAAACGTACGAGACTGTTTGAGAAGATGTTTAAACGTTTCTGAAAATGCGGAAATTTGAACATATTTTCACAGAAAAATTGTTGACGTTTCAAAAACTTTATTAGGCATTTAAAGCACATGTACTCATAAACGCAATATTATAAACAAATCGTCGCTAATGTAAATATTAACATGAGAGACAAGTAAAAAAATACATTTGGGTAACTTCGTAAAAAAAAAACAAAAGAATAAAGCAGAATGACTTTTATCTCGTTTTACATAGTACACTTGGCACTACACCTACCTATCAAGTTGTAAGAAAAACATTTGGAGCCGTTTTTAAAAAAGTCTTGTTTTTGTAATTTTTTAATATTGCACATAATATTGCACGAAAACTACAAAAAGTTTCAAAAATATTACAGTAATGAAAGAACTAATTAAGGACAGCAAATTTTACATGAAAGAAAAATCATTATCTTCAATATTGTAGTTGTAAGAAGGAGCCAAAAATGGCAGAGACTTTCTCGTGGGAAACCAATACCATTACTAAGAGTGAAATTTTCTCTACAATCGATTTAAAATAATGGACGCGAAATGTAGCGTCATCGTTCACTGTGATCCTCTATTGTTGTTGGTTTCTTACATTTCTCAAACCACTGACCTTTTAGCGGATTCTCTTGATGTATTTTAAATAGTGACGTAGGTACGAGAAGAATTGCAATATTTTCGATCGGAACCAAAAACATTACACGAAAGCATTTCAGGAATATGTTTCTATTTATTCCATTCAAACCATTTCAACTAATGCACTTGAAATACACTCACTACGTAAATAGCGCACAATGACGACACTTATACGCCACACCACAGATTAATCATTTTAAAATTATCTCCAATGCTGCTTCAATGCTGAGTGTTTTGATTATTAATGACATAATCATAACGAACGCATTCATAATCTAAATATACTCGTAATCAAAACAAACGCATTTGTTAATAACAAAATTGTTGTCATGGTAACACTAAACCACTTGCGACTACAAAAAATAATATTTACTGAAATATTTACAAAAAATTGATAAAACGTTGCAAGGCCAAATATTCAGAAAACGTTTGAATTGACGCGATGGTTTTCTTTTCGCCTTTGTGCAATAGATATTTTTTTCTGTGTGATTAAAAATCCTACATTTTTCAGCAATTTTTTTTTGTTGAAATCGAGCTTTCGGAATATCGGAGAGAATTTAATTCTTTTCTACTACAGAGAATTTCGGGGGGAAATTTTCCATAGTTTTGAGAAAATTTTGTTAGAACGATTTCGAAATTTCCCTTTTTTTCTAGTTCCCACTCAAAAACTTTTCAATTTTTCGAAAATATTAGTAATTTTTGTGAACATTTGCGAAAAAGGCAATTGTTGTATTGTATTATTAACAAAGGTTTTCTAAGAAAAGGTCCCAAATTTTTTTCATTATGTAGCACAGTACGGTAAAGAAAGTGGTACTAATCTCATTTTCTGCGTACTCTCTGTATTGTCGAAAATTGGAGAAATTTTCGAAATGGCACATTGGAATTAATGGCGCTTTGTTTGGGTCGATGCCACGTTGTTCTCTGATAAGCAAGCAGATAAATATCAGATACGTAACCGTTATTTATCTGTAAAGGAAGTGGAAAATAATGTATAATAATCGTTAACTTATTATAATGTCTTTAAAGGTAGATTTTTATGCGATATGAGTAGCACAGTGTAGGAAATATTTGTAGTACTGACCACTAATTTGCGCGTTTATTCGAATGTACACAATAAGAAACGACAAGATAGATATGAATAATATTAAACTGCCGTATATTAAAATTTGTTTATAAAAGTTGCAGCAAAATGCCCGACCCTGCCCAGTTTTTTTCATATTCAGACCGTCTTTCTCCCTCCCCCTCCCCCTGACTTTGGTTTTTGATCCAAAAACATCAGTGATGGCGTGCGACGCAGTTTTAGCCGATTGCAGTGAAACAGTGAAATAGTGTGAAACAAAGTTCTTAAAACAGAGGTTATATTGAATTGAATTGATGCCTCATTTTACGTGGCGAGACTTGGGCGATCAGGCCCGCTCGACCGTCTGACCATGCAAATTTCGCTACGCTCCTTTCACCCACGCGAAGAAAGAAGGTATTTCTTGGGCGACGCAACGGGCGATTTGAATTTAGCTCAGAGGCGTCATTTAGGCTTGAGGATCTTTAACATGCAAGAACATCTACTAACATGGGACAGCCAGCTTTACTTCCCCTCCGAAGGAAGGCGTACGAAGGATTTTCTCGCCCTTAAAAATGGCCCACGGCTTCGATCGGGTTTGAACAATGGGGAATAACAGTCCGATACACTAACCGTTACACCATCGCCGACGATATTATATATATATATATATATATATATATATACATATATATACATATATACATATATATATACATATATATATATATGTATATATATATACCTATATATATACATATATATATACACACATATATATATATATATATGTGTGTGTGTGTGTGTGTGTGTGTGTGTGTTTAAAGCATTAATCTTATCTAATTAAAAATATTTTGGATAAAAATGTACCAAGCTACAGCCGTTTGAAAAGTGTCTATTTCTATGATTTTTAACGAAAAATTGGCCATATTCGGACTAATGTGGCACACTCTTTGAGTGAAGTAAATAGTGTTTGCTGATCATACAACTGTTGCGGGATAACGTGGACATTGTTGATAAAAATAAGATTAAATAAAATGTATTGGTTATTTTCTAAAATAACAATAATTGGCCTAAAAATGGGGTGTTTAGGGGGGTTGTGGCAACCCAAAATCCATTTTCAGTACGGTTTTATATTTAACTTAATATAAAACAACGTTTGAGGTTTTTGAAGGCGAGTTGTCAGCAAAAATTAAACGTTTTAGCGGGCTTTACTGCTTTACAGCTTTACGGGACAATTGTAACTTTTATTTCTATTTGAAGACATTGATTATGAAGAGACTAATTATGGATTTGTTTGGTTGTAAGTGTTCAATTAAACTAAATGAAAAAGTTAAGAACGAAATTAGAATACACTTGCAGACACGTCGAAAAATAAACTTAAATATTCGAAATAAGCAGTAATGTTCTGAAAAGACTGTCTTACAAGAACTTTCATGAAAGCTACGATAAAGAAAAATGAAAAACATATCCATTTCCTGCAAGAATGGCGTTTTGGCAATAAATTATAAGAAAATATGCGCCCTTTTGTTGTCACTGCCCACTGACTGAGATGGAAAGAAGTTGCAGTATAATAATATTACGTGACCGTTACTAAGGGAGTGAAAGGATGAGCTGTTTTAGCACCACTAGTTTTCCTTTTATCTTCAAACACTGCACTAACGAAAATGTTATATTTCGTAATGAAAGCACATATATTGTAAATTGTTTTGGTAAATATTTTGTTTCATTTTAGTTTTATTGAGTGCATGGATATGAAAAATAAAAGATTGCTACAAATTAGGCAACTTTCCCCTGTTAGAATATTTAACCAAGCATAATGCTATAATGTAATTCAGAGGTTGGAATTGCTCCAAGCTGGTTACATATGCAGCTATTTTTACTTTACAAATAATAATTTTCAAGGTGTGGAATGTAGGCAAGGGTCTACCTAGTTATTACTATTACAATAGTGATTAATATTGCTATGAAATACATTTAGAGGGAGACAAACATACTATTCCATTCTGTCTCCTTGAAGATAATAAATTCCACAGAATATTATTGTTTATATATTTTATAGAAAAATTAAAATATTTTATAATTACACAAAAACAACTCAGATATTCTCCCAGCGTAATATCAGCGTCCCAATCGGAGACTATCTCCTCTGTACTACCAGGTGAAAAATACCAATTTCACCATACGTAACGTGCGGAATAGAAGAAAAACAAGCAGCTAATTGCTCTTGAAACGGATGTTGTGTGTGGATAAGTTTTTACCCTTCACTGTATGTTTCTCTCGTGTACCGGGCTCGGAATCTATGGTGAGTTTGTTAGGAAATCCGACCGAGACGCTGCTTTTTGTGATGAACGCTGTAATGTGACAGCGGTGCAGCTTTGAGATGTCACCGTGATAGACGATCTGACATGTTGATGTATGTAGTACACGGTCTGCGCGTTTCACAATGCTTCTACGTGGGCTGGCCGCTAAGCATGCTGGCCCCGGTGCACTTATCCTTCTGTGGCTCACTAGAATGATGAACGTACTTCCCTCCTCTACTTCTTGAGTCTTCCGAGTCCGGCGCACGCCATCGTTATGCCACAATTGTATCTTCGCGGATATTAAAACAGAGGTAGAGGAGCTGAAACATATCTACAGGTTTTTCGCAGAAAATATGAATTATGCGGTAACTTCCATAGTGAACTATGCCGGCAAGATATTTTTTCTTTCAAATCGATCTTTTAAACAGGAAGTTAATTCAGATGTTGCCAAAATTGGTTATAATGTAACATTAAAATAAAATTTCTGTATTTCAGGATAAGCTTTATATTTATTAAAAATACACATTTCCGTTCTACAAACTATAATACGGACCATTGTACGTCAGAATAATCACGATGTAAATGCTGTGTTGCCTTTATGGTTAATATGTATCGTGTGCATAGAATGCTACCACAAACTATACTATTTCTGAAACACCCGCAAGGGTCCTTCCTGGTCCTCTTCGTCCTAAGATAACCCATTCGTACCCCCCCTCCCAAAAAAATTGTCAACTGCATGAAATGCAATGAAAAAAATATTTTCCTTTTTTAAAATATTCTATATTTTCGCTTGATTAAATGTAATATTTTGAACCTCTAGCGCATCTAAATTAATTACATTATACAAGTGTTTCACGGTCTATTGTAACACCAAATCTTAAAATTTTTATGGTAAAGTTTTTTCAAAATTTCTATAATAAGTGAGCCAATAAAAGAAGTAATTTCAAAAATGCCTCAACAAAATTTCATAAAAAACCGTTCCAAATTAACCCTAGTCAATATTCAAATAAAAGAGATTTTGCTCTACGAAACTTCACTTTTATTTACGTATTTGGGTTCAAAATACGATTGTTTCATATACATGAAAAAACGTACGATTGCATGACTCAACACTATATATAAAACATTAATATTATATAGTAGTAACGAAAGTAGCTCGTAGTTACGTGTAGAAACGAAGTAAACCATCGTGTTCTTTGGAATGCTCTCTTCAATTTAAAATCTGCAACATTTTCTGAACAGTTAGTGAATTTGCTAGAAAATATTTATATGAATTAAGTATGTGAAGCGGAATAGCATTTACCTATTAACACACAAATTAATTTAACAAGTATTTTTTTCTGTTATATCACATTCTCAAATTGCGCGTAACAACTGAATGATCATATTCACCATCGTATGCGTCACTGCATACGACACAGATGACGTCACGCGACAAGTGTCCAAGAATGAGGCCTACCAATATTAAATATTTGTTATTCACATACAGTGTTATTGAACAGATTTTTTTGATAATCTTCCCATGTGAAGATATGGTGTACCATGAATATACGTGTACTATACTACGTTATTGCAAGATTTATGATGAGTATTAAAATATTTAATTTATTGCAGTGTTATACGATAATAATTAATTTGTAGTTCTTGAGCACTGTGCGTACTGCTTTTCGGAAATGCAGCCTTCGGCCACGTGAAAGGTGCCTATGGTTTCGTTAGACACCTAGGAACCGAAAAATCCAAAAACAATGAATGGCTTTTCATTGTTTTGCGATTTTGACTCAAAAATGCAAATATTTGTTGGAATTTTCCCGCTTATTCTTACACTGCGCGCACCGACTGAATTCTCATGTTCACTGCGAGACTGCTTACGACACGTCTGACGACATGCGCCAGCTGGAAGAAATCCACCCTTAACTATTTGATATTCAAGTGATGTGTGACACTCCGGTATTGTAGTAGACTCTTTTTGTGATTTTAAAAAAAATGAACAGGGACATCAAAATTTTTATTTACAATAAAATCGCTAAATGAGACTTTGGTGTGCATAAAAAGGTAATGTGACCCAACTCATAAAAAGTGTGCTTTATGTTGTTGGTAAATTTGCCCCAAGAACGGACACATGAATTACAGTAATGAATATTCTTAAGAAGTTATTTCCGACAGATTCAATAATTCCCAGTTGTGAGTGAAGGATTCAAAAAGAAATTAATCCATTCTTGTACATTATCTAAGACATGTCACAGCAATCTTGTGATTTGCTCACTGCTCTCTTTGCTCGACCTTACACTGTTGAAAATGCGTTAGGAATCTCACTCGGCAGATTCTCGTCAGTTTTTTTCACGAGAGAACGCATAGAAGAGTCAAGTTACCAGGTAATGGGGAGATTCATCTCTCTAAATGTGACCTGTGACACAAAACACACTCCAAGTATGGCACTCTCGTAGTTCTCATAACTCTCTAGCTTAAGATAAATGTAGGCAATTCGCGTTTTTTACTCTCGTAAATGAGATCGAAAAGAAAAAAGTTTTTTTAGGTGTATGTATTAAAATTATAAACCGTGGGCTTCTGTTTAAGTATATCATTGTTTACTGCAGGGTCCAATGATTTTTCTACAAATTGACAAAAAGATTAAGTAATGATCGCCTGAGAATGGTTGAGACTGTTACTGTTCATTACAAAATGTTAAACGCTGTGTATTGCAAATTTGTCAAACACAAGGAAATAAATTCACAACTAGTGGAAATGCGCGTCGTAATTTTTCCTCTTCTAGGTGTAGGTACTCAATTACATTTTTTCACAAAAAAGTGGGAGCTATCATTTAAAGATCTTCAACTGAGGAATACATAGTAGTGAGAAAGCAATGTCTTACTTCAATTTTGGAAGTGTTGCTCAGATTCGGATAAATTTTCAACTTTTGCAATGTTCAAAATCCAGAGGTTTTAATGAAAATCGACAAATGAAAACTTTATTTATAAATGCCTTTTCTTTATTCGCGCAAAAAAAAAATTGAAGAAAAAATGTGCAGCCCTTTTTCAGGAAATTTTCAAACTTTTGCAAGGCTTCGTGTAAAATAGCTGCGAAATTTAAATATATATCTTAATGATATAAGAACTAGACCTTACTCCTGATGTATTTACTAAGTTTCAGCTGAAATACTTCCGACAGGGTTAAGCGTGACACATACGTCAATCGATCTTGAGTCTAGATTCTGAACAGACATCCCGACTTTCGGGTGCGAAGTTGAGTGTATCCTCTCGGAACTTTTATCAAACGTAACCATTTCTGAAAAAAAAAACTTTAATGAAATTTAACCTTGCTGAGTGTGCGAAGCTACAGGACAAAAAATCGTAAACATTGATTTTACGACAGAAAATTCGTTAAGATGATTCCAAAAGTTTTCCTCTTTATATTATGGTATAAAAGATGGAAATTTTAAAACAAAACAAATTAAAAAGATTTTCTCAAAACCGCTCACTAATTTTTATTTGTCGCCATATTTCGTTAGAAGAGAATGTATGTTTTGTAATAGTGTGACGGAAAAATGCCATTTTTTAATAGGAAACTTCTTATTACTGTGCCCTACACACGGAAAGTGGATAAATCTTGTTCTTGAAGTAAATCTCTGCCTCTAATACGTTGTGTAGTTAGAATCCTTGTCTGTGGGTCCTTCATAATGAAAAATTGTTTGTTTGCAAAACGTGTTTGTCGCTAGCGTCTAAATTGTTATTGTTCTCCGTTCTCACAATTTTCTCCAAAATGTATAGTCCCCATCGATCTGAAAGAATTCGAGGCCCTGCAAGTTTGAAATGAATATTTATGTTTTGGAGAGTACTTTACATGGAACCTCAACATTTTAAATTTTTTCTCAAAAACTGCTCCGTATTTTTTTATTAAACTTTGTCCTCAGATGGCGTAAAGGACGCTTAAAAATGAAGCGAGTATTGTTTTCGTTAAAATCCCTGAATTTCTGAACTTTTGCAAAAATTTATATTTTTAGGCATCTTCTTACACCTACAATATTGAAGATATAAATTCTTACCTTCATGAAATACGTTCTTTAAATGCAGGTCGTGAAATAAGGACGCGCGTTAAGTAGTTGCGCGTAATTTTGCATGGAAGAGACACATTTTTCACAATTTCTTTTTCTTTTTAGAAAAGGTTCTCCTCGTATACGAGTATATAAAAAGACGGTAAAAAAGAGAGGTGATAATACTATATTCGACAACTCTATTTCCGAATATTGCAAAAACATTTAACACTGCAAAAGTACAATATTGAAGTAAAAGATTTTGTCCTAATGAAATGTGTTCTAAAAAATTAAAACTTTAATAAAGGTAATATCCCTTTTTTAAACAAGTAGTATTCGCGTACTTGTACCTAACCATTTAATAAGTTTAAAATTATATTGATGAGGCATTCGGGTGCAAATGACTAGGTATACCTGGCATTTATGTAATTCTATTATAAATGATTGTGCGTTTGTGTTTAAAAGTGAAGAAATTTAATAAGACGTACTAAATACGAAATGGAGTTATGAGTTAGGTTAAGAGTGAACACTCACACATTACCAACATTTCTATGAAATTTCCCAACTTCAGTTGAAACCAGGCGATAAGGTGGAATTATTTGCACTCACAAATTTAACGTTTTGCTATTCCGCTTTTGCGGGACTAGGTACAGCTTTCGTTGACAGGTGAACATATTTATTCCTGAAAGAGGTTCCAAAAGGAGGATTGGGTCCGTTAGGTCGAAAACGCCGTGAAGCGACCACCGCGAGTATGGTTCACCGTTAAGGCTCTCCGAAATAAGATACGTCGCGGTGAAGACAGACCGGTGAAGCGACTTTCCGCGGAGACGCCTGTCCAACCCTTCTCTCCCCGCCGCCACCTTCGCTGCCACTCCCCTTCTGCATCGTCTGCACGACGCGACGCCCTGCGACGCCCGGTGGCGCCGGTAGCGCTGGCGGCGCGGCAGTTGAACGGAGGCCCCCGTCAAAACAGCCTCTCTTACATTGAATACGCATGTGCTATCATTCAGTGATTTATTTTTCTCCCTGCTATTGATTCTTGAACGTCACGAGATTCTAAGCTTTTTAGTTTTCAGAAACATTCCTTGTTTCAAGACAATTACATCACATACAGTTTCTTTGTTTCTGTTTTAGTGTGAAACGTTTCGTTAAACGTTCCACAGGAGGAGAGCCGTTTGATAAAATCGAATGTAACAAAAATATGTTATATTATTATTACTTTCTACTATATTAATATTACTTTCTTCTATACTATTATATCTTGGCTACCGTCATCCTGCGAATGCTGTTTTTGTGTAATTTTGTGAATAAAGTCATTACTCAATTAGACTTATGCCATGTGCGTAGATGGCTCTATTGGTGCATGATTCAGAAAGATCGTAAGTTTGTCCCACGCGCAGATTTCAGAAGTGAATCAAGACAGTACGTTTATACACACGAGCACAAATGTTCTCGTCCGAGGCAAGACACTTCAATTAGTATAGATTCATCCAATTGAATCCACGAATTGAAGAAGATTCTCTCGGAAGTTATTATTCTTAAAAGAGCGTATATGTTTCATAAATTTCACAATTCAGTTATGGCCCCTCAGAAAATTCGATACTTACGGTCCAGAAGTAACGTACGTAGACTCGGACAACAACAGAGGGTTGCCAATACTGGGTCGCCTCCTTTATGTATTAGTAAATGGTCAGACGAACTGCATGTAATTGGATTTCATGAAAATGTGTATTATTAATATTGCTTAAATCTTTGCTAACAAATTACCTGCGTGTCACAGTACAACTTTTCAGGAAACCAAGATACAACAATGTGCTATCCTACTCTTTAACTACTCTCCAATGCCTTTGCAAAATACTAAATTACTAATACTAAACGATCGTTGCTGCTCGTTCACAAGACATTTAGAAGTAACGTAAGTTCATAAAGTTTCATAGTGCGTGAAAAATGTAAATTGTATACTATTTGTTTTTGACTAAAAACATTTTCCCAAGTAAATTTTTAAGGTTGTAAATCGGAAAGGTCGAAGAAAATGAGAAAATACATCAAATTATATCACGAAAAGGCATAGACGTTTTATTAGACCCAGGCATCGTAACTTCATAAGTTTCTTACTTATGTGGGGATAACAAAATCAAGAACTACGCGATTAAAGAGAAACTGTACGTATAAATCAAAATATCAGCCAGGTGAAACATAAATAGGCATAAATTATACATAAATGAAGGACTTGGGACAGAAACAAGATTAGACACATCAGTCATAGTAAGCCTCGGCTATTTATAAATGTTCGTATCTCTATGTTGCTCGAAATTTCTCTTATCTTGTAATTGTCACAAGCCCTTCATAAATATAAATACTAGGCAACCAAGATAATCCACACATTAACCAAAATATTAATATTTACAATTAACGTGAGCTTGCTGTGGTTGCTTGGTGTGCATTTTTTGTCACTGCCTCAAGTCCATCATATTGTCTGCGGAATTTAGAGTTTCATATTATTATTATTACTATTATTATTATTACTATTATTATTATTATTATTACTATCTACCCTTCAAATGCGCTAAGAGAAGACGACGATTTAGTACGATTTCTAAGACGTCTTCGACACAAAACCCAGTTCATGTACTACTGCTGCATAGGCAATTACCTCCAACGATGCATCAGAATTAAGACGAAAATTTAGAATTTTGTATACCACGTGGAAACGGTGCGATCAATATTCTTAAAATCTGATCTTTGGAACAAATAAAACTGGCCAGAAACTTACAGTTTCGCAAACTACGTGAATCACAATTGACTATTCGATATTCTGATAATATTTGCAATTTCATCGTACAGGTTTATGCAGTTTTGTTCGTTAAGCTTAGCAGAAGCTACGCAGAGTTGCGAATTTTGACGTGCGTTAATGCAGGGTCTGGCCATTCTAATTTAGGTTCCACTATGAAGGCATTTGTACTTATAAAACAACCATTTACTAAGTCCAATTAGGTTCTCCTTATTATTATTATTATTATTATTATTATTATTATTATTATTATTATCGCGAAGGGGCGACTTGGACCACGCGTGCACGCACCCTGAATTTACCTGGCTTAGAAACATTTTCTCGGTGGCAGGTGCATGTAATTTTTATCACGGGAATCAGCATTTAGCTGGATCCAATTTTTATCCCCCAAAGTTGTTACCCCTTGGGCGATGGAAGATGAAATGATGATGATAATGAGGGGTGAAAGAACAACACTCACATACAGACATACCCAAATACACCGATGACAAGGCGGAACCCGCGATCTTCTGATCCAAGACCGCTTCGGCACTACTAACTTAGAGATCTTGGCCATCTGATCGGCTATTAATATTATTGTTATTATTATTATTATTATTATTATTATTATTAAAGATTGGCAGATACAACAGGCATTCTAGTTTTAAATGTGAAAAAATAACTGAAAAGCGGTCGCAATTCGCCACACACTAACAGAGTTTCTATCTTTTACAAAAGCAAAATTATCGTATGTTGCATATTATAAAAATCTACAGGTCTACATTAATTTTATCATGTATCGGAAAAGTGGAAACCAATACATCTCCAATTCAATTGCCAACATGTAAGATTACTCCTGAAGTGTTTGGAAATTTAAAGCAATATGGTTGCCCTACAGAAGAGAGAAACGCTTGATCATCGAAGCTCAATCGACTAATCTTAGAATATGAAGAAAATTAAGATGATAATGACTGGAGCCGAGACATCAACATTCTCCGAGAAATCTACATTTAAAATCATCGACATCTCTGGATATTTGGAAAAAAAAGTAGGTGCGAATGAACAAGTAGGAGGAATGAACGACAACAAAATCGTATTATCACGTTGTTGAAGAAAGTAGTAAGTTCATTGTTAATTATGACTTAATACAAAATCTCCTGCAAAATAAAACAACTCCTTCGTTGATTTATTGTACGGAAACTCGTACTCTGAATACACGTGATGTTCAATAAACGCCGAGATTTTATTGTAAAAGGCTTCGCTGCAGAGCCCACAGTAAACTGGCAGTGCTAAATGGCAAGGGGAGATGACAGGACCGCACGGGGTAGACAGAGGCTCGGGGGGCGCCACCTGGGCGCAACACCATTGCACGTCGCGTCGGCGCAAACACCTCCGCCCCGACGCCAACGCGACGCTGCGTCGCGCCGCGCCGGGCCGGGCCATCCTAGTCGGCGATGACCGGGACGGTGGCGGCGGCAGCGGCAGCGGCGCCGCCGCACCCAGAGTCGACCTCCGTTACCGTCTGGCGGCGCCCGGGCCATGCAGGAAGGCGCCGGCCGACAGGAAGAGTGGAAGACCGGCGGCGGCGGCGGCGGCGGGGAGGTTGGGGTGGGGCTGGGAGAGACGGGGGCGGGGCGGCGGCCGGCCGTGGTCATCGGGGACCGGTTCCCGTCTCGTCGTGCGTCGCCTGAGCGCTGTTTGCATACGCCTCTGGGGCCACGCGGGGCGCCGCGATCTCTTGGCGCACTGCACTTCGGCCATGCGCAAGGGGAGGGGCTAAGTGTGATCAATCACATCGAAAAGAACCTAAACATTCGTTTACAATGTGAAAAACTAACTTAATCTCAATCATTAGAATAAGTATTTCTTACTACGAATCAGTATTTCTATGTATCGGAATCAGAACTAGAATCCTAAGACCTCCCAGTCACCGTCGATGCAGAGGCAACGACGATGCTGTCAGTGAGACATCATAACCAAGTTTACTTGCCGACGTTGTACTTCCATTACTATCTTCACGCTCAACAAGCCATGGAAAATTCAATCCTTGTAGTGCAGCATAGACCCGTGTATCCAAACCGTCATCCAGATAAAAATATTTATAGATATGTGAAGTAAGTTTGTATGACTTCGTGAATTATTGAATGAATCGTGATTTCGGGCGCGCCAACTTCTATGGACATTATTCCTGTAAGTATAGGGCATGTTTTATCGCAGGCTGTGACAATTATATTCCCCCGCTGGATAGCGAGATCCGGCGGCGACATACGTACGAAATTTCTCCAACCAGGTATCTGCCACTAGCGTGGCACCGGCCCAGCCGTGACAAGCTCTATGCTTCCGACAAGTGGGGTAGTGCAGTGCATGTGAATATAAGTGTTTATAAGAAGGAAGGATAGGACAAGGAAGAGGAAAGAAAGATCGCGCTCTCTCCGTGACCCGTTTGTTAGGGTACTGCTTTGGCGTCCGCCTGATTCTGATCGGAGAAATCATGGAAAACTACTTATCAGAGCAGTTGACCGCTAGAATTATCCTCCAGACGACTGAACTCGACCGAATCTTTGGGATTCGAAACCTAGGACCTCCCTGTCAGAGGAACTATAGTGACATCAGTTGATGCCCTGAGCCACGTTTTCCAGTTTTCGTGAATACTTTTATCTTTAACGACAATCAAGTTTTAATTTCAGGAAATGTTTAAACTCACTTTTCAAAATTGTTATTTACATAACTGGTCCAAAATGTCAGTCTTAAGAGAGGTTGACGGATGAGTTGATAGTAAAGGGGTTCAGCATATTAAATTGAGTACCTACGCAAAGACACTTTAGTACGAGTTGGGTACGTTATATTTTTAATCGAATTTATGGAAATTTACAGACACGGACTCTGGATCATTCTCAATACATGAGGCGAGAACCACATTGATTCATGTCATCTCAGGGTTTTGTTTAATTGCAGTTTTCAATTGTTTTACATGACCGTGACATCTTTGCGGTACGCGAACGGCTAAGTTTCCTTTGCTGTACACTTATCGCAGTGACTCTTTCCAATGAATAAATAATGAAGTAAATAATAATTTCCATGCCTGAGGGCTGAAAAATCATGACCGCCGACTCTTCATGCACACCATCATCGTTGATCTGACATCAAAGACGTTCTCACGTCAATAAAGTGAAGCGCGTATCATTTCACAAAGACACTACGAAAATCCAACACAATTTTGGAATTAGTCTGCTTTCAACCGCCGAGCAGTACGGACGTGGACAAGCTCTGAGTTGCCGCGCAGATAACAGTGTATGAGTCAAAAGTCTTATCTGAACCGGTGCGATCGATAACGCTCGTGAATAGACGCAGTCAACGTTCGTTTTGCCGCATTGCGGCAAAACCACGATATAAACACTTAATTTATTAATAGTGCTCCACCACAAAGACAAAAACACCGTGTTTCATATAGTGTATCATCACAACTATAAAATAGTGAATATTATAGTGAAAAGTGCCACAAACAAAACGACAAAGTTCTCAAAATGATATCGGAAGAGGATTCATTAGGAAGACACATTACCAATTCCATAGAACTTTTAAATAACGATGGAAATTATGAAATATACACAAATCAAAACAACACACAACCCTTGCAGCAAAACCAAACAGCAGATCTACATCAACAATATCAACAACTACTACATCAAAACCACATCCTTCAAGAACATCTCAGCAAATTAGAATATCAAAACCAGATGCTTCAACAACAGCTTCAGCTTTCTCGGTCCGACCCAACTGCACTTACCTCTCAAATACACGAGGATCATACACAAGCAACGGAGAAACACCAATCTGCAGATGAGAGGTCCACAGATGTCGACAGTGAACTCTATCAACCAACTAGTGCGCAATACCAACCCAACAAAAAAAGAGGACTATCAAAAGTAAGTAATCATAGTGACGCAAAACGTAGAATGTTGAATAACAGTTCTAGTAAAGACGCTTTTTCAATAAATAGGTACTCAATCTTAGAACCATTAGACGAATCTGAAGAAACTGTTAATAATAATGAACCACAATCAGAAAACATAAAAATACCCCCAATTTGTATCAGAAATGCAGAAAACATAACCCTACTAACAAAAGATCTAAAAGAACTAATTGGCAAGGGATTTACCTTTAGAACTATAGGGAATTCGGTAAAAATACTTTTGAAAAACATTACAGATTATCGAAAAACAAGAAAATACTGCGAAGAGAAAAACGTTCCTTACTATACTTACTGTTTACAAACAGAAAAAAAACCTATCAGTTGTGATAAAAAATGTACCTCTAATTTTCACTGAAGATGAAATTTATAGTGAACTTGAAAATCTAAACTACCCGATTAAAAAAGTAACCAGACTCACCAATAAAGAACAAATACCGTTCAAAGTAGTAGCATTAGAACTAACTAACTCCGCCGAAGGAAAAGAAATATTCAAATTAGATAAACTACTTCACTGCATTGTTAAAGTTGAAATAAGAAGGAAACCACAAGGCCCCCCCTCAGTGTAAAAAATGCTTCACATACGGACACACAAAAAATTACTGCACAATGCCACCAAGCTGTGGATACTGCACTGAGCATCATTGGACAAAAGATTGCAAATTATTACAATCCACAAACCCACCACCCCCAATTTGTACTCTCTGCAAAGAAAATCATATGGCTACCTCTAACCAATGCAAATATTCCCCAAAAAGAAAGAGAATCCTTCAATCAAATTACTTCAATACACAATTACAAGCTCCACAATCACAACACAAATACGATAACAAAACTCACACACAAATATTCCCACAACAAACCCACATAAATCGAAATCCTTCTCAGCCACATTTAGCTCTTAATAACAACCAAAACACAACTGCACCCACATATGCACAAACAGTTACACAAAACACCATACAGTCAAATATTACACAAATTATAATGCAGATGTTACCAACAATAGTCAACCAAATAACAGCAACATTACTCCCACAAATACAAAATATTGTTTCAAACCAAATTTCAAATATAATAAGAAATGGATAAACAACACAACTTAAAATCAATAACAATACTTAACTGGAACGCAAATGGCCTAACAAATAAAAGAAATACACTTATTCAATTCCTGAAAAACCATTCAATAACAATTGCATGCATAACAGAAACTCATCTTGCTCCAGGACAACTGTTCAAAATCCCTGGATTTAACTGTTACAGAGAAGACAGAATATGCCAACACGCCGCAGGAGGAGTAGCAATATTAACTAAAAAGAATTTAGACCACTCACTAATCTCTATCCCTAAATCAAACAACCTAGAGCTAATTGCAGTAAAAATAAATCTAAAAAATGAACGCATAAATATCATATCAGCATATAAACCACCCAAAAAACAAATCGATATAAACGAATTAAACCTAATACTACACAATACAGAACCTACAATCTTAATAGGAGACCTAAACAGTAAACATACCAATTGGGGCTGTAAAGTAAACACACCTAATGGAAGAAAATTACTAAAAGCATCATCAAAATTAAATTTTCAAATCATAGCTGCATCAAATCCTACTCACTACCCCAAAAACTGTAATGCTGAACCAGATATCCTTGACATTACCATAGCTAAAAATTTAAAACATACCCTTTATGCTCATGCACTACCCGAATTAGACTCAGACCATTGTCCTGTTATTCTCACTACTGATATAAACTATATTAAATCTGAGCTACCATTTGGCATAGATACAAAAAACATAGATTGGACAAAATTTCAAACAAACGTTGTTAATTCCCTTCCCACAAACCGTTTCATGAAAAATAAAGAAGAAATTGATATTGCCATAGATACCTTCACCAAAATCATACTAAATGCAGCAAAAGAAGCAAATACAAAGCCAAATTACAAACCAAAGTATTCACAACATACAATACCTATTGACATTGAAAAATTAATTCAAAAAAAACACAGAATTCGCAGGCAATGGCAGCAATATAGGAGCCCTGATCTAAAGAAAATATTAAATAAACTAACACACCAAGTTAAACTAGCCCTAGATGAATACAGAATTCAACAATATAAAAATCACATCAAAACAATAAATCCTAAAGACAGCAATTTATGGCAGGTTACAAAACAAATATTGAAAGAACCAACAATTATTCCAGAACTAAAGAAATCAGATAAAACAGCTACAACAACAAAAGAAAAATGCGAATTACTAGCAGAACATTTTCAAGAAACATTTTCACCAAATACAACCTCAAACAATAACAACTTAATCCACATCAATAACTATGAAGTAACAACAGTTCCTCACCCAGTAAAATACATATCACCAAAAGAAACATACCAAACAATCAAGCACCTAACTAAGAAAAAATCAGCTGGAATTGACCAAATACCAACCATACTCCTACAAAAACTAAATAAGAAAACAATTAGTTACCTAACTGCAATATTTAACTCAATGTTAAGAACAGGATACTACCCCAAAAAATGGAAACACTCCATAGTAATACCAATTCCTAAACCAAACAAAAACCCAGCATCTACAGAAAACTATAGACCTATAAGCCTAATACCTATTGTAGCCAAAGTAATGGAAAAATTAATCCTAAAAAGACTGCTGCAATATATTAATGAAATTCAATATATACCATCTTTCCAATTTGGGTTCAAAGAAAAGCACTCAACAACACATCAACTTTTAAGAATCACAGAACTTATATATAAAAACTTCGAACAAAAAAATCATACACTGGCTGTTTTCCTAGACGTATCCCAAGCATTTGACAGAGTTTGGCACGAAGGTCTAATATTCAAACTTCAAGAATCCGGACTACCCCTCTATTTGTTAAAAATAATAAAAAGCTTCCTAAAAGAAAGAGTTTTTACAGTAAGAATAAATTCAACTTACTCCACACAAAAAGAAATCACAGCTGGAGTACCACAAGGCAGCCCATTATCTGCAACCCTATTCAATATATTCACAGCAGATTTCCCAACTACCCAAAACACAACAACAGCATTATTTGCTGATGACTGTGCAATTCTAACCTCTAACAAGTGCCTAAAATCAGCCACTAAAAATCTACAAGATGAACTGAACAAAATAATACAATGGGCAGACAAATGGAAAATAAAACTAAACCCGAGCAAATGCCAAGCAAAAATATTCACCCTATGCCAAATAAACACTACTCCCAAACCACTAAAACTACTTAACACAACACTAGATTGGTTACCAAAAAAGAAACCCATTAAATACCTGGGATTATTAATGGACACCAGATTAACATGGACTAACCATATAAACGACAAAATCACACAAGCAAATAAAAGACTACATAAACTGTACCCACTAATTAATAAAAAAACCGTTCTCAAAACAGAATGTACATTAGTACTCTACAGAGCAATAATTCTCCCCATCATAATGTATGCATGCCCAATATGGTACAACACATCAGCGACTAATATAAAGAAAATACAAACATTCCAAAATAAGATCCTACGTATAGCTGTAAACGCACCCTGGTTTATCAGGAACAATCAATTACACTCAGAATTAAAAACAGAAACTATACATCATATACTGCTCAAACGCGCACATTCCTTTTTCACATCTTTATATAACTTTCCATCAACTGAACATTACAACCTTGGTTCATCAGCAACAACAACAAGAATCAAAAACAGATTTCCATACGACAAGTACCTAATTCAATTTGCTGACCCTCCTTAAACCTGACAAAATTAAAATAAAGATTGCAAACAACAACCAACTATGCACTTATCAAACATCATACAATAATGAGGAACCTGTTGGGCTTCCCTTATTTCTTCTTATATTTAATGATTGACTGTATTATTTTTTTTTCTTTTTCTCTTTCCTTGTGTGAATGTAATCCTTTTAAAGGTAGTTTGAGAGGTATTTCTACTGTTTATTTGTATAATTGTATTTTAAGTTGTTATTAGATATAATCAATCCCTGTAAAGCAGTAATGCTGGTCTGTGGAAATTAAAAATAAAAAAAAAATCCAACACAGGGCTACTACTATGGAAAATATTTGATTATTTTTATTGTATGATTTTGGTTTTTTTGTAAGCGATATGAGCAACAAATATTATGTGAAATATAATTCAAAGATAATTTTACGCATTATTCACATTTTTGAAACGCGTATTTACGAAGATTACGGAATAACACGTAAAAACAAACTTTAATTATACAAAACAGTGAGGAAATTATGTTCATGAGGAGTAAGAAACAGTTTATATTGATGTTCAACACAAATAGGCATTTGACAAGAAGATATGGTAGGGTCTTCTTTACATTACTGACCCAAACTGCTATACGAACTTTTCTTTTACCCTTCTAAAGCGAATCGTGTGGGATTTCTTTTATTCCAAGTAAATAGAAAATAAATGATTTTAAATACGTAATTATACGTAACTTTGGGGGTAAATCCTTTTCAAATGTAAAGAATCAGTTAATTGTCTAGAGACGTTTGGTCCAATATTTATAAGGCACGTTTAGCTTGTTTATACATTAGGATTATTGGGAAAGTGTTCACAAGAATCTTCATCATGCATTATGGACACAGGAGAAACTGTTGATGGTTCTTGGCTTGGAAAATACAGCTGTAACTTCCGCAGGAGCACTTTGCAACACCAACCTTTGCAAATCTCCTCACCGTCTCTCGGTTAATCTCCTGAACCACATGGCTTCCAAGCAAAATTCTCTCAAAGAGGCTTATTTCAGTGACTTAGATCACACTGCAAGTAGCTGAATTGCCTAAGACAGGGACAGTGGAGTTGATAATAGAAAGGTGTCGGAGTGAGTAAAATTTACTCATAGTTGGTACTGAAGGATTAATTAAAAAATTGAGCAAACGCGTGTAATCAAAATTATCACTCAATTATGAAGAAGGATTGAGAAGCAAACACATTTTAGTTTACCTCTCCCACCATCGCCACAAAGATTACCTTTCAGTAAGCACCGTGCTGATGATCACATTGTATAAGACCAGCAGTGCCAACTGCTGTTATTCCATCAGACATCCGCCATCACTACCATCGCGCATTTGTCGGCCGGCCGGCCGGCCGGCCGGCTAGGGCGGCAGCGGCGACCGAATGTGCGAGCGGTGTCTGCTGCTGAGGCCACGTCTAAGCCCCGTGCCCGAGAAGCATGTACTCGGCGCGTCTCATTAGTCATTTTGCCCGCCTCCATTTAACTCTGCCAAGCGAGCGTCTCATGACCGGCGATTTGCCCTTCATGAACCTCCAGCAGCGCAGGCGCCGGCGCTTCAGACGTCCACATCACCCGGTGTCTATTTCATTGCGTGTGGATCCACATCTCACGAAGCTTCTCAATCCAGGAAATGAGAGTGAATGAGGAGAAACCTGTTGGCCGATTTCATTGGGCAAAATGTTCAGTGCTCTAAATACACTATCTTTGTACGTTTTTTATTTCATATTATGAGTAAAACCCTGAACTTTTTATAGCTGTATAGAAAAAAATCTCAAGGACATTTTTCCAATTCGGACCAAATTGATTATTAAAACTGTATTAAATATCATATTTCGTGAAATTCTAATTTGCTTATTTGAATTCATTAAAAACGTATCCCAAAAATTTAGAATCCGTAAAACTATAAGGTAATTTATACATGATAATACAGCGAAAATAATGTTTCAATTACACATACTTTCTCGTATTATTTGTAACTATTGCAAATTTCGAAAATTCGGTGATTTCAACGAAGATCTCACCTGCACATTTTTTATTAATGTACTTCGCTCTGTTCGAGGAAATAAATAAAATATTTTCAGCAATTTTTGATAATTTATTTTTTAAATTCCCTTCGTTTCAAGCAAAAATTACTGGCAAACTCGAAATTTTAATAACCGACACATAACCTTATTTAAATACATTTTTTATTTACGTAATACACAACTAACAGATTGTGTTATCAGAAACGTCCCTGATACTGAAAAAGTGGTTTGGGGCAAAAGTCTGTCAGTCCGTTCGTCTGTGGTCAATCCTAGGACCTAAACCATTCATATGATTTTCTTCAAAATCGTTACTCCCCGATCGACATGGCCACACTTGAGGCCCTGCGAATTGGAAACGGATATTTTGATTCCTAGGATACTTTGGAAGACGTCTAAACATTTTCAAATTTACCCAAAAACTGTTCCGAATATTTTTTAATTACTTTTTTCACGGAAAGAGAAATTGACGCATGTCTTCTTTCGTTAAGAAAAGAAACTATATCTTTAATATTTTAAATGTAAAAAGATGCCGATAAATTGTGAACTTTTGCAATTTTTGTTAATTTAGAGAGTCAGCAAAAAAGAGACCAGCACAATATTTTTAAGCGTCCTTTGGTCTATCTGAGCAAATATTTAATTCAAAAACATGGAGACATTTTGGAGAAACATTTGGCAATGTAGTTAGGGCTCCAACATCAAAATACATTAAGTAACCCACCACCATCAAAATATCCATTTCACATTCGGAGAACTTCGAGTTCGACCAGATCGATAGTATATCGATTTTCGGAGAAAATTACGAAAAATCACTATTTTCCGCTGTAGCATTACAATACTTGGTCTTAACTACAAAGCATGTAGTACGTGAGAAAAGAAAAAAGCAACTTCGTAAACTAGTAGAAATAAACTATCATAAATGATAATGATATAAAATCCTGTTATGATAAATTCCACAAAACCAATAACATGAAAATATTACCTCGTTGGCTCCAAATTATATAACTTATCTAAAACAATATCTAAACCACATCTTCATGTTAAATTTTACGTCGAATACCGTTTACGGGAATTCAGACTCTCGACAACACAGAATTCCTTTTCTACGAATAACGATTGCACGAAAACGCGGTACAACGTCTAGGCCTCCCTCCATCTAAATGTAAAGTGCCGGGTAGTATTTTCCGGCCATTTTTGAAAAACTCTATCCTGACAGTCCGTGTAACGCACGGAGTACACGCACGCATTCCACGCAAATACACGCGTTATCCGTCAAGTGTGACCTGTGCAAGTGGCCTGGTCGCACGGTGTGACCAAAATCACAAAATGTGGCCAAAACTTAACTGTGTGATTACGGTAATTTGAATCGTCAATATTTGTACAAGAATGTTTGGTATATCAATTATGAATTTATGAAGGTTAATGTACGCTCACGCTTGCTGTGCCCTGAGGCTGTGAAAGTTGACGTGGACTGTCAATGCACTAGGAGGATCTGGGGAGAAAGTAATAGATGGAATCCATATTTACAAATAAGAGTTGTATCTTGTTCCGACTTCATTTTTCATTAATGGACTATCTTTGAAGTAAATACAACAAATGTTGTACCAATATAATATAGATTTCTATATTTGAGAGTAAACGTAGGGGGATATAACTTTCAACAAGCATACGCGATATCAGTCATTGAATGAATTTCTATTTCAAATACACTTTAATTGCAGATTCTAATATCATTAATACTTTTTTTAAAGAATAAGCAATATTCTGATGTGGATCGCTTCATTAGATCAAACTAAGGGTGCCACAACAGCATTACGGCATTATTTGTAACGGTTACGTAAAAAAGGACTGTTTGAACATATATTTGCGTATTTTTTGAAATATTAAAGGGTTATATCAAATTAACGTCTGTCATGTTACTTAGTGCATTTAGTTATATCCATACAAAATGCACAAAGAAAAAATTGTGACTGTTTTTGATACAACAATATTTTTTTTAAATCTCAGAAACTTAGTTTTCTGTAAAACGAGATCAAAATTTTGCATTTTCAGAAATGCTAAAACGTCTTTTTCTCAAAAATAGTTCCAATTTTATTCTTCAATCCCGCAGATTGCACTGACTAATTGAACTGTTTAAAATGATTTAAAAATGTATTTTGCTATATTCTCTTGTTGTGTTTTAAAATTACACAAATGTAAATTTTTTCAATGCTTATTTTCATCAATTTGTGTTTTCGGTGAAAATGTTGCATTTTGCATTTTGCATTTTCGGTAACATTTATCTACCATTTTCGTAAAAGCCGCTCCAAGTATTTCAACAAATATTTCCATATTGGACGAATTTCTACTCGTCTATTATATTCTTAGAGTATTTTTTTATTTCTGTCATTAGGAAACCGAATACATGAGCAAATGTGAAAAAAATATGTTTGGGCGGCGATAGTAGTTGGCAAAAGGATGGTTCACGACCGAAAAGTTTGACCCAGACAAAGAAACTAGAAAACTAACTAGTTAGGGAATGCCTGTGCAATTCTGTAGCACTACTACTATCTTAAAGAAATGTGTTCTTCAAAATTATATATTTAAATAAGTTCATACATATTTTTTTCAACGCATGGGAGTGTTTTTTTTTTAAAAATTGCGTGAACTAAAGGTGATTATAAAAGCAGATTTTCTCAAAAATGCTCCAAATTTTTCTTTCATGTTTATTTAATGTATTCAAAGTTCACTTATAGAAACAGTGTAGGTACAATTTTCTTGGACTTTCTGAATTTTCAAAAATAGCATAACTTACAAAAATACATGAAAGTATGTGCAGCTGGAGCACTAGTAAGTTTTTTCGGCATTTCACTTTCAAATAACCAAGTATCTCAAACACCCTTATACATGAGTTGGTAGCTATATTCAAAGTCATGTGGGATTTTTGTCATTCTTTCATTTGTTCACAATGTGCGCCGCGAGAGAGCGCCGACGCGACGCATCTGACGGGCGTCTTTCCAGAGATTCCCCACCGGAAAGCGCACCATCAACCTCGGGCACTCCCCGTTTTTTCTTCTCTCTTTATTTCTTCCTTTTTCTTTCGTTCTTTGCAATTGCAACAAAAATAAAAGGCATTTTTCAAGCACAGTATTTATGGACCAACGCTCGCGAATCAGAAACGGTAGATGTAATTTAACACACGATGCTCGTAAAGAAATAATATCTTAATTTGTAACTCTTACAAGCAGTAATAAGATAACATTTTCTTGCAAACGGGACATAAAAATCACAGTTTATTTGCAAATGTATTTAGTGAAAAAATCGACTATTCAAGATATCGGTGACAAATACTGGTCGACAATACTGGTATTTAATTAAACACAATCCAACAAATTAATAAACCGAAAAACTAGAGTTACAAATGGAAAATGTGCCTGAAGAGCAGATTGATTCGAATGGTGCCTACCTTTCAGGCTTGTTTAATTGAGAATATCAAAGGCTTCAGAAGTAGTCGTTATCTATGAACTTAAACATGAACAAATGCAGCTTCTATAAACGTGAACTTTTTGGCCATTTACGTGGAAAAATAATCAATTTTCCACGTGAACCAGAAAATATGATTTGGACATTAAGTGTCACTCTTGAAATAATTTGATATACGGGAGTAATTTAATTTCCGAAAGATACTTTACATATTAGTAGAAAATATTAGTTGTGGATTTCAACAATATACTTTTGGTTTGGAAATTGCCGGACACCTGATCTGTTATGCCCACCAACAAAGAGGTGTGAGCTATATTACTAGTAGTTTCTTTAGAAGTAATATCTAATAAAATAGAGCAATGCTAAGAACAAAATTATTTATCCACCAAAATAATGAGTACTGATAAAAAGAAGTATATGCTTCAGTGGCTACCTGGGAGAATTTTAATTTTATACTAACATTATGATACATTATAATGAACGGATATTTGTAAGAAAAATATTCCTTTGAATTCAATAGCTGAGATTTAGTACTGTGAAGAGAGTTTAGCAAATAATATCACAATTAAATAGATACTGAATTGAAGATAATATAATTGCATTCCTAATCTGAGGGTAATATCAATGAATTTTTCGGCGTTCATCTCAATATCCGTCTTTCTATAGTATTTTTTCATTCGTATTAGTACTAACACCTTCAAAAAATAGGTCATCATTACATGCGACATTAACAGAATCTTCCGAATTATGATACAACTTTGCGATTAAATGAGAATTTATTCACTTTATTAGTTAGAATAATTCTGTATTGAAAATGAATAGTGAATCTACACAATTGCAGATGAACTGAACATTATCAAAAACCATGAATTACATGTGTTAATATTAACAAAGCTATCAATAGCAGAGTTTTCAAAAAATCCACAAGTAATTGGCAAGTAAAATCCGTTCACGGGCGCTCACGGGTCCTGCAAGAGCTCGCAAATCCTTGGAAGAGCGAGCAACCAATTCACGGTGGCCGAGGGCTGCCTCCGCCGCAACCTGCGTCGTCCTTCTCTAGTCGGCGCCGCGCCCGCGCCGCCGCGTGTGTGGTCGCTGATGAGCTCGCCAAGCTCTCCGCCGCGCTCGATAAGGAGGGATAACGCGCGAAAAATAAACACCCTCTTGCGGTTCCACAAAATAAATAAATGAGACGCTCGGAAGGGATAACGCTCGAGAAAAAAAAACAACGTCTCTTGGTCTCTACAATATAAATGTCCCCAGTAGTCTGCCAACTCTCAGAAGTCCATTCACATCGGGAGAAGCAAGGCCAAAGGTAGCGATGGGCCAGAACATAAAGGGAGATTTGAATGAAGTCGTAGTACAAATTCACAACAGGAGAGACCCACGCGAATTCTAATCACTGGAAGAATACGTGGTGTTACATTTGTGTTCAGCGAAAAATTGTTAAATCAGGTGAAGAGCCATAGCGCTAAAGACAAAACCAGCCTTGAATATGAATGTGTAGATTATAACTATACACTACGTAATCCAACAATCCTAATTGTTTTTGAAGTTTCGAAAAAAATCATACTTCAATTTAAAAACCAAAAGTAATATCAGAGTAAAAGCTCCTGTATATTTACCACAAATGAGAACATTTTCAGTTTTCTCAAAATTTATAAACAGATCCCTCGCATACAAATTGTCAACTTTTTATTTGTTATATTTTTATTATATTTCCAAACCTTGCAAACTTTTCAGTTGTGGCCATTTAAAAATCGCAAAATGTTGGTAGCGGTTAGATACTTGACAAAGTAATGTCCACTATGTTTGGTACAGAAAAAGTTTAAAACTACAAGTTCATGTTACATTATTGCTATTAAATATTAATAAGACTTTATAGCTTACTATTTAAATATAAAATAAGGGGAAAATAATTTATAATCTTCGTTCTAATTCTCACCACTGAAGGCATAGCTTCACTATCTGCAAATTTGAAGCAAGTCAGAAGTCCCCAATTCTGCCTGATGCAGCGGCCACTCTGGTGTCATAATCCTAATTATTGGAAAGATATGAGCCGAAAGTTGACTTTAAATATATTATTACGTTGTCTACATAAGCTTGAGACTGGGTTCAGTTCTTCGGATATAAAATAATCAAGCCGGTCACAAAGTAATAAAAGCCGAGCAACTATGCTCATAAAAATAGTAAATAAAAAGAAAATTTTGAAAATTTCAATGTTTGAAAACACGTATCAAGTAAATGTCATTGAACAAACAGTTAACAAACATGGCATTGAATAAACGCTAATATCTTAATTTCACCACCCAATTCAGTGGAAAATATATAATAAAATACTTAAGTTATATTAAAAATCAAACAGAAAATGGTAAAAGAGCACTTACGCGGATAGTATCTCTTCAAACTTATTAATCATTATAATTAGTGTCTCCATTCACCGTATGAAAATGATTTAATATTATCCTATCCATAAAAAAGATATAAAGGTAAACCCACTAGATTAAAACGATTCGCATTATTTGTTAATTAGTCACACTTTTCGAAGACTAAAACGTGATATTTTCATTTTTCAAATATTTAACCCCAATCGTTTTTGCAAGATTAATTTCTTAGTAAATAGTTTTTCGGAAACCCACAAAATGATTATAAAATACGACAAAGTTTAAAAATCGTGTATACATCAATAAACCATATTTAAAATGGTTTATTGACAGCTAAGTAATTGATAAAAAACACAGTTCTAGTGAAAACAAATATATTAATAAAATGAACCGGTAAATATCCAATTTGAAAGAACGAAACAAAATGACCTTCCTTGTGATAATCAAGATCATTTTCACCATGCGTGGAAAAATCCCACACGAAACCAGACCCAGAAAAACGACCCGCCAGAAGAAACGAAAGCAAGATCGGGTTATCTGCAAACGAGTCGCAGCACATCAACAGCCTCGCGCGCAGTTCATTAGATGACCTCGCGAAAGAACAATAAAATCACTAAAACCCGCATTGTCGGCGGCGCCGCTTGAAACACCTGCAAATGAATGAGGCTCGGAGAGAAAAAAAAAAGCAAAAATGAATGAAGGACCTTGAAAGAATGACTGGGGCAGTAAATATCGCGACGTCGTACGCTGGAAGTGGCAAGCGCAGACCGCGACAGCAGAAGAAACCGCGGGTGACAACGCGTACGACGTACACCTCGCTGCAAAAACTTGCTTAGCAAAAGGCTCCTGTTAATTTCCAGAGCGGTTTGACGCTTGTGAGTGAGAAAAAGAGCAGCGTACATTCGAGGAAGAGGAGACGGCGGCTGCGAAAAGAGCGGCAATGAGGAGGACCGTAGGCGTAGAAAGAAGCGAACTCCGCTCGCCGCATCACGGTGGAACCACTGAGTTCGCTCGCGGAGGGCGAGAGCGGAAAGGACGGATAGCAACACAGAGCGAGAAGCCGCGGCCGCGTGTGAGAAGCAGAACGGGCAAACAAGATAGGCAACACCGCGGGACACGTGAGCCGTGTTTTTTCTCGTACTCTTTCTCTTTCGAGTTCTCTCGCTTCAGTCACTCCGGCCTGTTGCATATTCATCCACCGCCGCCGCCGCCACCGCCACAGCCTGGTCGACGTCCACCTGTCTGGGAGATTTGGCCAGCGCCCAGCCGGTTGTGGTTCTTACACTCACTACAGCACCAGCCGCCTCCGCGTGTTCGCCCGTCGGGCCAGACAACAAGGCCAGAGCTCCGTAGCCGGAATACCCCAATCTTCGCACGCCCTCTGCCTCTCCACTACATTTAACCTAACAATTTTAGGTCATCTGAAGCCAGACATTTCGTTCTCAATCCAATTTTATTATCGTACCGAGCGTTTGTTTACCTCATCCCAACATTACATTATGGTGTTATTTCTGTACACAGTACAGAAAACGATTCGCGAGGATTCGTTGATCTGAAGTTTACTCGAAACTGCATTTCAATTAAATAACTTTAAAGAAACGTGTTGACGAAAAATTGATGTTGAATAATTTTGTAAACGTTTTTTTACGCGCTCATGATCGGTACTTGACACAAAAGGGCTCAGGAAGACATTTATTCCTCCCAAATTAGTCTGACAAATTTCAATTTTCCTATTCCCAAACCCTGTATGAAACTGAAGGTGCTAAAACAACACATTCTTTCCACACTATTTGTAACTTTTGAATTTTTTTAAAATTCAAACATATCGTACTGTAATATCACTCACTCTATCTCCCATACTAATATTGTAGACACTGATAAATATTTTCATCAATTTTTATATTTTTCTCATTGTTGAAGGCTTAAAGTTATATGGTTCAGTTGTAGTTTATCATCCGTCTTTAAATTTGTATAAGTTTTCAGAACTCGTTTACTTTGGTATTGTCAATGCATGGGCATTGTTATCATTTATTATCTCAAACAGCATTCTTATCATTTATAATTGCCTTTTTACTTTCCCGTATATACGGAGTAACATAGCCCTACGTAGTATATAGGAAAACACATGTAATGCTGCGGAAAATCGATTTCGAGATTACGTTTGGAGCCCCTAATACTAAAATGTGATGGTGTTTTTTTTCGAAACGTCTGGACGTTTCCAAATGTGAAGACCTAAACCATACGTGCGATTTTTTCCAAAATTGACATTCACCGGTCGATCTGGTTCGATTCCAGGCGCCGCGATTTTGAAAAACTTTCTTTACAATTTGAAGGTACATGAAACCTCCCAACATTTTGAAACTTTTCTCAAAAACGGCTCCAACTTTTTTCTTTAAATTTCTTGTAAGAATACAGTAAAATACACTCAACAAGCTACTCTACTACATACAACTACTCTACAAGCACTCAACATACTACTCTACAAGCCACATAAAGGTGGCTTAAGTCTGATTTTCACTGTTAGCTCTAAATTTTCGAAAATTGCAAAAGTGTGAATTTTTTCCGTGTTTCTACAACTCCGAAATTGAAGATAGAGATATTTCCTTCAAATAAACTTTGTTCTCCATATAAAGTTCTTTCAATAATGTCACGTACATATTTTGAATTTTTTTAGCAATTTAAAAAATAAACTTTCTTTAAACTTTTGGTAGGGAGAGTACTAAACTCTATAAGATGACATGAACTCCATATTTCATATTTCTCTCTTCTTTTATTTTCGCAAAAATTACAAAAATGTAATTTTCTTGACTTGTTCCTCATGTCTGTAATACATTATCGGCCATTTGTTCACGGTAATGTATTTATGAGTACGTGTGCTTTAAATAATATCAGATAAAGTTTCTCGAAAACTCAACGGTTTTGAAAACTAGCCCAAATTTCCGCATTTTAAGAAACACTCAAACGCCATTTTATAAAAAATAACTCCAAGTTCTTTCTTCAAACCTTTTTACCTTCAAACCCTTTTTAAGATGATATGAGATGACACTGATGAGTTTTTCTAAAACTCAATAGTTTTCTGTGAAAAGAGTGCAAATTTCGAATTTACATCAGCGCTTAAACGCTATATTCTTAAAAAGACTCTAAATTTTTAAAAATAAATTGCCAAGACGAGGTTTTACTGTTCTTTAATATTTCTAAAAAATATTTATGTTCTACTATTAAGAAACTCTTAGAAAAAATGTAATTTGCAAGCCGAAAACAAAGGAGATAGAAAACTAATAAGGGAAAGTATGCGCCATTCTGTAACACCACTGGTTAATTCTCTAATTTTATGAATGTACATCTTTCTCGCATCATTATTTTGGATACTTAACCATTTACATGTTAATGCATGTTTTCTTTTATTCCTTTTCTAGAGAACCATTTCACCACATTCACTTATTTTCATGACTTTGTGATTCTCCAAAGCTATCATAAGCAGTTTCATGGATAATTCCGACTATTCCGTCGTAGAAAGAGTGGGTGGTCGTGTAATTCATTTTTGACAGCTTTTCATTGAGTTTGAGTTTCTATAGGAAATGAATTGTTGGGTTGGTTACAAGGTGAAGTTTATATTTTGAGATTTATATGCTAAAGGTTGCGTCTTCAATATACTTTGGTAGAGTTTTATTTACAAATGTAAAATACAATTTCGACCTCGGGAAATAATGATCTGAATTGCATTTGGCGCCCCTATAAACATTGATGTCTTCCACCTCGGCATTGGTATTATATTTGCCCATTATGTTATCTAGTATTGTTCTCCTGTTCCTCCGATCCAGAGGTTCCCAACGGGGTCGGAATACACCCCCTGGGGGTCAATGATGACCAAGGGGGTCAATAGCCGCTATGAACCGACGTTTTAGCGTTATAACCGATATCTCATCGATTACAAAAAATATATTAATGTACTTAATTATTTTCTTACAAATTGCAAATTCGCTCTTCTTTCGCATTCTTATTTCATTCTTAGGAGTTAACGAATTAAAAAGTTTAGAAAATTCAAGAAATTATGAGTTTTGCCAACGATACTCTGTCGCGCGAAAAAGTACTCTTCATAATAAACACAGAGAAATGTTGTGGCCAGTTCAAAACACTCAACATTTTGTAACCATTGCATTCAATTAAGATTAGCAACTCAGCTACTCAAAAACCGAAACGTCTTCGATAATTAAAGAATCCAAATACTTACGAAAATATTGCGGCAAGAAATTGCTACCTTTAAAGCATTTATGTGCAATTCTTTGTGTCATGATTATGGATGCTCTATAGACAGAGATAACTTAAGAGATGTCGATGTTGCAAGCATTCTCTAAAAAGAAGATCGACGAAAGAAAAATGTTGGGAATCCCTGTTCTAATCCATAAAACTTGTGGATAATCGTATATTCCAAGAATCCATTCCAATTTTTAAGCCACATTGCATCTATACTTGTAAGAGACTTTTACCACTGTCATTCAGTTTCCTTGTCGTAGCTTTCGTACATGTTGGACTTTCCATCCTAGTCTACAAAATAACCCTAAAGTAAAAATATGTAATTCCTGTTAGCAATCCATCTAAGACACGCATCAGATAAAAAATGAAAGCTTCTCATATCAGGAGCCTCGTCATTTTCGTCCATCGTTGGGGGAACCCATCATAAACGTTTTATAATGATATTCAATGAATTTTGTTGTTTTTCATAAACTGTCTGTCCAAGTAAATTATGTGTCCAAATACTAGTAATACTGTGATTGTGATACGACAGGCAATATTATGTGTGTAATGTAAATAAGGAAATGTATTTTTATCTGAGAATTTTTCGCATAATTTTGAGTTACTATTACAAACAATGCGAGAAAGTATGTGCACCTGTTGTAACACTACCCACTTTTTAAAAAAAATTCCGTATTAAATTACTTCCTCCTTTATAATGGTGCTTATCACAAATGAAAGACCGAAACTACCAATACACTACGCCCAGAGCTCGCTCGACGACTACGCCCATCGACTGCTGAGAATGAGGGAAATCAGCAGTTCCGATCCTTGACAGAGACCTCCGTACAGATTTCATAGGCAAATGAGGAGCACGTGCGCCCTTCGAGACTGAAAAAAGCCATCGAGAAGGATAGATAATAGAATGCGTTTTGTGTACGAAAGGTAAAGGAAATGCTATCTACTCTGATATTGTTTGGGGAAGAATGAACTTCCAAGATAGGATAAAATTTATCAGAGGTTTCACCGAATTTGGCACTTTTGTGTAAGTATCTCCTAGTAGATTACAGCTTGATTCTAAATAATTTGAGGCAAGGATGTTCGGAAAGGGTAGAGCTGCCTGCAGAAAGGAGAAGCATAGCCTCAAAAGATAAGTGGTTTGGCAGGTCCGATATTTTTGCATCATAAGCTTCAATTGTACTGTTAGTCTCCTTTTTAGAGAGAGTTCACCAGCTTCCCCTGTAAACAGTATACGTAGCTAATATGGTTCACAGCAGTCGATGTGCGAATGTCCGCATTGTGAATATTACTCACAAGTCTTAGAGGGAAGGACCGACTGATCGATAATCTCTATTGCAACACCACCTATTATTTTACTTGCACGAATGGATTCTCTAAAAAAGGCGTGTAGTGTTTATAGTATTAGGATTACTTTTTCATTCCGTATTCACAATTTGTGTAACCTCTTTAGGCTTCATCTTCAACCGAGCGTTTTATATATACTCAAGAAACAAATGCTGTCAGCACCCCAGAAGGTATCTCTGAGTGTTCGGAGAAGTTGATTGGGTTAGTAGTTCCCGGAAGAGTCATCATGTAAGGGTACTATCAAATAAAAGTCGACGAATTGTTTCCACGTGTGGGAGCTCTTTCAAGGGCTCCTATACATTCGAATGGTGAGCTACGGATTTTAATTTAGCTAGTATATTATCCCGGTAGAATATTGTCTCTGTTAGTTGAGGCCCCATTCGAGCAATCTATCATAGAAGGCTCCATTAGATCAATCTATTGAAGTTTAGTTTTTGAATGAATTTCGTGCAATTGGATGACTAGTATGTGATAAAGTAATCCACAAATACTCAAGTTTCCCTAAAATCTTTTCTGTTTAGAGCAAAGGCAAAATGAGTAACATTGAGGATTGAGTCGTGAAACGTAGTGGAACTCTATTTTCCAGTAAATGGCTGCTAGATAGTTTTATAGTCTAGGCATGTTTTAGGCATATAAAACTTTATAGTGTTTGATGGAGTTTGGTGGCCAGGGGAGAACTGTAAATTCATGGTGCTCTTAGAAATACACACGTACACTGCGAGCTGAATGACATGTTGCCTTGTCCTGCTGGTAGATGCTGTCGAGGTGAGGAAAATGATCAGTATGTAGGAGTGGATAGGGTACTCAAGGATGTACATGTATACTTCTGATGATTGATTGTGCTTTCCAGAATGAATCATCAGAATCATCAAAATGAGATCATCCAGGGAATGATGAAACATTTCCCACGCCATCACGTTCCCTTCTCCGGCCTGAACCCGTCTGGTAATTGTTGCAGTGGGTTTCGTTTACACGTTTCACGCCGTATACAACGACCATCTGTATGATGGATCAGAAAGCGTGATTCATCTGAAAAATCGTCGTCAATCGGAGGACGCCCAGTTGCGGAATTGTTATGCAAATTACAGCCTTCGTCGCCGATGAACAACAGTCCGCAGAGGTGCATGAACCAGGCGCCCGGTGTGTAAGCCCATTCGCAGCAATGTTCGCTGAACGGTTGTTGAGGAGACCCTACCCTATTGGTAACCCCTTGGTCATCTGGGCGGTCAGTTGCTCTACAGTTGCATATCTATCCGCTGCCGTCATTCTCCCCGGTCATCTATGGCCCGCGGTGCGCCACAGCTGCCTCGGCGCCGGGTTTGGATATCGCCATTTTGGCATGCACGGTTTACTTGCGGCGCTTCCCGTCATGAATCGCAGTTGTGAGTTGGCATTTCAAAGTTATTAGAGTTGTAAATGGCCTTTTGATCTTAGAATGGCATTGGTTGCTGTGTTTATGACAGCCTCGGACAATGTTATCGATGTCACCAACACAATTTGAGATTTTGTAAGATTTCTTGAAATGAGGGACATTCCGCTAGGTGTGTTAGCCACTGTCGTGATCTAGTGATGTTGAATTTGTGGATTTTGGGAATTCGTCCATAAAGGTGGAAGTACAGAACTGGTCTTTTATGGTGAATCATACTAGGACGTTTAAAAGAGTTGGAGTACGTTGGACTAACTTGAAGCAGTCTTTGATGCCACGGAGAAAATGATTGACTGTTCAAACGAAGTAAATCCTTTATGTCTTTCAATCAGTCATCCTTTTCAGCTTTTAAATCTCCCCAAAGGGGAACCGTCAGAATTGAAATCCCTGACGACTGAAGGGCGGGGGCAGGTGATTATAGTGTGCTGAAGAGTAACGTTTCACGAACCGCTGTTCCGTTCTATGAAACAACACTTTCAAAACTATTTATTTCCTTTAGGTATGTAGATACACTTCTATTACTTCTTAACTCTCAAGAAGTTATTTACCTACACTTGGGTTTCACCCATTTAAAGTTCTTGCACAAGTACCAGATGCTTCTTTTCAACTATTTTATTATAAAAATGAATGCAAAATTAATAATTAATTTTGTGACTTGTTAGATCTCAATGTCTCCTCACAAATACATAACGTTTTATAGTAATTCCAATAAAATTTCACTTTAATTCCTTTAGTTTCATGCAGTTTTTCACAAGCCGATAGTTATTGTCTCAATTCATATCATAGATCTCTCTAACAAATTCTGTTGTTTTTGGCAACATGTACGGTATTCTCCGCAGCCATCTTGTTCTTTCCAAACTTTTTATTTTGGGCTTACAATATATCTCAAAAGTTACATGTCTCATAATAATGCTCTAACCATATTTAAAATAATATTAATATTTACAACAATATGGTATTTGAAAATTTCTGTCACGGCTCTGTCGATCTTTATACTGAAAGAAAGATCAGGCCAAAGGCAGTGTATCGGGGCACGAAATAACAACAGTGTTTGGCACACTTACAAAGCCACCAAACGAGGAATGAATGTGATTGAAGAGTGAAGTGACATGAAAAGGAGAACAAAATAATGAAAGATAGATAAAGGAATAGAGTCTTCTGTGCATCCCCTTGCTCAAGACGCGGACCAATCTACTTTTACGGTAGTGCAGTCTAGGTTTCTAATATATTCCAGCATCATAATTTATGTTCCCAGAAACCTCTTCAAAGTAACTCAGCATACGTTCAACAAGAATGTAAAAATATATAATTAATCTTCATAATTCTGAATATTAATGATTCAAGTATATTTACCAAATTTTGTGCGAGGGGAAGATAAATTCGGTGTATTCTAAGATGGTCATTCTCACAGAACAGAAACAAATTTTAAATCTTAGAAGCTACAAAAAACATGAATTGCAAACCGAATTACACAGTGAATTTCATATATGAATATACAATAAAAAATAAAGATGTCCAGAAGGCCTCTGTAGGTCATTACGTTTCTTATTTTCTATTCTTGGTCATAAGATAAAAATCAAATTCACAAATTCTTGGCAAATGAATGTTTTACAAGATGTCACAGTTGCCACAGTTGCTTCAAGAGCACAAAGAGAACGCGAGTGAAACGAGATGCTTGAAACAGGAAAGGAAGAGAACATATTAAAGGCACTTTACTTAACTGTCTGATTAATCTTCCTACTTTCCGCCTCACTAGCTCCAATATCAGATTCTACTTTTCTTATACTCGTAAGACCACTGAACCGTCTTACTGAAGGTAAATTAGTCAGAATAGGAGGATCGTATGATCCGATGTTACAATACTGCTCTCCCATCCGAATGACATTCGTCACAGGAAAACATATAAGTAATCGTCCACGGAAATCGAGTTCTTGTATTACAAAACAGATTGTTTAGCCGAGACGATGTTTGACCAGAAGTCAAAAACTCACCACTAGTTGGACTCGAACCAAGAATATTTCCCATTAGCAACCGGCTATGATGGTTCAGGGCGTCAACTGATTCCACTGTATGCATCTGACCGGAAGGTCCAAGGGTTCAAGTTGCATGAATTTTCAACACTAGCTACACAGCTAGCCGAGTTCAGCCACTGTCTGCAGGAGAATTCTAGCGACCGGCTGCGAGAAGTACTCTAACAAAGGGACCAAGGATCGGGCGGGAGCCTAGAGCTTGTCCCGGCTGGGGCGGTGTCCCGCTGGAGGATACCTGCAAGTGTAGAACTGCTCAAGCCGACGTGCAGGTGGGTGCCGGTTATAACCATCCAGCGGAGGAATAACACTGCCACCTACAGTGATAAACATGCACTACACTTGCAGGACTAATGACCATAGTATTTGACGTGTCTGAAAACGCGAAATAATCAATCAATCCAACTATCCGTTATGACTACCACATCCGCATGAAAATGAAGTATGTAAAACACGAAAGTGATGACAAAGAGACTGAAAAATCAAATTACATATTTGGGACCAGGTAGAATCCGTCCCGGCGACGCCGAGACGCGGAGAGGTCCACTTCTGTGGGTCAATGAGACCTAGAGTGGCCACTGGGATCTCTCAAGGCGGTAGTCCAACTATCAACGAGTAGTGGAAAGGGACAGCGGCGGATGGCTGCGGCGGTGGTGGCGGCGCCGGCAGCAGAACTCGCCCAATCTGAGCCTGCCCGCCTCCAAATTAATGTTTCAGTTAGCATAGCCATGAAACGGACACGGCCAAGCTATTAAGTGAAATTGGGCGCTGCTTTGTAACTGATAAAACAACCAGTTTTCTCGTCTAATGGCCTTGATTCGCAACTAATCAAATCGAAGTTGTTTGTTATAATTGGTTTTCTAAAGCCACGCAAGTTTGAACTTCATTCACACGAAGCGTTTCCATGATAGATGCACCATTACAAATTACATTAATCATAGGCTGATTCCTAGATTCTGTTCTAAGAACCTGACTCAGTTTCCTGCACCCCTCTTCTAACGTGCTTCACACACACACACACACACACACACAGTATATGTACACGATGCAATGTACTCGACGTATGCACGTTTTAATCCATTTACTTGTAAATATTTAAATCCGCAATTGAAACAAAATCATTCACAATACCCTCTCTCAAAAATAGAATCAGGCCCTTTAAACATATATTAAATAATAATACGCCTCATATCAAGAAAAAGCAGAAAAAAAGCCTTAATCAAACTAAATCGGTTTACCGTATTTCTGCTCAATGTACTTTTCGAGGCAAAACTAAGAGTTTCTTAAATTTATACAAAGTAAAATACAGATAATGTATAAATTCCTGTGAGAGGGGTTATCTGTAGATTTTCGAGTCTTAACCACAAATATTGTAATAATAACTAGTCTAAATACCACGTGTTGCCCCGGTGTTTGTTAATGAAATCATAATCATCCTCCTTCATTTGGCACGTCCTACCTCTCCCTCAACGTACCATACGTATTACGATCAGCTTTACTACGTACCACCATCGTTGCTAGGAACAGCTGTAAAAAGAGGCATAGCTGCGTACTGCCGGCAAACGACAAGTAACAGTTTTGATTTACGCTGAACTTAATAGCGTCACTGGAATGAATCAAAATTCATTTAGTAGGAAATTGTATGTGCTTTCAGATTCTCTCATTACCTTTGATGAATTTACTCACTACTTTCTATATATTTGCGAAAAATGGAAAAAGTTCACAATTAAATTTTGCTCTAAGGAGCAAGAATAATATATACAAAATCTCATAGCCAGTATCTTTTCTCTTGTTCTGACGATTAAGTGTACAAAGTTTCATTAAGATGGAAATAAAACGAGATTTATATGAAAAAAGAAACATACATACCCTCCTCATAAAATATAAAATAATAAGTTGAAAAAGTAGCATCAGTAATATCTGAGACAAAGCACTAGTTCTTTTCAACCTCCCTCAAAATAGCTTTAGCCGTTTCAAGGATTACCCCAAACAGACAAAAAATGTGAAAACAATTCAATGGGTTTTGTTATCATGATGATAATGAGATGAGATTAAAAACTCCAATTTTATTTGCATAAATAATAATTATTATTATAACAATAACGACAACAATAACAATCCTGGTGTAGATGGTTGCGGTAGCCGTCGTCTGCGCCGAGGAGGCTGCAAGTTCGAGTCCTATATAGACATGATCGTATTTGTGATTGTCCCTTCACCCCTCATCATCATCCTATCATCTCATAATTCACACTTCAAGGCGTAATAACCTTGTCGTACTGAGGGATAGATGACTATTGAAATGTTACACAACTACGGAAATACTGCTTTATTTGCTCGATTGCAGCTAGACTTCGGCCTACATTTACATCTACGGCATCAACTACATACCAGATCTCAACCAAAGACGCTATAAAACAATATATTCTTGACATTTGCCTCCAATAGTCGGCATACACGGCACATGTATTCCCTTCCTTAACACCCGAGGCTGCGCTGTGTCTGACGCGCCGCTGCGCTCCGTGTGTTGCAGGTCCCCCGGGAGCAGGCGCGCAGCCTCCGCTGCAGAGCCCAACGCCCCAAGGTGAGTGCGCCGTAGCCGCTGCTGCTGCTGCTGCTGCTGCTTGACAGCGCGAAGAAGAGCAAAACGTCATCGCTTAGACGGGGCGGCGCGGGCGGCCGGTCCGCTTCGCACAGGCGGGGCGCACAAAGAAGCTCCTGGCGAGGGATCCCGACCAAAGAGAGCGAGAGCGAATGCACATCGCCACTCTGCGCTAACAGGGGATGATTTCCTGACAGTTTGTTCCCAAATGCCAATAGAGAAAATTTGCGTAGAGTAAAACTTGGTAGATTAGATTAAACATAAGGGACAAGAATGCGCTAATATTTTATGTGCCCGGAACCTTTTGCACGCGGTTTTTGCTCTACGATGGTGTGAGTCTTGAATTGTAATCCAGCGTGGCCGCTATCCTAGCACGGTACATTTTCTTGATTTATACTTCAAATTTCATTTTGTATCCGACTGCTTGTGGAACTAGTTCAACAACAACAGTATACTCTGCCGTTTCAGTAAGAAAACACTTGTATTATTGTAAAGCTACGTACCTGAAGAACAACCTCGAACCTGGTTCTCCGATATAAAATCATCATTGGGCTTTTAACGTCGGCTAACACGTTTAGGTTTACAGCAATCCTCTCTGCCCTAGGTCACCCCCACCCGCCGCCACTTCGCAGTGGCCCCTACGTCTATAACGGCCCGCACTAACTTGCCGCAGAAGTCCGTAGGCCCGTGGTGATCTTAGTTCATTCTATCGCTTAGGGAGATGCGGTAGAGAATATATGGCGCATTCGTTGCAGACTGTAGCCCCACTGACGTCGTTCCTCCTCCTGTCCGCTGGCTGGTCCATCTCGTTCATCCGTTTGCATACTCAGATATTTCCGTAACGTAACGTTTGACTTGGCGCATATGCACTGGCTCCAAACTTAAGGGCTTTGGTACGAATTCACCACCCTGTTTTTTGACGTATTTACTGTCTTGTTTGACGCAATGCAAAGATTCACTATTCTCTGAAGCACAACACCCTGTTATTTCCCAGAATCCATCTTTACCGATAAAAAATCAAATACCCGCTAAAAATACACAACTTTGATTCATACATTTACCAAAAGGCATAATACACTGATAAAATATTTTAAATTGGTAATATATACAGATGGCAATTCGGATACACAAAAATGATCAGAATAGTAATAACTGGCGCAGCTTTCGACTACAAGCGCGTAAGCTTAGTGTCTGCCATTCCTCGGGGTGTTAAAGTCATTATAGAAACTTTTCTGTCGTACAATGGAATATAATATAAGTTATTTATATGCTAAAATCGATCATTTTAAATCAAAAATGATTTTAAGATTAAAATGCACTAAGATCTCCTATGTTATTAATTTAGAATTCATTATTATAACTGTTTCCAACAGCCATTCTGAAGCAGTATGTTGCTGGACCCTACCAAGCAACACCACAGGGTCATATTCTCCC
This sequence comes from Gryllus longicercus, assembly GCA_038098605.1. Classification (NCBI taxonomy): domain Eukaryota; kingdom Metazoa; phylum Arthropoda; class Insecta; order Orthoptera; family Gryllidae; genus Gryllus; species Gryllus longicercus. The sequence continues at coordinate 849,870 of JAZDUA010000080.1, read as the reverse complement.
TTTCGGTAGAAGTAGAGTGCATGCAACACTGAAGCTTCATAACTACATACGTAGCGAGACGAATTAGGCCAACATATGGACACTCACAAAGGCAAGAACTAAAAAGAAATCTATAAATTTTAAATACATTTTTGAGTGATTCAACTTCTTCTAAGTTATAATTAAAAATTATAGGTTCTACTTAATTACTTTAACTGCGTAAAACTAATTCTCAGATAAATATTCTAACGAGAAAACAACCTTCCCACTATACCACTTAAATTTATACGTTCATAAATAATCAATCTACTTGAAATGATAAACAGTATCCCATCATTTGAATACGAGAAACACTTGATCCTTGTTCCGTGTTGGAGTTGAAAAGTTATTTATAATGGTTTATAAAAACACTGCTTTACGCGAAGCTAAGACGAAAACACGCAGATATTATAGGTTCGGGCGTCTTCTTTACCTGGAACTGTTAAATCATCTGAAAATCATGATCATTTCTCAAATACTAAGGATAAATTATGGTGGCGAATCATATTTTTTAAAATAAGATTTCTAGATCTTATTAATTATCACGATTGAAATTTATTTATTTAATGATCAAAAACGTGAGAAAATCTCAACCTCATAAAGTTACATAGATATGAATATTGAATATAAACAAGTGAATGTATAAAAGTGACAAACAAGGAATGCTCCGCGTTCAGAAAAAGCAATGACGCAAAACGTCTAAACGAAACAAAAAGAAATACATGTTAAAATCCTGCGATGAATGAGGTTGCGAAAGCAGAAACGAACTAGATGAAAGCAGAGGAAGAATCAGAGTTGCGAAAAAAATGTCTGGAAAGAGGGCGACGGCCTCCGGAGCGCCGCTTCCAAGAGGGCCCCGCGCCCGAGATGGCGAGGGAATCCCGCAACCGCCTCTCCCGGGAATATCGAAGTCGCCGCTTCTAATCGCTTGGCCTCTGCCTGCGCCTCGCAGTTGGGAGCAGTGCGGCACGGCGGCAGCCTTACGGCCCAAGCCATGCCGCTGAATCATTAAGCGAAGAAAGAAAAGGCGCACGGGGCTTCCCCAGAGCTTCCTTGAACCGAATTAAAGCCCACGTAGAAGACGCCGACCACATTGTCTTCTGGCTCTGTTCACTTCGCACGAATTGTTAGAGACGTCATAGAAAGTTTCGAGGAGATAACGAGACTACATAAATGGCTTCAAAATTGCTGGACTTCAGGGTTTCGGCAAAAGCAGAATACGACCAGAACCAATAAGCTGAGCTTCCCGAACAAACCGGTACAGAAAATGACTTCTGAAAAATGTATTAACAAAGTTATAATGAAGTCGTTGCCCTTTATACATTTCTTGTATTTATTCATAATCATTCACATTTTAATTTGTATGAAATGCGGCTCTTCATCAAGATGAAATATTACATAAAAGAAATCATTGGCAACGAACAGCAGTAAAAAGAAAAGCGCATGGGATGGTATCTAATCACCCAATGTCGTAGTTTTAGCACTGTTCAATACCTTTCCGATATTCTTTACAACTTTTTTATCTCTTAATTGTTTTATTCCAATTTACTTTATATATATATATAATTTTTGCAAATTATCCGTTTGAAATTATTTAATTTCTCCTTAAGTCGCTCATGTACTCTCAGGCTGTCCCCAATAAAATTGAACACGGTTTAGCTCTCATACAAATACTTTTGTCATTTAGAAAGTATTATTATAGCATTGACGTCTCTATGATCCGAAAGCACTCAGCTACCCACACGACACTTCGTAAGTTGTCTGGCTTGCTCAAATGTCATCCGTGTACGAGTAGAAGAGGGCATTCTTTTGAGTAGTCGTTGGTGCCACGTAAATGGCCCACTTATGATCAAAATGCAAGACAGCGTTATCCACTCCGTATTTCCCGTCCGGATAAACACACGCGTCTGCGACCACAAGCTGACGGGTAAAACTATCGCGAAATACTCCCTCCTGAAATTCTGAAGGTTACGTGAACGTGGTGAACAGTATAATGAAGGTCCGTGCACGAAGCCATGTTACAAATATTCATATGTAGGACAGGTAGCAACACAACCTCACCCAAAAGCGCATCCTCGCCCGTACAAAGCCAAAAGACGTATAGAACGGTAGTGGGTTGGGGATTAGGGGAGGCACACAGCCGCGGAGCAGTGATCACGAGACGCCGCGCGTACGCACAAAGCTAGAAGTCTGGGTGTCTTCGGAATGCGGCTCAACACGAGACAGGATAGAACGTCTGCCGAGCGTATGTAGCACTCCCATTCAAAATAGGAATGCGACATCGATGCTGATGATTTCAAATACCGATGTTTAGACAAAGATGTATTAAAGACTTTTTTTGTACATACATGTTTTGTGCTCGATGTTTCTACATTTTTATGTCTCGTTCGTGGATGAAAAAGTCTTATATTTGCAATTTTCTTAAAGTTAAATTATGAAATAATAACTAATGACACCACCTCTGTTTATGTGTTCGAACCTTTTTCGCGTTTGCACAACCTTCATCGAGCAGACTTGTCGGAGATGAATCTGACACCCTGATATTTCCTTCGTATTTCGCAAATGTAGAAGCGTTTTTAACTTTGTTTTTAGTTAACTTTTAATTATAAAGTAATACACCTGGCCAGTGTCAAATATAATTTTATTGCGCACAAATTTAATGTTAGGTTACTAAACCGGCTTTAAAATACCGATGTTTAAAGTCAGCGATGTGTTTTCATCGATGTATTATTAACACGGATGGTTCAATTTTGAACATCGATGTTTGCCAACATCGATGAGTTGTTATCAATGCCGCATCACAAATTCAAAAGCAGTGCCACGCCCCGCTCCGCTCCGGTGTGCGCAGGCTGCTGGTACGAGGGGCGGCTGCACGCCGAGGGGCGGCCCGTGGCGACGCGCGAGCCCTGCCTCAACTGCTCGTGCGCGCGCGGCTCGCTGCGCTGCCAGCTGCGCGTCTGCGCCGCGCTGCCCGACCCGCCGCCGCCCGGCTGCGTGCTGCTGCGCCGCCGCCGCCAGTGCTGCCCCACGCTGCGCTGCGGTGAGTGACGGTGGCGAGCACGCCCTTCGGCCGCGCCGCGCCGCGCGCCACAATGCTCCTTCGCATCACAGAGGTCGGGAGAGGAGCGAGGCACCGCTGGACCCATGCGAACATTCCGCACATCGTAAATCGTTTTCAAAGTGAAAATAGCTTCATTTTGGAACCTAACAATTGATACTCGGGAACCCTCGTCATGAAGTGGGAGTACCCTCCGAAAATGGAATAAAACGTTCTATCACCTCTCATTGTGTAGATATGTGGCATATAAAACATAAACAATGACCCAGGGTCACGAAATAATGACTTCAAGGGTCTAAAACGCATCGATTCGAGTGTTGCACGACGGTAGCATGTAGAAATGCAACGTGTGTTGCGGGTTGCACGTGTGTCTGTTACCCTCAAACTTACGATCTTCGAATTTCTTCGGCTTAAATTTGTTTGTTACGGGCCAGGAAATAAATTTCCTTTCCATCAGTAACAAACGTACAGGTTTTGTGTCGATTTCTTGCAAAGGAAAAAAACTTTTTTTTTTCCTTTTGTAGCGGATAGTGTAGTGTTTTCGCATACAGCTGCGCCACCAGTTTCTGTTTCGTGGCACCTCGTTTTGTAATTCAATATGTTTTAAGACCTTTCAAATGAAACAACTATCGTTTAGATACCTGTGGTATCTAGCCTTTTCTAGTCAGTTTGCTGTCGATGTGTTTGGATGGGTTTGGTGTTTTTTTGTTTGTTTTTTTACTGGGAAAATACCAATTCTATAAATCATTGTATATTCTTCCTTACTTTTAAATCAACAGTACCGTTGATTGTTTGGGCTCCACTGACTTGTGGCAGCTGAGAAAACTCCACACGCAAAAACGCCCTATATCCAACTTGAATTTTAAAATAAAATGCTACCACTGGGGAACGTCAAATGCTGCTCCCTGTCCCATGCAACGCGAAACCTGCTCCGTGATAGAGAGATGGGTCCTCGCTGCAGGGTATTTCGGCGAAGGCCGTCAGATTTCACCGTTCGCCCGACGCGCCCCCTGCCTCTCCTTGGCCGCCGCGCCGCCACGGCCTAGCCTCGGCCCCGGCCAGCGCGGCTGCTTCCAGAAATTGCCGCCTCCGGACGCATGCATGCTGATCGTTACCGCCGACGCGCCTAAACCGACTTCTGCATACCTGAATATTTCATATACTACCTCCACTTTGTAATCGATTTTGAATTTCCGGCCGTTCACGGCGAGCCGAAGTCCGGGTTCACAGCGAGCGCCTCTGCGAAAAAAAGAGCTGTAGGTTCTGCCGTCCCCCCCCCCCCCCCCGCCTCCACTTTCGGCGTTCGTGTTCTTGGCAATACGTTCTTTATTCGAGAAGAGTCGTGAGGAATATAATTTAAATAACTATAAAATGGAGGAAGAGACATTAGAAGATAAAAGTGATTTACTCCAAAAAGACACATTTTCACCTACGTGCATTTTAGTTTTCAATTATAAAACGATACAGAAGAAATTTAGATAAGGCTAACGTTGGATATGTTTAAAATAAGTAACAACCTCATGTAATAAACTTCAGTGTGTTAGGCCTAAATGCATTGACACTTCACATGAAGATAATATCGATTTGATCGAATTAACGATAGCACTTGATGCTTTGGCAGTTATTTCGAGCAAACTATTGAGGGTATACTTGAAAACCACAATTAAAGGAAATGAAAACTCTTGTTAATTTTACAATTAGATTCAATAACTTATTACATTTCCGTTTCGATTCTGAACATGGAATCTTTCTCAAGGAGCTGGAATCAAGTATGAAACTATGTAGAGTTAGAAATAGCCGAGGAAACGTCAAAAACAAACCCATACATATTAGAAGGCAGATAACATTCTTAACTCGAAAGATTATCAAAAGAGAATTATTGAATTCATTAAGGAAATCAATATTTACAATAGGATTTAGAGGAACTACTTATTATACATGTGTTGTATAATAAGTCTTGAGGCATTGTGTTGAATGTATTCTATGTATTGTGTTGTATGTATGTATTGAATTGTATTTTCGTACTATTTTTGATAATTAATATGGTTCTAAATTTCATATTGTAATAGTAAAATGTAATTTAGTTGCTAAAGACTACGATAACGATGCGACGATAAATAAAATTACAACAAAATGTAGATAACCTATAGATGCGAGAAAATGAGAGAAAAATAGGCGAATTGACATTGACTCATGCTCCCTATTTATTAGGAGTTGGGGTATATTAAAATAAGAGCATTCACAGTTACGATAAATGTAAGTAGCACTTCGACAAAAAAAATTCTGTAATGTCTCCCCAACAACAAATCTAGGTCCGCTGTCGAAGAATAATACATAATACATTACTTCAATAAGTTATTATTTACATTGCTTAAAACGTTTGAGGAAGAGTAAACCAACATTTACTGTTAGAAGCAATTAGATCTCATCACTCGCTTTCAGGATTGCTCTACGAGCATTTGCTGTTAGCACATTTTTCAGTAAGTTGCACTTTCGATGCCTCTTCACCTTTCCATAATAAAACGTTGTTAACATTGAGACCATTGTAACAGATCTTTTACGCATCTAATTAAATATGAATACGTGAAGCATGGAAATTTTCCAATAAGCATTAAAATAATTTAATTAAATTCTATTTGCGTGTTATGACTGACGGCTATTCATTTTAAATGATAGAATGAACTATCAATGTAATTCGGAATGAACTGACCGCTATATTATTCAGGTAAGAATGAAGGATTAGGATACACTAATTTCACAATTCCCAAGTTTCTTTCTGGGTTCACAGTTTTCATATGTATTATCATATGATGTTCAGTATGTTATCCTCATTTCCCCTTTAATTTGTTAGCCCTGACCCCTGGATGCCGAATAAACAAGTAACAGGTTCATCACGAGCTTCTGCGACATTGCACTTCCTTCCGAAATTCCTCCGACACAGGGGGGGCGGGCAGAGACCCAGCGTCTACTGCCCGTCTCGCTCGAGCCACAATTAAAAACCCGGCCGAGAAGCTTCTTCTCGTTAAAGCGACGAACCCGCGGCGGAGGACCAGTTTTCGCAGGCGATACCCCGACGAGCCCCAACGCCCGCCGGTCGGTCGGTCGGTCGGCGGCAGGGCGGGCGAGACGCAAGCGAGCGGGCGGCCGGAGTTGAGTTTCAGCAGTTACACGGAACATCCTTATGAGACCCGATCGGGGCCGCACACTCGCCGCCCCACATGATGAGCGATAAGAGGAGGCCGGGGACCGGGATGGCGCGGGTTGGGGGGCGGGGCGGGGAGGAGCGGAGTTCGACAGGAGAGGCGGGCGGGTCGGTGCGGAGCGGGCCAGCGGGCTGGGGCGTGCCGGGGCGGGAAGAGGGGCCGGGACGGGGCGGGGCAGGGCGGCGGGGCACCGGCGAGGGGCCAGTGGAGACCCGGCGGGACGCGCTGTGCCCGAGAGTTATTAAACTAATCAAACCGGTTCAGACAGAACCGACCGACCGTCGGTGACGTCACATTCATACAGGCTTAAAGGACAAATCCAGCTAAAGGAAATAAAAATACACTGGACTACCCAAAAAGACCGTATAAAATCACACTTGATTCTCATTCATTCATATTCCGGTTGCTTGACAAGTCAAAGCAGGCTCTGGGTGTGCCGTGCTTTTCCTGATTTCAGCTTTAAAACCAGGTACCATGTTTTAAATAATTTGTAGCTTTCAGGTTTGCAGCAGGCTGCTGCTCTCCCCCTCTCCTCCACCCCTGCGACCGAATCGACTTATGCGAGCGGCACGCGCGCTCCGCGGTGGTCCCAATAATTTTCACTGCCACAGAAAAAAGTATTTCTGCTTCTTCTTCTAGTTCTCCTGCTTCCTTCTCCACACTTCTCACGTCGACTTTCGCAGAGGCAAGACGCCCCGTCACAAGCGCACTCGACGACGAGTCGTCTTGCTCTGCACCGGACAGGCCTCTGGATGGGTGATCAGCTCTGCGCACCCGACCCTTCCGAGGAGATAGGATGGGAAAAGGGATGGTGTCAAAGAGAATATGCTTTCACAAGTGCTGAAACAAAATTCGACGACTAACACATCTCAATATTCACAATCATTAAGTCCAAATTACCTGTATGTTTAAAAATTTTGGTAACTTTGAGTACGAAAGAAGTCCTATTCCACAGCAATTAGTACTTGAATATGTTATTTTATCAAAAATTATATATGATGAGAGTGGGGAAATGTTAACTTTAGATAATATTTAACCTACAATAATAGGCAAATAAAAATGCTCAAGTTCGTGTTTTTTAACTCTCTGTTAGTTATATTAACAAAAATAACCCTTTCTCAGTGGTGATACTTTCTTGAACTCTAATGAACAGAACACACTTCAAATGCCGATTTTATTTACACTGTTTTCTATAAGGTGTATCGGTTTATCTTCTGTCGTAATCTGCATTTTTTTCCGGGCGGAGCCTGCACAGCTGACGCGCTCCTCGTGCCATGATTCGATCCTCAACGAATTCATCCGGAAATCTTGATATGTTCCGGGTTTGCGGCACCATCACTCTTCCCTTTATTTAATTCTACCATTCGCTGAATATTCGAGCACATTATTTAAGCCACCTGGCAACATCGATCATCACATCGCGTCGCAGGCCTAAGGTGAGCAAGTCATCACATATCAAGCCGCGTCACACGATACATAAATAATTCAATATTCAGTTTCTAACACTGTCACACGGTATCATCCTAAGCGGTATATATAAATTAACACAACATGTCTTGTCCTTTTGATCCAATGACAATCATGACAAATACATAATATAACACAGTTCCGCATTTGTGAAGAGTCTAAGCTGGTAGACTAAAATGACACGGGAGGAGATCGGTTAGTTGAGACTCCTTTATCAAAGCTTCACTCGACACATACTAATATTCCGTCAATGATTTACACACGTACGGGGTGACCTTACCGACTGTTCATGTCAAGGCAGTAACGCATAATTGTAATTGTTTAAATCACGTTATAATTAAATAACACAAAAATATCACGTAAGACTTCAAACCTAGAAACGCCAAATTGGTCGCACCACTCGTTGCTTTTGCGTCTCAGAATGAGATGGTCGGTGTTCTTATAAAATACGAGCTTCTTAAGATGTACATTTTACGACGACAAATAACTATGTTGCTTAAAATTCCTGTCTCAAAGAACCTCTAACGCAGTCCTTCCAATATGTTTTATAGTCCTCTTTTCCTGCAACTGTTAGAATATAATATACGGGTGTTGGCCATAGGGAATACATTGTAGAGTCTTCTGCAAATTTGCCATTCGGTAAAAATTACTACTCTTGGACGAAAAAGGAAGTGCGCACGTGCGCATAAATCATGAGCCACTTTACGACTAAGCATTTCGATAACTGTTGAGGCGGCACGAGGGCACCAGGCTCAGCCTGCTGCTATCTGTTCGTTAAGCGCCGAAACAGTGCTTATTATATCAGTGCACTGTAATGAACTACGCTGTTCCTTTAAGAATTGTGATTGCCATTCATAGACCTTACGAACTTAGCAAACATTGAGCCATTACGTGAAAATAGTAAAATTAGATCAATGTATAGTCATCTTAAATTTAACGTAGAATGTGGAATTACAATGTTTAAATCAATATAAGACCTTTTGCCCAGACCGCGGAGGTGCAGAAACAAGTAACACTGAAAAATATACGAATAGTGAAAAATGAATTTTAAGATACGCCAGAAAACTCCTTTGCAACATTTCAAAAACAAAAAGTAGAAATTAACAGCAAATAGAAAATGCAGATTATTACATTAGTAGGATATAAGAAAATATAAGAAGACTTACAAACAGTTTTGCTAAGCTTTAATACTACATAGATCCCAACGGCAAAACATTCAAATTACTTCAAGATATCCTAAACTTGAATGACACCCACATAAAGACACTTTATTTAAGTTACATGAAGTGTGTATACCAAATTTAAACGCACTTCATGTAGTACAAAATTTAATATCCTCTCAGAATATTTGACTGCTATAAAAACTCCATAATACAATTCTATTATAATTAATCGAGTCAAACAGCTTAAAGATATAGATTCACATTTGTGAACAAGCCATATCCCTATTTCCCACCCTAATTTAATTATGTACGCGTACGATGTACCCAATATTCTGTAATATTACAACAGAGTAAATAAATACTTGTTCAAAAATTAAGTTTTATATACTGTTTGGTTGAATACATGTTATAATGGGATAAACAAATCTATGTTTTTGAGAATTAGACTGTTGAAGTTCACCGAAGGTAACTATAACAACATATAATGAGTAATTAGTTTAGAACTTCTAGCGTGTAAAATACATTTAGAATACAATTATTACATTTTAGCAATTAGCTCACTAGCAATTAACGCTGACAACCAAATGGAAGAATATTGTCGATAAAAGTTATAATTAGAAAACTTTCACGAGCCGCCGACAGACAGACAGACAGACGACAGTCCCACAGACAGACAGACAGACGACAGTCCCACAGACAGACAGACAGACGACAGTCCCACAGACAGACAGACAGACGACAGTCCCACAGACAGACAGACAGACGACAGTCCCACAGACAGACAGACAGACGACAGTCCCACAGACAGACAGACAGACGACAGTCCCACAGACAGACAGACAGACGACAGTCCCACAGACAGACAGACGACAGTCCCACAGACAGACAGACAGACAGACAGACGACAGTCCGACAGACAGACAGACGACAGTCCCACAGACAGACAGACAGACGACAGTCCCACAGACAGACAGACGACAGTCCCACAGACAGACAGACAGACGACAGTCCCACAGACACAGACGACAGTCCCACAGACAGACAGACGACAGTCCCACAGACAGACAGACAGACGACAGTCCCACAGACAGACAGACAGACGACAGTCCCACAGACAGACAGACAGACGACAGTCCCACAGACAGACACACGACAGTCCCACAGACAGACAGACGACAGTCCCACAGACAGACAGACAGACGACAGTCCCACAGACAGACAGACAGACAGACGACAGTCCCACAGACAGACAGACAGACGACAGTCCCACAGACAGACAGACAGACGACAGTCCCACAGACAGACAGACAGACGACAGTCCCACAGACAGACAGACAGACAGACGACAGTCCCACAGACAGACAGACGACAGTCCCACAGACAGACAGACAGACGACAGTCCCACAGACAGACAGACAGACGACAGTCCCACAGACAGACAGACAGACGACAGTCCCACAGACAGACAGACAGACGACAGTCCCACAGACAGACAGACAGACGACAGTCCCACAGACAGACAGACAGACAGACGACAGTCCCACAGACAGACAGACGACAGTCCCACAGACAGACAGACGACAGTCCCACAGACAGACAGACAGACGACAGTCCGACAGACAGACAGACGACAGTCCCACAGACAGACAGACAGACGACAGTCCGACAGACAGACAGACGACAGTCCCACAGACAGACAGACGACAGTCCCACAGACAGACAGACGACAGTCCCACAGACAGACAGACGACAGACCCACAGACAGACAGACGACAGTCCCACAGACAGACAGACGACAGTCACACAGACAGACGACAGTCCCACAGACAGACGACAGTCCCACAGACAGACAGACGACAGTCCCACAGACAGACAGACGACAGTCCCACAGACAGACAGACGACAGTCCCACAGACAGACAGACAGACAGACGACAGTCCCACAGACAGTCCGGCAGGCAGACAGACAGACAGTCCGACAGATAGATAAACAGACAGACAAACCGTTCGTCCGTGCATCCGACAGTCAGTCCGTCCGTCCAACAGTCAATCCGTCCGTCCCACAGTCAGTCCGTCCGACAGTCAGTCAGTCCGACAGTCAGTTAGACCGACAGTCAGTTAGTCCGACAGTCAGTTAGTCAGTCCGTCCGTGCATCCGACAGTCAGTCCGTCCGTCCAACAGTCAATCCGTCCGTCCGACAGTCAGTCCGTCCATCAGTCTATCCGTCTGTTTGTGTGTCCGTCTGTCTGTCCATCTGTCCGTCCGACGATCCTTCCGACCGTTCGTCTGTGAGAACGGTCAGTAAGATGTCTATCAGTCCGATTGGTTTGTCCGTCTATCAGCTCATCTTTATTTTGGGTTAGTCCGTCCGTTCATTGAAAGTATGTGCTGTTGGAGAACCACCAGTTTTCCTTTTTTATTCTGTTCAAGATCTCGAACACTCATTCTGGAACGGCTACTTACTGGCACGCCCACATGGCCACAAGCCGGCGCACGGATTTTCTCCCGCCTGCATCGCCGATTACTGCACTGTGTCCCGCGCCGCACAGCCCCGAAGGTTCAGTTCAGCGCGCGCAAAAAGCCTTATTTATGATCTCGGTGCTCGGAAGGACGGCCACGCAAGTGCCCGCGGTGCAAGGCGCGTTATAGCCATTTTATACTGCGACTGCGCGGTTTCAAACGAGACGTTATAAATTTAACGAGCCACCCGTGTAATAAAGGTTTCAACAATTACAGTGTTGGAGTGCGCGAGTGTTCTCTTAAGAAGTGCGCACGCGCACGGCGACGGTAAGTTTGGGGGCATCGCCGCCTATATGCAAGCGGAGAAAGGAGAAAGCTCACGTGCGTTCCATTAAGAGGCACTTCTTCACAGAGGAGACTTTTCGCTTAGCTTTCATTTCATTGCAAACCTTAGGGCTTGGAAGACGTTTGGCAATAGAATGACTCGAAGATCTCGTGCCAATCCGCCTCCCCTTTGGAGTATATACGATTGCATGAAAAGATTGGGTTTGAATGGAAGTGACTTTGCAGTATGCAAATGCTCTGCGCCATAGTGCAAGTTTTTAAACGTCGAACGGCAAATATACATATTGTAAACACCTGAGAAACGCTTATCAAAATTGCTTATTCTTATTAGTATATTAAGCACTTAAACAATATAATAATATGCAAAAATTAATGCATTCTCAGAATTTCGTTTACTTTTAACTCTTTCCCACTTCCATACCCCCATCAAGAATCAATATTCAACAAGAAAACAGAGAGACACCCCTTGTTTACCAGTAATTTGGTTATTACCCAACGCTATATTTTTGAAGACCGCCACACTTACTTCAAATACAAGTGCAGGTAAACGTACAAAAAAGGAATGTTTGTAATTAAAAGGCTCAATCTTAAGCCACTCATTCAGTTTTGAGTTAGTCCGATTAAGTTTGACGAGCACATCAAATACATGAAGGGGCAAGACAGTCAAGAATTATTCTTCCATGTAGCTAGACCTAAAATATAGGATAGGAATGTGGTTACTCAGAGAGAAACATTGAATGATAAGTTTGAAAAATTCAAAATGGTGACGTATGAATACCACTGATATATTTAACTTATCAACCGTAGGTTATCAAAACTAGGTGAATAAAACAGTGTTTCCTAAATAAAATTTATATTTTTAGGTAATTCTTCATAAAAAAAACATTGGGATCAACATTACACAAAAATATAATTTTTTAAGAAAAATCATTCAAATCTTGTACAATCACTCAATTCGTTTTTGTTTTTTTGTTTTGTTTTGTTTTTTTCCGATTACATACCTCTTTTGACAATTAATCAGAGAAAGAAATTTACAGTTCAAGGCTCTTCATTTACACACTGATGTACACACTGATTTGCATATTGAGATTTAAGCACTCGAACGATATCCTTTATAAGATACTACAAGAAGGGCAATGAGTATCGAAAATTGTCTTAACTCACGTCTCATCTCAAACGCACCAGAATTTGTTTCATTACTTTGACAAAAAAAATCCTAACAGTTTTCTTATATTAAATGAATAAAAATCGTCATTACAATCTTCTAAATGTACCAAATAAACTGAAATGCTTATTAAAATTCTAGACTTGTTCTACAACTTGTTCACTTCTAGACATGTTCCACAACTATTTCATGCATCTGAATTAAGTTCCAAAAAATCCCTAATGGCAAGAATATCACAAAGCTGCTTTTCATTTTCGGCAATACGGCAGTCCCAACAATCACACAAAAACATTTTCAACTCCTACAATTTTGCATAAAATTAATCAGAATCCAATATAAATTTACAAAGCCATGCTTTAATTATTCTAACGTTTATAGTGAAGATAGTAAATGCAAATAAAGGCGCCTTTTTGTTACATTTTACAAACCCCGAGTATAAATATCTGTTGCCTCTTCCGAGGTTTCGAGAAAACACTGTCTATTTGGTTGTGATCTAGTGTTCTAGTCCGTTTGGATCTTTTCCGACTCTTCCTTCCGCCGACCGAAACTGGCACGGTCATCATGACACATCCTGTGAATGCCCCACTCTGACACACCAAGTGGCCCACCAAAGTGACACATTTTCGGTGCGTACTTACTAACTCGTTCTAGCAAAGCCCTTGAAGCCCGAGTATTTACATCAAAATTACTCAGATCGCAGAAGAGCGTAATAAGTTAATTTAAAAAATGAAGAAAACATTTGAAACAGTTTTTAAGAATGTTTTTACAAATATTAAAAGTGTAATTTTTCGTCCAATAGTACGACCAGCCTATTAAACTGTTGAGAGTCGTTTAAATCTGTATTCATCATATCAAGGGAATGACCTAATTCTAATAAAAGGACTCACGAAAGATCCAACCTTGTTAAACTTCTGTAATTTTTAACATGAAAAGTTTTCATGGAAATGGAATTGAACTTATATCTCATTCTGAAAAGTGTAGGAATCTATCTGTTCAGAAATTTATAAGAATCTTGCTGCCTTTTGTGTTCGCTTACGTTCCCAAACCATCGGTTCCCCTTCCCTCTCGCCGCTGTCGATCTCTGCTGTAAGTCACGGCCGCCCGCGGCGCGGCACCGCACCGCGAGCCTGTCATTTCAATAACGCCGGCGCGATCATCGCGTTCCGCCACCCGGCCCCGCCCGCCCCGCTCTGCCGCGGCCACACCCGCTCCTTCCTCCCACAAACGTCAATAGAGCTGTTCTCGGTGGAAGCTTAGCATCCTGTTCTCGCAGAATACACGCGCGCGCTTTATGCCAGGGCGGCTCCGGGGCTAACGACCATCGATGAGTAATTCCCTGGGGTTTCCCGCCTTCTCCTCCCGGGACGCAGTTCGTTCCTTTTTCCTCTGCCGCCGACCTTTCGACACGATTCGACGAAGCAATGCTTTAACCCGTTGCCTCTCCGCGGCAACGCGCACGCGCTGCATCTCGCGGCGAGTTGACTCGCGCCGCCACCCCCGCCGCTGCCGCCGCAAAACGTGTGAGCAACAGGCGTCTTCAAGCAGGCCCACAGTTTGGCATGGTATAATATTCGACGGAAAACGTTGCACGTGTCTTGAGAAATATTAATCATTGTCCAAAAACAAATATTTGCCCTATGTATTAAAATCTGAATGCTGGTACTTTGTTAAATAGCTTTCATCGTCACCACAAAATAGTACATTATTAATCGACATTATTAATCATGGGTATTAATACACGAGTATCGTGAGCTTCACAGGAGTGAACCCATTACATCGAGTTTCATACGGTACTTTTTCTACGACTTATGTAACTTTTTATAAATTAAACTTTTACATTGAATCGTTTCGTGGCAGTTGACATGCAGGATTAAGCCAAGGCCACCTAACGGACAGCTACCCTACCGTGCCGCAGGTGGATTTGGTTTACCAGTTCGCCTAAAAGGGAGTACAAAAGTTTGGTTCAATAATTCTGAGGTCACCATTTTCGCTTTTTCTCTTATTTCTGGAAGTGTCTACTCAACCTGATTCATTGGTTATTTTAAACTAAAGAATTGGCGGGTTTTAAGGACAACCACACTGCAGCAATATAACACAAAATGACTTCCGTGCTCATCTTAACATAAGTCAAATGGTCTCTCTACCTCTACCTCTACCACTACCACTGCCCTAATCAAATAGTATCAAAGCGAAATTACGATCCAATTTATTTTAAATAATATTCGACGTAAAAATTACAAATAATTAAAGAGGTTAACACAGCTGGCGTATGTGGCTCACAAAACGTAACACTCGGTGGTTTTGATAGTCCGTGAACCACATGTGTGACGTTTACAACTTTTATGGAAAATATTTTTATGGAACTAACCGAAACTGCCCAGTTTCTGGTTTGGAGTTGCTAGAACGGTCATACAATTTAGAAATACACCGGTACGTGCGAATTTAGAAACTCACCGGTACATACGTATCGGTACGTGTATTTTGATTTTTTAGAATATTACAATGAAAATATCATTATATAGTCGTTTGGAGGTACGGATAATTTTAATGTTTTTATAGGGACATGGAATGTGTTAAAACTAACAAGCATAAATAATATTAAATGCAATTTTAATGCACATAATCGAACGAAACATTTACTATAACGATTATCAAAAATAAGAAAGTGTCAATACTTTGTTTGTAAACTTCTCAGTGCTTGGTCAAGAACCTGTATCATAATGAAATCTGTATCGTAATGAGTATCATTATGCAACGGGTTGCGGCCATAAAACCACAGAATTATACAATGGCAGTAGAAAATATACTGAAGTTTACTGTCTTGGAATGAATAAACTGAATTGTATGAATTTGAAATGACGAGCAAAAGTGCATATTCAGCACCTCAGCACTTCGTAAGGAAACAAAAAATAAACGAATAATCCTTTTAACACATTAATACTAGTTCATAAAATTTTTGAGAACTCTGAAATTCTTGAAGAAATTTTGAGAATTTTTTGAAAAATGTATACCCTACCTATTTAATCCACTAAATTTGTAATAAAAATTATTTTCAAATGTTCAAACGTATGGAAACAAAAGAGAGAGAAATTTCGCAGACCCTCACACCATTCTTCTCCCGCTACACCTTTTTTGACCCCTTCCAGCATTCAAGTCTCTTGATATTTCATTATTTTTTTGTTGAGTATTTCGTTAAAGTTATCATACCGCATATTTTTTATAATTATACTGGAATCCGTTGGAAATTCTCTTTCAGTATTCTATACCATCAATTCCAAATATATAATATACAGTTTAATATTTTACTGTTTATAGCTACGGAGATAATTACTCTATCGCTTTTGGGACAAAAGAGAATACGTGAACATCCGAAATAGTTGTCCTACATAGCTTAATGTTCCTTGGAAAAAGAAAAATTAATTGCCTCCAAATAGTGTATTCTGATGCTTATTGCATAATTTACGTTTAAAAGTTAGATTCGCAATGTATGTTCGCATGTATATATAACAAAAAATTCTGAAGAAAATCTCAACAGTCAGGCTTTCAAATTAATATTTATGCTTTTTAAAGCTATTCATTCTCTTTTTCACATTTGTCTCTATTACCTTTAATTAAATATCTTCGTAATTGAAGACATATGCATCTGCTGAAAGATAAAAGTATTTTGTATCTAAAATTATATATTACACTCCTATGATGTATGACCTGTTAAAGTGGACCTTAAGTTTTTTCTACTCAATACGTTAATTTAAGTACAAGGGACATCAAAGGAGAAAAAGAGGACTCAGATACTCTCCGAAAAATCCTTCATAACAACCTAACGGATCATTCTTAAATTGATTTAAAAGGTCGTGTCATCCTCTGCAGTGTCGAGAAATTTATTGCATCAACATTCACCCGTTTTTAATTTATATCAGTTCACATGGAAACTAATTTTCTAACAAATTACAAACCGAATGCGGCATTAATTTAAATACTTCATTAACTCATCAGCGCCACAGAGACGCTAAACACATAATTACAAATTCAAGGAGGATTCCAAGTCATCTTTCACAGTCCACGAAGTTAATTGAAGATTTTTTTTACATTATGAACAAAACAATTCAACCGACTAAAGAACGGATCTTCCCACGATGTTGCATTTTGTTGCCAGCAAATTAGTAAAACTGTTTGTGATTGGAAGATTTTTCATATAAAAGAGTAATCAGTATTGTTTAAACATGTTTTTAAAATTAATTTTTAATCGCCTAAAAAGCGTTAGTTTTTACTGTCTAAATTGACTTGCTACAAAAGAGTCGTTTCGCAGGTACACATACACAGGAACCCACATTAACAATAAGTATAATGCTCACAAACTGAAGTTCGAGACCAAGTTTAATACGGTTCCGATTGCTACCCTAAAAACACCAGAAAGTCCTTGAAATCATTGACATTTTATCATTACATTTTTCACATTTGCTATTTATGCAAAAAATGAATTCATTTACAAAATACTAACGACTCAAAAGCGCTTTTAATTCTAAAATACTTTTCAAATTCACGACAAGGAACTATTTCTATCAAAAACTTTTAACGTTAGAACAAAAATTGAACTGAAATTAAAACTATTGCTGCTACAGAATGACAAAGACTTTTTTGCACAGTTCGTTCCTAATCTCTTTAGCCTAGACTATCTTTTACGTATTGACTTATATATGACTTAAATAATATTAAAGAAGTGTAAAACTTGGTTCTATATGCAAATTTTCATCGTATAACTTAGAACAATTTTAGAGAAAATGACGTTTGAGTCTTTCTAGAAATGCACAATTTTGAGCTCATTTTCCCAAAAACCGTTTCAGTTTTTGATAAGTTCAATGTGAAATCATTTTAAGCACTTACAAAGCATTACAAGCACTTACAATCATATAAGTACTCAGTAATTCAATAATGCATAAAAATGGCCATAATATAACGTACGTTAGCGACATGAGGATTGATAAAAAATTACATTTGTGTAATATTTTAAGAAAAAATAATAAAGATGGCGTTGATGTCAAATTATTCAGTGCATTTGGCGCTATCCATAGAAAAAGAGAAAAGAAAAAAATTGGAAGTGCCTTTATTTAATACAAAATTGCGCGAAAACTACTACTACTTTGAAACAAATTATACATGGTCTCATTCAAAGATCTAATTTTGAAAAATATATTTCATTCAAAAGAGAAATACCTTCAATATTGCAGTTGTAGGAAGACGCCCAAAAAAGTTTTTATCGGTCTCATACGTGTTTGATCCCTGTTAACATTCACCCCTACAGGTCTGTTCTTACCTGTAGGGTGCACTACCTGTATGTTAAGATATTTAACATCCTTAGCAATGGGTTTTAACATCCTTAGGATCGTAAATAAACAACAATCCATTCATCGCAAATCAAATGTTTATTAAAAACTGGCGATGTTTTGTACAAATCAGATTCAAACAATTCAGAAAAAAAACTCATTAATTTTGTTATTCGTTATTGTTGATTGTAATATTAATAATGCAATTAAAAATGTGTATTAGGTAAATTAACCTCATTTTTCTGGCATTCTACCCAAAGAAACTGTTCTCCGGTAATCATATTTACTGACGATCTGAAGGTGCCGCCATTGGAAGTTGTCACGCCAACTTCCTCATCGAAAGTCATTTCTTCAAGTATCTTTATATTCAGAAGAATTATTTGCATCCTCTTTTCTCAAATCACTCTTGTTTAAATAAATATTACGCAAGCAACAACCCACCATATCGTAGTAACGTCCCACAGCAACAGAATTAATTTGTCGCAGTAAGGTCACAAATGGTGGTAAGGTGACCGATAAATTGCTTAACATATCACAAAATGTTACAGTTTCATTACTGCCTCGTCCAAATTGAAAATCTCGGCTCCTCTACGCTCCATCTCGATTTTTAAATTTTGGCCTACTTTGAAGTTACTTTGTCATTCTCATATTGTGGCTAGTGAAGATTATTACTCCAAACATCTTTAAGAACTTGTGATTTACTTGCTGTAACTCCTTGAAAAGAAGTACTTGCAGGTTCCTTAGTAATTAGATTATTTTCTGGCCCTTGAAGAGCTTCAGTAAGCGGCATTATCTAAGTTCACTTTCTGTGAGTTGTTTTCTATTGATAGAGATAAACTGTTTTCTAATGAGTGTTCTTACAAACTAGAGGCAAATATACCTTGGTCTTGACAAATATTATCACGTTGATTGGTTGAAGACACAGGGCGCTTATTAAAAACATTTTTAGTGTATATTGGTTACTGACTGGTTCCGGTCATTTATTGGTGCAATCACCCTATAACAATTTCGTACATAACAACTTACTTGTGATAGACAAATTGAATAATAAAGTAATTAAAACATATGCTTCTATCACACTTTAATTTTTTTTTTATTTTTTCAAGCAAAATCACGGAAAACTATATATTACAGCGCAGTTGGCCGCTAGAATTTTCTCAAGGGTATATTTTCAGCGTTTATAATTACCCTTGTTTATATTGACTCCAATTAATCTTAAGAATTATAAACACTAACATTGCAATACATAAGGAATGTATTGCAATGTTTTCTCAATATATTATTCTCATTGCATGCCAATGCTAAGATAATTAACTGAGATTGGGAAATGCTTTTCGCACATTATTACTGTTAATACTGTTTATCAATTTCATTATCAAGTTCTGACCTGATGTGACCTTCCAAATAGGAATGGAAGTACATTACACTTCGACCAATGTTTGACCAATTATATATTAGCTAATTTAACAACTGTGTTCGTGAACATTGAAAAGTGTTTATAATGAATATTGTAAACAGTGGAAACTTTTCTGAAAATAAAAAGAGCAATACTTTTCATTTAAAAAATGTAAATTTATTGTAAGCACACGTTGGCATTATTCACAACAACGGCGTACTTCAATGAAATATCGTCTTCAATTTCGTTTTCAGAAGGAGATGTTGGCGACAACTCCACGGCCCACCGTGAAGAACAGCCAGAAATCCCGGAAGGAGACATTGGTCAAGGTGAATATTCGTTCCTCACTAATTCGGGGTTATATTACCCCCATCTTCAAATCAAGATGTTCATAGAGGCAAAGAAATTACTTCGATACCAAATCTCTAACCCTGCTTTTCGTCATTAAAAAATATTAGCCACAATTAGACTATTTTCAATACATAAACTGACAAAATTAAGTATGTGAAAATGTCAATGTTTTGATAATATTTCGTTATAATAGAACTGATGTTCATTTTGTGACATGATTAACTTTACAAAAGACTAACAATTATACTGCACCCACCGCCTTTGTTTAGGCAACCCGTTTAACAAAATCTCGAAAGAGCTTCGTCACAAAATATTGTAATTTTTTGCATCATAATTTAACATGAATACAATAATAGCTTTAACGACTGGCATGTGTTGTGAAATGTACAGCTTGAGGACTTTTCAATAAATTACAACCCCGTGTTATAGCACAATCGCGTCACAATTACTATTTCAAAATTTATTTCGTTCCAGGTCTGATATATCCTACTAGTGAGACGTTGAGAGAAAAGAACTGGATAACTCTGTTTAATTATTCCCATTATAAGAATATGATTGACAATTATAATAGGTGATATCACAAGTGCTTTGGAAATTCGATAAATCACGGACTCGCAAAGCGAGGAGGGATTTTATATGAGAATTTCCGATGCACGAGTGTATTTAATAGGCCCATTACTCAAAAGAAATTACGTCCAACAGATCCAAACAGCTCCAAATATTAAAAATAACAGAAATCATGTTAAAAATCTAATAGATTATGTTATAGTACATACGCGGTTTATTGCACATTAACACAGCGATCGATACATACCCCCTCTTAAGTGTGAATTATAAATAAGTCACAGCTTATTATTGGCCAGTAGGGAGGAATGGCAAGAAAAATAGGGTAGGAAAAGCGATATTTTGTTAGATACACAGCCCTGGTTGGGTATTTTTATATGTATAGTTAAACACTATTGGTATTAATTTCACGAGAGGAATAGTCTTTTCAAAAAATAATAATCATTCTTCCCAGAGAAATCAGTTTATGTTGAAGAAGTAAGCTCATCAACATGTTTGTCCGGAATTATGATTTAAATTGTGAATCATTTCATCAGGTCTTATTAGGACGTTTCCAATATCACAAATGAACTCGGCATGATTCAAATAATTATTTTTAACTAAATGCAGTTATATGTAATATTTTGTATGAGTACTGGCTAATGTCCTATGCTACAGTTCGTAAATAAATTCAGCCTCAAAGTATTTCAATATAGAAAGTAATAAAATATGCACCATTTCACAAACAATATTGGTAGATCTAGCACAGAAAATACCCAGGCCCCAAATAAGAAGTCATTACTGCCCCAAAATAGCTACATGAATTAACCAAAAGTTTTTGTGTATTACAATTACGCAACGTAACATGATTGATATCAGCTCCCAGTTCCTAAGACAAAATGCAATAGGCAACCACTCCGACATCTAAGTAAGAAGGGATGCAAACTTGCTTGCCTCTTGCGGGCAGCTCTCATTGATGGTTGAAAGGATTGCAGTCACGTGTGTTCCTAATCAAGCTCATTGCTTTCTAGTTAGAAGTCTATTGTTATGTACTTATTATCTTTACTGTTACACTTTCACTCGTTAATTCGTGCATTGGTAAAATGCTAGTACGCTGAAAGTAACATTTGGAGAATCTTATAATTTCAACTTTTCTTGTACTAATAATGCCTGTATTCTGATGGTATAATTTTCGAAGCCCTGTATTATGCTTTATACTTCTGTTTTCTATTATAGTACGTAAATCTGACTTCAGAACTCTTCATCATGAAAACTGCCATCGTGTTGTAGTCATAAATCTTCACAATAAACTAGTGTAATAATCCTAATCTCCTGTAACTAGTGTAATAATCTTACCATCATTTAAGTTACCGAGTCATAGAATCAGTATAACATTTTTTTCTTTAACATAATTTCTACTTTTTGCCCACGAATAGTAACCCTATTGAATGAAAAAACTCAAAACTCGAATATTTGCCGTGAACACCGTCACTTTTTTAAAACAATACCTATGTGGCAAAGTTTAAATTTTAAATTAGAGTTTTAATATTTATTTTTTAATTTCTTTTTTATTTTAATATTTATACCAAGTAATTCTGCAATTAGTTTACAAGGGAGTCTTCATTTTAAGATTCAATGTCTATTAACATTGAGTGACAAGTAAATTCTGTAAATTCTCGGGTAAAAGATGCAAATAAATACTAATCATATCTAAATATATAGACATACCAGCTGCATACTAAAGATGTTTTACATGTATTAACAAATGTAAATTTCTACTTAATTTTCAATTAACTAAAAACTCTTGATGTCGTTTCTTTACGTTATGTTGCGAGAAAAACAGCATGTCAAAAAGAATGTCTCCACCTCTAAATACTTTTCAAATTTGCGTCTTTAATCAGATTAACATAGTCAGATTAACATCACTTTATACATTGCATTGCCAAGTGCCCTCGCGAAACCTCAGTAGAGAAAAGGGCCCAGAATAATTTCTCAAAACCAGCGATTTGTCGGGGAAAACCACTGGCGGGAATTCAGATTACTAATTATTATTATTAGACATATAAAACATTAGACGATTATATGAGGTCAGACCGAAAGTCGCTGGTCATGTTACAAAATACGCATTAAAAGTCAAAGCTATTGACCTGCGGAATTCACTTCAGTGTTTGTCCATATCATAAAAGTTACAGAAAAGAGACTTATATTACAGAGAGTTAGTTTTAGAGTTGTAAAGAGTTTCAGATATGAAGTTACTGAGTTACTACCGCCACATATTATGTCAGCGGGTTAAAAAAGCACAGGAGAGACGTAAGAGCAAAAATCCGGAAGGGCGCTCTGGCGAGGCCCGGTTCAATTAAATCACTGTTCTGAACCGAAATTCCAAGAATGTCTTCGTCAACACAACACGCCGAAATCAAAGAGGACGGCGAGCTCATCATTCGTTTTTAAACGTTGTGCAACAGGATGCGCGGCCAACGGGACGGTGTACGCCGAGGGCTCGGCCATGGCCAGCTCCAGCCTTTGCGAGTACTGCTACTGCATCCGCGGCCGCCAGCGCTGCGTGAGGCCCCGGTGCCTGCTGCCCCTGGCAGGCTGCACGCCGCGATACAAGCAGCATGCCTGCTGCCCCGCGCACTACGACTGCAGTAAGCACCGCGCCGCGTTCACTGGCGCATCGCTACATAGGCTCATTCATAATGAAAATCTTGACATAGACATGCCATCATAAACATGTTATTTAATTGTTCTCATGGTCGTGCCATTCACAGTTACCGTGAAGGTAAATGTGAATGCAGCCGCTTATCGATATAATAACCTATGGGTACGATAAATAACGCTCTCGCTCTGTGATATCTATATTATTATATAGACTCGGCTTTAAAATTATGTGTGCAATCGAATGACAAAAAAGTATACGACGTGATCAATCTCACAAGACAATGATTTCTTTTGCCTCGGTCACGATGTCACGGTCTATGAAGCGTTTCAAGGATAATGATGAGTAATTTATTATCTCATAACTTGCATCGACTTCAAACGAAAACGCTAGAGGTTTCTTGGATATTGTTGTAAAAAAATGGTGTGTATTTCCTGAATCACGTTATCAAGTACAAGAAACCTTGGAGTTTGCAAACTTACACGGTTAACTTTATGTCCACGTGTACGTTCACAAATTTGAATGGTTGCATTTAACATGGCCCCCATTTCGCATTAAGTTTTGTTAAAGTTTTCGTGTGAATGAGCCTTAAAGGCAAAGATATTGCAAGGCGAATAACTATCTCGGAAATAAAATAAAAAATGCATTCATCGTTTTATATTTTCTGCAAAAAGCATGATCGTACTTTTCACAAATATTTCGCTCGCAATATATTGAATACGTAACTTGGTATTATTTTTAAAGTTTGATTTTAATATTTTTTACTTTTCCTCGTACGTGTTTCTCAACGTTAGCAGAAAACTGTAATACATACACACATCACAATTGGAGATTGTAATGTAGGTTACAACATACCTAAGCATATTTCTCTACAAAATTTCAAAACTTTATTTCCATGTACATGAAGCTGATGAGAATGCGTCTTCATATACATAGTACGAATACACAAGCTCTTCCAAATGTTAATTTTCAAATTTTTAATTACTAATATCATTTTACTTTCTTCTCAGCCGAGTTCACATTATTCCTTGCACATTCTTTGTTCTTCTTGTGAAATCTCCTGTATTGTCATAGGGTGTGTCTTTTTCATTCGACTTTCATGGTGAGAGGCAACCATTTCCTGGTATTTCATTTCTTTTCTTACTCAAGGTCTTACATCATATATTCTTCTCAGGCTTATAATACCGTACTTCATTACTTACATTATTTATTTTGTAATATTCTTCGCTCAGTTCGTCAATTTTTTGGTTTTAAAAACGAAGAATGAATTAAAATAAACTTCGCGGGGTCAACTGGAAAATATTAGCGATTTATTCTCGTACGTTAAAATCATGCTCCGATGGCCCCACGTCTGATAACTTCATTTATTATTTAAATTTCCAATCCAAATCAATTTATTTGTATCTCGACCAAGCGAAGAATGAAGGAGGCGATTGTGGTGCGTCGTGGAACTAACAGTGTAAACACGGACCTATACAGACAGTTTCGCAAGGAGCGTGAAGCGTGCTGTTTATCGGTTTGGCTTTGGGAAATATCAGTTCTCGTCGAGGTGGGACACTTCGCGGGCAGGCAAGACGCCTTGAATATAATGTTATTAAATTTTATGATGGTGAAAAAGACAGACCAAAAATACCTCTAGAAAGTACAATCAAACGTGCAGTAGCAAGCTTAAAGTTATATGAAAACATGACACGCAAAATTCAAAAAGAAGGATGTGAAGCTGAGAGACATGGGACTTGATAACATCGCCGAAACGATTAAAAGTGAAACCAAAAAGAAAAATTGTTAAGGATGAAATGGACAAGTGCATTGTTAGACTAAGATTTTAGAGTAATACGAAGTAAAAAAATAAATTCCAACTTTAAGAAAATTGTACATTTTTCTTGGCAAGAATTAAAATGTACTGGAACTCAAGAAACGTTCAGAAAAATTGTGAAATCTTTAGTGTTTGTATTTAAAAAGTGCAAAAACGCAAGACGACTTTGTGAAAGCCTTCGCACCCTCAGTAAACGAGATGCATGAAAAGAGGCCTGTCGTTTACCTAGATGAAATCTGGATTCACAATCACTACACTGTTGAAAAGTCTGGCAAAATGACAGCGTTCCAGGCGTTTTTGCCAACTCTTGCCCCGGTCAGATTCTCATCGTGGTACATGCTGGGGGAAGGGTTTTATTCTCGGAGCATTTCTGTGTTACAATTCAAAATAAAAGACATCAGACTACCACCAAGAAATGGACGGCGCAAATTTCCTTAAATGGGCCCCAGAGATGATCATTCCCGGTCTACCAGAAGGAAGTATTGTAGTTAATGATGCTTCGTATCACAATAAATATGTACATAAGGCACCATGATATGTGTAAATCAGAATTACTTCTTTTAGTGAAAAGGTATCATCCAGAGTCTGTGTTTCAAATTGACCAACTACTCAAAGAAAAAGGTTTCTTTCCTCAGCAGTTACCTCCATATCATCCAGATCTGAAAACCTATAGAGTTAATATGGAACATAGTAAAAATGAAAGTGAGCGAAAGAAGCATGTACAAAGTGTCACTTTCTAATTAAAAAATTATACACGGAGAGAAATGTTTATTCCATACAATTAATCACGTAGTAGATTCAACTAATTTGTATAGTATATTGTGGAAGAACAAAGTGCTTAGTCACGTGCACGAAAGTGCTGTTTAGTTAAACACACTAATGGACATATAGTAATTTTCACTAAACAGGTCGTTACTCTTGACGAATAGCATTTAGTGGAGACAACTAAACGAATAGGTGCGTTGACTAATGCATCCAGTAATATTTTCTAAACACATTGCAGTGAAAAGAACTAAATGAATAGTTCCTTTACGGAAAGTACTAAACGTAACTCAGTAAGCCCTATTAAGCAGAAAAGTCAAAGGGAATATTTTCTTTCTATCCCTTCACCCAAGTAGCAACTGGGGTTCCCAAGCAGTCACCTATCCTAACGACCCGCGGACTCATGCGGACTTAGCCTCGTTTACCTGACAGACCCTAGCCAAGCAGAACAAATACGAATGCTGGCTGCCGACATTTGGCTACCGACGGTACTTCTATACCAATAGTTTAGAATACAACATAATTGTTTAAAATCAATAAAATACTAAACACGCCATTTATAAAGCGTACAATACTATATACCGCGTTGATTTCTCACAGTTCACACGAGCTCTATAACTATTCGAATTGGTTAGATTGCCGAGAATGTGCGCTTGATAAGCAGTGTTTAGAAGGTGCGACAACACGAAACGTAGATCTCACCGAATGATTTCATCTACGAAACAAGTGTAGTATCACTGACAATTCTCTTTGTTCATTCACTTACGATTCTGAATTGTCTGATTTACTAAACGAAACTAAATTTTGTTTAGTAAATCTTACTACGGGAATAATTGTATTTGCTATATGATCGCTTACAGTTTTATATGGGACTTTCCAAGTAGGATGTGTCTGTCACTATTCCGTGAATAAAAATAATTTTAAAACGAACAATGGGGCTAAGCTGCATTCTAATGAATTTCCAAATATCAGAGAAACGAAACAGCTATTAAATGAAAAATAAAACGAAACGGATAAAGCCTCAGCCATAAAACTCCGCGAATAATTCGTATCTTAAAGACTGGCAGGGGTTAACTTTTTAAACTTTATTAGTCCGTATTTTCGAATTAAAAAATATACGGGTCACGAATATATTATTAAGATTTTAAGTTAGGTATGTGAAGGAATGAATATCTACCGAATTAACCATAGTAACGCAAGAGTTAATTTTTTTTATTTTAAAAAAATATTAAGCGAGTTTAACGTTTGCACTGCACTTAAATAGCCATATAAAATAATTGAATATAATTTTACAATATTAATCGCAGTAGAAGGCGCACGTATACATCTCACGGCGCAATTCAACATATGCCTGAAAAACTGTCAGAGCTGATTCACGGTGATTTATGAACGGCTGTGAACACACGTCTTTCGAGAAACATGAAGGACTTCTAAAAGGTTTTCTCAAAATGCTGGAAACCTTTTTGTTACTATTATATGTCTCATTACTTTTCAATTATTTGAATGCAAGTCGAAAAAACATATCAGTCTTTCACCTACAAGAGATTAATGTGTAGAAAAGGATGCTCGTGACGCAGCAAGGCAACAAACCTCCGCGGACGGGACACTCTTGTTTTCGTAGTTTCTATGGAAATTAATGTAAACAAATCTCAATGTGCTTTTTGTCATATTATTGTTACACAACTTTCTTCAGTGATGTCATCCATCGATGAACAAAAATGGCATGCACAATACGAAAGAAAAACTAGCAATTTCAAAGTTCAAACAACGCCACGAACCTTCAAACATTAAAGTCGCAGTTAATAATTTCAAAAGCATTTTAAACTCCAACGTGTTGTAACTTGTGCTCTTGTAATAAAATTGAGAAAGGTGAACATTTGTTAAGTACTGGGCTATTCCTTGACTTCATGTGACAATTAAGAAAATAATTAGGAAGGCTTTTATAACAAGAAATTCTCAATCCCGCATGATTCCTTCACTATTTTATTTTCTATTCGGAAGTGCATTCAAGAAATACAGAAACAATCAAATGGACAGAACTTCATTATCTCTACAACAGAGAGGTTACGACAAAGCTGCCATTCCTTGAAATACATTGTTCTTCTCCAAAAATGTCTAAATATGAAGAAGTATCAGATCCACATTCAAATTATTTACATATCATTCAGTTCAATACTTCTAAAACTTCTGATGTTACTGAAAGAAATGAAAATTCCAATAATTTAAAAACCAGTAAACTGTTTCATCCAGTGACCAGAAAACAAGTATCACATCATGCTAACAATTTGCCCCGATCAGTATCAACAATGTCTATTTCCACATTATCACCTTTCTCGCAACTACAGCCACAAAAAAATCATCATGAAGTAAACAAAACAAAAATCTGGATTGGGGGCAAGTGGTATGTGCATGAGAAAGCTAACCTTAGAGAAGCATTCTCTTTAAAATTTACAGAAATTGAAAATGAGTCTTTAAAAAGTAATGAAGAAAAGGGTGCAAATATTATAAAAGCGCATAAAAAAATCTCACACCCATCTGATGATTTAAACCATAAGTTTGTTAAAAAAAAACACAAAGCTACGAGATTCAAAAACATCCAATGAATGTCTAATTTCTCATTCTCCAATCATATCTTACACTTTTATAGATTCACATGAAACCCATAGGGTATCCTCCAAGAATAAAGGAGGTTCTGTATTCAATTCAACAACTTGTCCACTTTACCAAAATGTTAATTTCATTCCAGCACTCAACAAGGAAAAAGTCTGGATTGGTGGCAAGTGGTACTTTAATGAAAACACTCTTAAACAAGTATT
The DNA here is from genome assembly GCA_038098605.1 of Gryllus longicercus. NCBI lineage: Eukaryota > Metazoa > Arthropoda > Insecta > Orthoptera > Gryllidae > Gryllus > Gryllus longicercus. The sequence continues at coordinate 821,327 of JAZDUA010000080.1, read as the reverse complement.
TCATTCAAAAATAAAAGGAATGGGAGAGACTCCCTTTAGAAATAAAAAAAACATGCAATGCCAAACATCGGGATCTAATTGTGACCACATCAGAAGAAATACAGACAGTTTACAAGTAAGCAACAATACCAATCTGTACAGTAAAGATCATGAAATTATTGCATCATTGACAGCATTTCACAAAAGTAATAGTAGTTTATCCACTATTATCACTCAGTTTAGTGAAGATAAGAATTTGGGCATGAGAAAATCAGTTACTTCTTCAAAAGACCAAGATGACAAATGTACCAAATCATCACAATCAAAAAACTGCTCTTTTGATTCAAAGCACAATTTGACAAAAATATGGATTGGAGGAAAGTGGTATCTGCAAAATCAAAATAGTCTTCAAGAAGCTTATCCTTCAGAGAAGACAAAATATTTCAGAAATGAGGTGAACCCCAACAATCAGCATATTGCCCTAAAACATGTCGGAAGTAAACAAAACAAAACTAGGAGAATATTCACAAGCACTCCTACCTACAGTACACCAATTAAATCAAAATATTTCTGAGAATCTCTATGGATTTCCTACTTCTTTATAATATAATGAAATAAGTAAATGAATTATTATAATTTTCATTTTGTTTTAATGTCAGTTCTAAATGCTTATACATTTTAGTTATAGTTTGAAAATATATTAGTTGTTAATAATATCTCTTTCCTTGAGTGAAATTGCCCAACATTAGCTTTAGTTATACTTTATAAACAAAAGCAATTCAGCATTTATGAGACTGTACTATTATGTACTATAACATTTTATACAGGTCATTAGGTATTTGTGCTAATAACAACCACATAAAATGTATTACATAACAAATAAAATATAAATAATAACATTAAATCATTCACTTATTTCTTAATATCTTACAGCATTGTTTCCACATTTCATTAAGCATTGTTTTTAATTCTAAGCCAGTTCATTCCTCATAATGTTTCATATAATTTATTTTTGAAACAAATTGCCACAAAAAGCCTAGAAAACTGCAAAGTTTTCTTACAAAAAATTTAATCATTTTTCAAGTTGAAAACTTTAATTGTAAGGTGTGTGATCAGCCTAAACAAGATAGGGGGAGGGGCGCAACTACATTTCTAGCCCCCTTTTCCATTAATTTTTTTATTTACATATGATACATTGATATGAAATAAATAAAATATATGTGCAATTGTTTATATGTTGAAGATCTTCCAGGGTTGCAAGTTGGTTTTGGAGAGCCTCTTCCTCAAATTCCCCAAATCAATTACCAAACTGTGAACTTAAAAAGACTAAAATCTGAAATTGATAATAAAAAATTGAGAAATTGATAATATTTACTGAAATATAAATAAATAAAATAAAATATCTTAATATACAAAACTTGGGGCCCCTTTTGACTTTTTCAGAGGAGCCATGCCCCCTGGGTCCACCTTTGCACACTCCAATGAAAATAATCATTTCTTCTGTAAACCAAAGCACATACATTTTTTGAAAACAATCAGAATTGATTACTGTTAAAGATCAGAATAAATCACTGTTAAAGAGAACATCAAATTTTCTAAATATATTTTTGGATTCATCCTCTCTCTTTATTACATTTATCTTTTAATGAATATACATCCCTTCCTTACAAATAAAATTTTGATCACTGTTAGCAGGTGAACAAAACAGCACTGCAACCACCACTGAAAATTCCTTAGGGCAATTGCAAGGCAAGTATAAGTACATCTACTAATATATTTTCTGTTAACAGTGTTCACATTATGTATTTGTCTACAAAATATATCATTCATGACTCCTTTTAATTGCTTACATGTATCAGATAAACAGTTTACAATTCATTACTAATCAAAAATCATATGTATATCAGTGTCACATAACATTAGCCATTTATGTCTAACATAACTTTTCAGTGTTCAAAACCTCTTGTTCATGATGTTCAATTTCAAATTCATTGAAAGTGTGCATGTCCACAGCAACATGTTCACCAGTCTTATTATTATTTTTTAAGGTTGTGAATATGAAAAGAAACTGTTCATGGATGGAGATATGCTCCATGAACTAAGCAATAAGCAATGTGAAAATTGTTTCTGCATAAAAGGAAAAATACAGTGCACACCAATGGCTTGTACTCCACCACTGCAAGGTTGTGAGCCAATTGTAACGCGAGGCAACTGTTGTCCATCAAGTTACAATTGCAGTAAGTTTTCCTAAGTAAGAACAAATCATGTTCATCAAATGTACAAATGACAAAGTTATTAATTTCATAATCTTCTAATTATAATTTACATATTTTCTTGAAAATATAACTGAATTAAAAATTTGATTGAATTTAATATGATTCATGAAGCATTTCATCTTTATTTCTATTAAACTAGTAAACACTGTTCCATGCTGATGTACAAAATCATATTAATTTTGTAGTGATATTGTAAATCATGAATAAATACCATGAGCATTAAGCGTCACAAGAAGTATGTCTACAGGTATTACAACAAACGTGACAAATACAACAGCCCTCTTGAGTGAAGATACAAGAAATAGTAATATACAGCAGGTAATATTAAACAAAATATTCAAATTTAATTTTTCACAGGTTTTGAACATATATTAATTATTGCATAATAACAATTAGTTATGATGAACCACTTCAAACATGTACTGAATTTTCCAGAACATACAGGAACATGAAAGAATAATTCTTGAGAATGACCAGCAAGTCAAAAACGGTGCTAGCAATGCAATATTTCCTGTAGAAGGGGCTGAAAGCAAGTCAACACTGGTATTTGAAGGCCGCAACAACAGAGAAATGACAACCAATACTAATGCTTCTGATCATGAAGGACATAAGTTATTGTCATGCAATATCACAATAAAGCATGAAGAAAGTACAATCATTACAACAACTTTGACTGATAACAAAGAAACAACTACAGATATAACAACAGAAACCACACCACCAACAACAACGCTGATTTCAAATGAATCTACCACAATAACTTCAACACTTCCAACTACAACTTTTACAGAGGAGTTTTATGGAAATGAAACAACAGAAATTGATGCCACCACTGTGACTGAAGTAACAACAACTACAGCAGCAGCAATAACAACAACACTACCAATTACAACAACAAATGGAACTGTAGATAATGAACTAAATTTGGAAAAAATATTAATAAATGACACTACTAAAAATGTAACCCCTGGTGGTATATCAGGTAATGAAACTCAAGGAAATGACACACAAATTCAAGAAAGAATTGTTCCAACTGATTCTTCAGATCAAGTAACTTCAGCATTTCCTGATGATGTAATCACTTTGGATCCCGAAAGTGACTTGGATATTGAGAGAACTGAAATTACAACAGAACACAGCAATGGCCCAATAACAGTACAAACTGACTCTACATTTATGACACTTATACCTACAACAGTTATTATGCCTGAAGAACTAGATGTTGTTAATATTACCCTCCACAAAAATGTTAGTATAGTAGAAAGTGACAACTCCAGCACAACAGTTAATGGATCACTTCTTCCCGTGAGAGCTATCCCACCTGAAATTGAAGCTATTCTTAACATTACACAAAAGAAAGATGAAGACTATGAATATGACTACAATGAGCCATCTTTGCCTCCATCACTTCCTGGAGTCAGGTATGCATTGTTCTTTTATTTGTTACAATTTTTTTTATTAATAATTTTTGAAATAACATAATTCAATCAATGTAATTGCAGATCATTTCACTATTTCAAATAATAACAGGAATGCCCAGAAGGAGAGTGGGGCAGCTGAGGCAACTTGCTCCAGGTCTCGACTCAATTTAGATCCTGAAATATTTTGGCAATCAAAATAAATAAAAAAAACTTCTATTGAAATTAACTGCTATATTTTCTGTTGCATGAAGAAATGAAATTTGTTTATGTATTAGGAGGGAGAGGACCTTTTTTTTTTAAATAAGAGGACCTCATGGATCTACTGCCCCAGGCCTCTTGTTTCCTCTGGGTGTTCCTGAATATTAAAGAAAGTAAACGGCATTAAACAATACAAATTGCATAATTAACATCGGGGGGAATGTCAAGGTATATTAGAAATTGAAACCTATTTTCATTAATATAATGTAGGCCTTTATTGTGCAACTGTTTCCAGAATTATTCCATTTGTGGCAGCTGATGCAGTTGTGGAAGACAAAAATTCTCCAACAGTCTATCCAAAAGATAAGCACAGGCCAACTGACAATCCAGTTTTTTACAAAGTTTCCCATCCAAACCTATTTTCTCCACCAGTAGAAACAGAAGGTAAGCTACGGGTGCAAAGATCACGATTTATTTTACTGTTCTCTTATTATGCATGCATAAACTCAATAAAAATATTTCAATTTGTGTTCAAGAGAGAGAAAAAAATAAAAACTACACAGTGGAGTTTAAAGAAAATCCTAATTATTCAATTATGAATGGTAAAGATTTGTCAACATTAAAAATTAAATGATGTTTTTTGTGAATCACATTTTATTCTTAATAGGAATAGCATTTATTAAAGATTTTTTTTTGTTTAATGTTTATCATTTTTTACAATTATTCTTCCTATTATTGCTTGCCAAAAATCAAAGGGATAAAATGTTATTTTCGATTTCAGGAGGATTTATTCCACGTGAACCAGTATTAGATGGGCCATTTTACGAATCAAAGTATGATGTGCCATATCACACAACAGGAATAAATATTCCTTCAGGTCATTTGCCAATGGATATCACATCTGGAACAATTTTACCACCTGCCATAACCATGCCGCCCAAAAGTGAAGATGGTAACTTAGCACATAACCTCAATTATTTAATTTTAGTTTTCTTTCTCCTTTCAAAATATTATGTTTGCAGGATGCAACTATTTTGATTATAAATCCCTCGCCATCCTGCTGACAAAACACGTGGAATACATGGCATAGTGTTTCGAAGCACTTTCAAATTATCACTTACCTAATACGAGTCTCGAAATTGATGAATTAGATGAAAAAATGTTTTCTTCACTGAAGACGCACGTACATTCCGCACGAAAACTTTAACTAATGAAAACTTTACTTTGACACATTGTCATAAAATAGAAACTCTTCACCACTCATCCGTCCATTTTACAAAGCCCGCGGAATATGAAGCTTACATAGGTCGCCGCGCATGTCGCTAGTTGTCTTTTTCAAATCGATAGAATAGTATTTGAAACATATCAATGAATTCGAGAAAAAGCGCGTATTTAAATAGCCGACAACATTGACGAGAAGGTACAGGAGATGAGTTCAGTAAAATGCGAATAGCTATTTTACAGAATAACATATTCTGGTTGCTATATTAGTTCTGTAAATATAGCTTTTACCTCCCATATAACCATCGCATACAATTTGTATAGTTCTTTTTTTTAAGCTTACACGTTGAAATTTAAGGGTGGAGTGATTGGATTTTACCATTTCAATGTAATAATGTAGGGTTATGAGTCCCAAGTCCCAATAAATGTAGATACACCCTAGCGCTCGCAAATGTCAGTGACCAAGTTGAAAATTGTTCTTTAAAATTTCCAATCAAAACAGTAATGCGCTGCTTCAACCTTTCATGTCGACTTTTACTTCATTTAAGAAATAAAATAAAAATTACGTCATTTTTAAACCTATTCTAATTGATATAGATGATTTTGCAAATATATGACACACTACACATTCTTGAAATTAAAATTGCAGGAATCTGGTAGTGATATTGCTCGTTTACGAATTGAACATTTCAAGTTATTTTTTGACCACGTCTCCTTCAATCATCGTTGGATGACATTAAAAGCAATTTCTTTAATAATTCACTCAAAGTAACGTAATCCAGATGCAGCCCTTGCGATACAGAGTGTATACAAAAATCTCTATAATCCTGTTGTGATAGATTCATTTCTGTGAAAGAAAGACAAAGCAACTACCAATATTTCTTTATTTTGAAAATTAACCTATACCAATTCCCAAACAAAAGAGAATACGTGCATTTTCTTAGAATTTATTAATTTTAATTAACTGAAATAGTGTATAAATAATTTAAATTTTATCGGTTCCTCTCAATATGAGGAAGTATATTGATTAGGAGGCTCGAAGAAAAATGTATTGAAGTGGTGTTGACTATTATAATAATTTATCAATAACGTCCTTCTTCACAGAACGTTGTTTATCAAGTGGTCGGGAATATCGACATGGGGAACTCTTAGCACAAACAGATCCATGTTTACGATGTATTTGCTATTATGGAGAAGTTTTGTGCCAAGCCACCAAGTGCCCTACTTTGAAACCTGGATGTAGGAGGCTCAGACACAAGGATCGTCGATCCTGCTGTGGACGCATTGTTTGTGGTAAGTTAAATCTTTAAAGCCGAAATTAATTATTATTGCAATTTTTCGCTTTTAATTATTTCATATAGTGGTTAAGACATTGAAATTGTTTTGTACTTATTATTTTCTATCGTCATTCACAAGTTACTGCCTGGTACATTAATGATCTACGCCACCGCCTTAACATACGATCCGCACCTCCCCCACCCCGTTCCCGTTCTCACCACCAACCTCCCCCCGTCCTTGCCACAGCTCTTGTCTCTTATCTCCGCTTTCTCTCCTCCGTCCCCACCCTCATCACCGTCCCGCTCCTACCTGCGTTCTCACTTCCACACTCATCTCTATCACCCACTTCATACAATTACAGTGATTTAGAGTTTATTTATAGAAAAGGTAGTAGAAACATAATATACCTTCCTCGTTTTGTGTTACCTCTACAGAAGAATTCCAAGACTTTTAGTATAATATTTTGTGTGCGACTAGCCGAAACTATCAAGGGCTGATTTATTGAAAAAAATAACAACTCATTTTACCTTCTTGCAAATGAAATAAAAACGCATTGTCGCAAAAGGAATTGTAAATAGCATTATAATATGCTTATAATCAGGTGTGTCAGTGAGAAAGTTGATCCGCATAATGCCGTTTTGATCCGCGCAATGTTGCAGGTGACGGTGGAGAGTCGCCGACGGTGGTGCTGGACGGAGTGAGCGCGGGCGTAGGCGTGGGCGTGGGGGCGACGGGCTCACCGCTGCTGGGGCCTGTGGTGCCGCCCATCACTGTGGCCGACGGCGTAGTCACGCCCGACCCCTTCCGCGACGTCATCCGCACCGAGGAGGCGCCCGACCTGCCCGCGCTCATCGGCGACATCATGCCTTACCTTCTGGAACAGCGCCGCACGGCCTCCACGACGCCCGTCACGCCGCCAGCCTCGCCCGCCACCCCGGCCCCGCCCTCGCTCACCACTGCCGCCGCCTCCACCACGCCCACGCCCACGCCCACGCCGGCGCCCGCAGCCACGCCCACCCCCGCCGCCGGAGAGCTGCCTACCTCCGTGCCAGCCGTCGCCACCAGCGCCGCCTCCCCCACGCAAGGCACATCCAAAACCTCCGAGGCGCTGTCCTTTACCTCCACCGTCCTCGCCGCCACGACTTCCCGCACCACGACGGTGGCTGCCACCGAGGCCACGACGTCGCGACCGCCGGATGATGCCGCGTCCAAGAACGACTTCGAGCCCGACGAAGATGACGGAGGTTTCTCGTTGGACAGCGTGCTGCAATTCCTATTTCCAGGGGACTCCACCACTAAGAAAGCTGCGACAAAAACTACCACTACGCCTCCTACAACCACCACGAGCGCTCCGACCACTGCTCCTGCGCCTACGACCGCGGCTACCACTCCAGACGCACTCACAAACGCGACACTGAACGAAACGGATTCGTTCGGCAACGTCTCGTCGGACGCCGCTGCGGCACTGAACACTACCCAGCAGCTGCTCGAAATCTTCAACATTTCGTTGGACGTAGGCAGCGGTAACTCGTCACCTAGGACGCCGAGCGGCAGCGAGAGCGAGAGCGGTGGCGGAAGCGAAGGAGGCGGGGTGGCGGGCGGGGGGATCGGTGGCGGAGGCGGGGGCGGGGGTGGCGGCAACGCCCTCGGGGAGCTGCCCGCGGACCCCGGCGCGGCGTCCGGCCTGCTCAAGCTGGCGGGCTGCAACATCTACGGGCGCATGTACCGCGTGGGGCGCATCATCTCCGAGCTGTCGGGGCCGTGCCTGGAGTGCATGTGCACCGAAGTGGGAGTGCAATGCCGCGCTCTCGACTGCTGACGACGCCTGTTTTCTGCCCCAAAGCTTATTCACTCTCCACCGCCGCGTCGCCCAGGGCGACCGCGTTCACTCATCACAGCGTTTGAGCAGCTTTAACCTTTTGAAGGAGGTTCGGCGTTCAAGTGTGAAGAGAACGTTTGAAGTTGCTTCGATATCTGTCACCTCGTAATTATCATTTTCTACTTGAGACCACAATGAAAACAGCTCAGAAGAATTGTCTTCGAAATACATGCATGCTTTTCTACAAAAATGATTAATTTTGAAAAATCTTCGCAGAACTCCCACAGAAAACCGAATAAATATTCACTAATATCGCCAAGATGATCTACAAATCAAACGTATAGTGCCTATTGTTTTTTCCGGAATTATCTGTTTCACATCAAAATAACTTGAATCCAGCCAATGAAGTTTTGCTTAAAAATTGTGGCTCTTTCCAAAGTAACAGTGTTTATGACGATTATTGACTATGACAGGTGAACAGTTTGGGAAATGGGTAAAAGTTAGAAGTGAGAATCAATGAGTGCTTGAAGTGTAAATTTAGGACAAAGGGACTTGGATTAATGTTTATTTAAGTGTGACTGTTGAGCGTTGAATGCAAGTTGTATGAATTTGAATCTCTAACATGAGAGTGCTTTTGCAGAATTCGTGCTCAGATTCTGGAAGATTCAGTTTATAAAATCCCCATTGAATTTTGTTTTGGTTACTTATATATTACAACAAGATATTTAAAATGAAAAATGAATTGAAAGTCAGAAAATAAAAATACTGTTTTCCTGGGAAACCTTCCAGTATCTGATTCTTTTTCATCGTACGAATTCTGGCTTATCCTTTTTTAGAGAGCTCACCCACCGATATATTTTTTTTAACCGGATGGCAACAGGTGGAACAAGTACCACAAAACTCATACCTCAATTCATTCATAGCTGAAACCAATAACAGGATTCAACTTACATATTCAATCTCCATATACACACATCCAATAGCATACATTCCAAACGTACAAAGTCCAATATTTAGTTTCACTGAAGACTGCAATACTTCTCTGTTATTTTATAAAACTTCTTCCTAATTATTTGCTTTTTATTATAGGTTACTTGCAGTTGAGTATCCAGCAACAGTCTCAGTTCCCTTTGATTAGGAAGCGCAAAGCATTCTCAATAAAGGGTGTTAAACTGATTGCAACCATTCACTTTCTGAAATGAAGGATTAAATTTCTCTTTATTTTCATTACCTCTACATTATAACCTTTTATTTCTGTCATGAAAATTATTGTTTTAGTCATTATTCTAAAATAACTTACATGAATCATGCTCAATTTTATAATTCTTTGAATCCACAAGGAATGGAAATGATCAAGAAATCTAAGAAATGGTTGCTTTTAGTGCAGTCCAAAGACATTTGCTGCATGCTCAACACGAACCCCAATGTGTTTCATGATCCAAAGTGTTGGTTAGTTTGTAAGTTACATTATTTATGTTCCCTTGGTGATTTTTGGCCCCAAAGAGATGTGCCAGAAGAGGCTGTCCAGTAAGGCAACATGCCATACTCTTTTTCTCTGGGTGTGCACAGTGTTAAAGTGCCAGATCTCACTTGGGATCTGTTTGATGGGTAGCTCTTCCAGAAAAAGAGACTACAATTTCAGACACTGCCAGGAAGAAACATGAGAACTAAGAAATCCCATTAAAATATCATGGAGAGCTGCTCATCTATTAAGAAACTCTCATAGTGGCTTGCTACATGGATTTGTCCAAACAATTTATGCTTTGCAGATGCATTGCAAAACTTATTTCATTGGCTTTTTAGTGTGTAGTAAATTGTTTTAACTTTCAGTGTAATATTAGAATACACTGGGCAATGTGCACAATGAATAACAATAAAAATTACAAATACCTTAGTCATTTTTTCAAACATTCAAAAGAATTTATCGTCATATTTACAATGAGAGGTTCACATGTTATTTTCATGAAAAAGTTAAATAAAAATCACCAACATTGTGATGTTGCTGAGTTTCACATTTGTTAAATATTTATTGGTAAGAAGACATTTTTGGACAATAAATAGGACATAAGTTCATTGATAATAAAATATAAACAATTTCAGATGTTCCATGTAATTTCATATTAAGCTGCATTTTGTATCATTCAGATTTATGGTGTACATTTAAAAAATTAAAAATGTTTTTGTAAAACAATGTTTTCTGTTTTGAAGACAGCTGTAAATTAAAAATCTGCAGAAATCTTGTTTTAATCATTCAAATTCCATCAATTTTACAAAAACTACACAATTACTCATTTCTAGGGAACAGTTCACAGCCAGAATTCTTGACATATCTAGATCTTAATGTGTACTCTTGCCAGATACTCTCATAGTGGCTTGCTACGTATATTTGTGCGTACAAAAATGTCTACACGCTTGCAACGCATTGACGGTAAAGCGATTAGTCGTCCCTGAAATTAAATAAACCAATAATGTTATCTGATTTCAACATAATTAAAACCTATAAAACAGAGCCTCATGGCATATATAACAAATTCTGTGCCCTCAATCAACTTAACACAAATATTCATCTACAGACTCAAAATTATGTTTCTATTCTACAACACTTTTATATCAAATAATTTGTATGTTCACATATAAACAGCTATAATTTCTATGTATTTATAATATCTATACATTAATTACAATTACTCTTTATTAACTCCTCTGCATCAATAAAATTGAATATGAAATAAACATTAAATAAAGCTTATTCTAATTGCAATTCTGAACAAATAAATAGAAATTTCACAAAATTTTTTTTAAATATCTTATTCACTTTGCAAACACAAAGTAGGTATTTATTTTCACACATAATACATTTGAAACAAAAATTAAATTGTCACTTTGTGACTGCAAACAGAATAATAACTATTAGAGTAATAGTAATTGAATGATGCTAACATTCAGTTTTCTACAAGGTTTCTGTACAGAGCCTTTAAAATAACAGAAAACATAACTTTTATGCCAGTTCAGAGCAAGTTATCAGAATTTTCATTTAAGGCATTAAAGATACAGAAACAATATATTTTAAAACATGACATCATGTTCTATTTCTTTTCTTTGCCACTCAAGTTACCGCAAAGAATCCACACAACTATTCCAAAGCTGGTTTCATCTTTGACACTGCAGTTGTTCATTTATCAATGAGTGTATTTCAGATCTTGTCTCATGACATACCAAGTTTGATTTTTGTAATTAAATTCACTATCTAATGTAAGGACACTACTGTTTGGCAGTTTTTATGTATGTATCTATAATTTAATGATTTTCTTTTTCATTAATTGAACAAATTGCAGTATTAATGACGACACTTGGAGCTTCAACAACTTCAATCCACATTTCAATAAGAATAATATAACTGATTTTAATGAATTAAAATGGTTTTAAAAGTCCTCAGAAGACTGGGAATCTTAGAATATTTGTAATTTGATAATTCACTTATAATGGCATATTAAAGCTAGTTCCAATACCAGTGCAAGGCTATCTGGGTCTGATATTAATGAATGTTATCAAAATGGCCTTCTGAATAGGTAGAGGTCCGCTAGATAGGTATATGCCTACTTAGTTGATTAGGCACCTCCAGTTTGATGGGGCTCTGGGTGATGTCCCGTTGACTCCCTCATTTTACCCTGACACTGATTTGTACAACAAAATTGATTCTTCAAAATAACCAATTACTGGAAAAGGCATGTACTGAAATTGGAAAGACAAATTTCTTATCTTACAAGGAAAGCTTGGTTGTATGGAAAAAACACCTTGCAATGTTCACTATTTCTCAATAGTTCTCTTGGCTTTGTTAAGAATGAAATTTTCTGATCTAGTATTATACATGCATGCATTCTTGGGCCCCAGATACTTATCTCCATTCCTTTACTAACATTAATAGAATTAAGAATAAATGTTAGTATGAAGTGTTGTTGACAAAGTCAAATTATCAGAAATGTTTGCTTCCATATAACAAACTATTTTGCATCAAAAAATGAGTTATGGGTTTGATATAATAGTCCTGTCATTGAAATAGCCAAATCCCCACTCCTCTTGCTTCTAGCAAAATGAGAGCTCAAGAAAACATGCGTGGATAATACTAGTGGTAGAGGAGAACAATCCATTTGATTCATCACAACTGCAACTTAATCATTACAACTGCAGTTGTTTGTTTAACAATGAATAAGTTAAGAAGAAGGACCATTGCAATGTTAAGCATATTATGAATTTTTTATAAAGTGTTCTTGACACTTACATGTTTTTCTTTTGTATTTCTGGCTGTAAGTTGTTTAATAACTTATAAACCATATTTGAATTGTATTTCAGAATCTTTTCTTAATGCCAAAAATTTGTGAAATGACTTCCTTAATTTGTAATACAATGTGATCACCACTACAATTACACATAGTAACTGTCACTAATGTAAAACAATGAACAAGGTTATAGCTTGACAATTTTTATTAACTTCCATATTCATACCTCACAGGTAATTATTCCCAGAAATGCTTCATGCATTTTTGAAGAATTTTATGCAGAATATTCTGACTAGTTTTGGATCGGATATGAAGAGTTTTGTACAAAGTTTACCATCATGAATACTTCTGAAAATTAATATTGCAACTGAATTAATGCTTACACAAGCATCTTTCATCAAGCAACTTTTCAGAGTTGACTTTTTATTGTTTTTGATAAAAACACAGTATGATTAGTTTGCCACATTTCAAATGTAGCTCGGATATGAATATTTTCCCTGAGGAAAGTTATGAATAATAGGGAATTACTCAAATAATATTTAACAAAGTTTCTTAACACACCAAAATCATGTTTGACCAGATCAATACCAGTTCATTAACATTCAAATTACTCTCTAACTTTAACAACTTTAAATATCCTTTTTCTTTACTAATTTCCAGTTCTTGTTGCTTTCAAGATAATTTACCTTGGGCAACCCAGTCTTATTTCATGTTTAAACAACCGATTCTAGTCAAATTGCAGTCTTTTTGCTTATTGTTAGCATGCAATTCTGAGTGCATTACATAGATCAAATTAAATTAAATTAAATTTGAGATTGTATAATTAAATAACTAAGTTCTTTTTCACAGAAGGATTTGGATGTCACCTGCAATTTAAATGTTGGTAAATCATAGCTTGCATGCAAACTATTGAAATAGCCTGAATTCTACATGTAGCACTCGACAATTTTCATAATAAGAAATAAATTATTTCTACATTTTGATTGTGATTCACAGATCATTATGATACTGTGTGATAAATCTCCTTTGGCAGTTTGATATCAAGTCTTAAAAATAACAGTGCGTAGTAGCACATACCCTTTTCTCCAATCAAATGTAACATGCAAAGACAGATTAATACTTTAAGGCACCCTAAGCACGATCAAACTATGGGTTCCTCTAATAATATTGAAATATTGAACATCAGTTATCAAAATGAATATGAAAAGAAAACTATTACCTGCATGATTAATACATTTAATATTAAAATAATAAATAATTATTATTTTCAACAATTTCTTTTACAGTTATAAGCAGCAATACTTTCATAAAAATTCTTTATCATAGCTTTAAAACCAAAATTAAATTAATTAGAATTTTTGAAAAGTTCATAAAAAATTAAACATTTTGGTATCTTTATGAACATCTCTTGGATTCTGATGATCTAAAAATTCTTTGAAAATCACATATAAAATGACTTTTAAAAAAGGAAAATAACCTAATTTTTAAAAAATATTCAAAAACTTGAATGGAAATGCTTATACAATGAATTTTACAAATTTAAATGAAATTTATTAATTTAAAATTATATTTAATATAAATTCTTTATTTTGGGAGGAAATGTAAACATTATCTCTGATTTTCCATCAATCAGTTTTGAAAGGTCATGGAAGATACTAAAGATCTATGTAATTTTGAGAGTTCAAATACAGCCCACTGCAGTTGTGAATTTTGTTATGAACTGATGATACAATAAAAACCTTGTTTTAATGTGTCATTGTAAATTCATGAAACATTCACAAACAAAAACCATGAAAAGGAAACAAAATGCACAAAAATGACACAATTACACAACATCCAAAAAAATTATGTAAAAATTGAAAAATGGCAAAAAGTTATCCAATAACTATATATTTCTATCACCTACATGTTATGATAAACATTAATTTACAAGTTAGTTACATGCTAACTTGGTGCATCTAGAATGTACTAATGAAAAAATGACAAGTCATCAGAATTCGAGTACTGCTTAGGAACTAATAATAACATTTGTTAGAAAATATCAGAGGTCCCATCTGGTGCTTAAGTATTAATCTACTCCCGATAACACGCAATTTATTATGATTAACATAAACATTTGAGCAATATCACAATGAAAAAATTGCAGATATAATTAGTGTATATGTTTTCAGTTCAATAAACCAAAAAATTAGAAAACTTGTACATCTTTGTTCCTTAATTGTTACTTACAATTTTAAAAACATTTAAAATGATTTATTCATGTTGATAATGAATGTTTCATCATTATAAATGCCTATCACAATTTTAAATTCTCATCTGTATATTTATGTTTTCTCTTGTGAAATAATCTTTCTACATATAACCATAATACATATTTTGCAATGTTATGACCTGAATCCCTACATTCTTTTGCTTAAATAGCATTTAAAAAGTGAATTTTGCAAAAGAATACAATCAAAAAATGTGGCTATAAACAAATCAAATAAGACACCATTCTTACAAGACACCATGTTTGCTCTAATTATTTTGTAAATGACTACTAACAGCAATATTTCATCAACACTTAGGACAAAATTCTTGATTTGATTAAGAATCAATTCCTTTTGGCAATCTCAATAACTGCAAGGAAGACATGATATAGAAAGAAACAAAAAGCCTCTTGGATCCAAAGAATCTCTATGTGATATAATTTACTCGTCTTTAAAAATTAAACTATATTTTGAAAGAAGAAATTACAATAAATTTCTTATCTTTTCTTTTATCAATATGTGATTAGAAATAGAACATATATGTAAATTACATTATATATTCAACATCTATTTAGTATTAAATAAATTTACTAATCAATTTAAATATATTTCACATAGGTTTATTAAGTTTCTATACTCCATATAAATGAATAAGTTGAAGAAAGCACAATAAATCAAAATATTTCCCATGATTTTCTTTTGTTGTTGTTTTTTTTTCATAAAATGATTTAGGATTAAAATTTTTTTTAAACATAAAAAAATAATTTGCCCCCCTCCCCCTTAATAGTACTAGGGCCTTAAACAAAGAACACAGTCTTAATACAAAAAAGTGTTGATATAATCCTGTTATATAGTTACTTAACCACACAATTTGTTTATATTAATGTTCCAAGTAGTTAATGTAACAAACAAAGCCTCATCAGAGGAGTACAGATCTCTGAAAGGGAGACATTCAATTAAAGCTCATAGAATTTTCTATTTCTTATTTAATCTTATTATATTCTTGAGATCGATAGTTAATTACCAAACACTTTTTGCTAATTCATCTCTCTTTGGCAGTGAATATATTCAAACACAGCCACAGCATGTTATGCAGTCCAATACACTTCCTGCAAATGAGTAAATTATTCTCTTTCTGTGTTCACTGTCTGATGAGAATGATTTTACTCTTCAATTCTGCATCATAATACAGTAAATTAAATTCATTACACTTCAACAAAAATCTAATCCATTTAATGTTTTTAAAAGTTTAATTTGAAAATATGATATAAAAGAACTGTAATCAAGACCCACTAAATGTGAGTACAATGTTATAAAGAGGAAGTCTGGAACAATCCTTTATCACTGTTGAAGCTGATGCATTGATGCTATGTATCAATCCATGGTATCATTTCACAACAGTCTCTCTTGCGCTTGTATATTTCCTAGATAACCTGACACTATTTAGTGTTCAAGAACATTAATAGGCAGATGCCCAACCATTGTAGTCTGGTACCAATTTCAATATTTAGGTAATAATTCACTCCTATCTAGCCGACGATTAGAAAAGAAGACACAAACAAAGGGGAGTGAATAAAACCGAAAATTTAATTTGGCACACAAATCAATGTTCAGACATTCCTTTGGCACCAATTTCACAGTACTACATATACATTTTTACAGAAAAACTTTATTATTCAAATAATCGCAATGATGCGAGTTACCTGCACACTGAGAGAACACATAAGGTGTTAAGATGAATTGTTTTGTAATTACCACACACAGAACACAGCAGACACAATATGCAATTTGAAGATTCTTGAACCACACCAGAGACTGAGCTGAAGTATACCAGAGATGGAAAGAAACTAGATTTGATATGGTGCATAATCAGATCATAAGAAAAGCACTTTCTGAATGGAAGGAACAATACTCATCATACATTTATGTCCTTAAGCTTGAAAGTTAAAAGTAACTGGATTTTTCAAAATTAAGGATATCACAAATAATATATTATCCAGTTTGTAAAAAGTCTAAGAAACTATAATTTTTGTATAAATTTATATATTCACCTCACAAAATGTCACATTTTCATGCTGATATAGTTAATAAAATGTCATGGCTTGTTAAAATACTTGTGTTAATACTTCTTTTTATTAAGGAACTGGTAATTGTTTTTAACAATAGGCAGTGAATTCTTAGAGCACTTCTAATAACTCATTACTAAATTTATCTCAGTTTTGTAAAGTTTGTCTTGAGAAACTCCAAGTGGATAAAGGTATTTTTAGTAAACTGTTTATGAAAAGAAAAGTTATTTGAACTCTACTTAGATTGTTATATAAGAGACTTTTTAGAAACACAAGAAGTGACAGCATTGATGTAGGTGAATTTCCTGGTGATGAATCTGTTCTGAAGTGAAACTGACAGCACTGTGCTGTTGTCATCATTAAAGGCACAAATTTGTTTGGAAAATAGTTCAACAGGACAAATAAGACATTAGATTTTGGCAGACATTTGCAGTCGATTCCATAGTAATAGGCTTCTCCTTATTTCTAATGTTCTTGAAGAGAAGCAAACACTCCTATATTGAGGAATCAAATGTCGAAGAGAATCAATGCAGTGGGCTTGGTCCCTATTTTGACAAGCACAACTGCGTCTGGCGCTGTCAGCCTTAAATCAGAGAAGTATGAGATCATTGTGTGTGCACCAACAAAACAAATGGTGACTTCCCAGTTTAGTCAAACACTGAGTTAAAGTCAATCTGAAAGTTTCTTTCTCTCTCTCTGGCATGACATTGCAAAGGACAGAAGGAAGGAATTAATGATAATAAAATTATATGAAATTTTCTTAAAATGCCAATAACTTTTGGATTCTGCAGATAAGTTAAACATAGAGATTAGTATCTAAAATAAGTGAGTGAAAAATGCCAATATTTTTCTTGCTTCATGGTGACGATGTTTGAAATAACAATAAAATGAGAATTTTTAAACTCAATCGTTCAAAATAGTTCTGAAAATTTGTAATATTTAGTGTGTATTTACTTCTTTACTCAACCCCATTTCTACATTTTCTTTTCTCTTTGGTATTCAGTGATAGAATTTTCAATTTTCAGTTTTAATGACTGAATGAAGAATAGTTGAAGTTCTATATAATAACATTACAATTATCTTCTGCATCCAGTTGATGTCTTGAAACCAATAAGAAGTAAAAATAACATCAAAATGTATTATTGAAAATGGGATGCTTCACAGATACTTAGAAACTTTTTTTAAAAAAGGAAAGACATGTGAATTGCAACGAGGTTCATAGAGCCCGAATTTGTTTGTATTGTGTTTTTTGTATTTGGAAAATGATTGTACTAAAAGTTAAATGAAAATTATTACATTTCTTTACAAATAAGCTAATTGAGAGTTTTTCTGGCAAATTTTATTTTGCATATTTGAAGATTTCTGCAATCAGATGACTTTTTTGAAAAAGAAAGGAAAAATTGACAAAGATTTTACTTATTATTATATTAATTATAATTAATTCATTATTGTATGCATTTTATGTAGAATAACTTAAAGCATTTAGAGATAATTTAAAAAATCAGAAGTTTCTTTTGAGTAAAAATACAAATGCTCCTTGGAATTGGGGAACCTGGTAGTAATTCTTAAGTTTCCTTAATAAATTCAAGGATCTCGTCATTTTCATATGACTATAATTTCAAACAAATGTTTTCTTCTACTCACCTTCAACATTCCCATTTATAAATTATTTAAAACTGAAGTAGTAACACAGATAATTACAGTACATTTACTCTTAATTAAAGTAATTTATTTAATATTTTTGTTTAAAATCATCTTTACAAAACAAAAATTGTTTTCTATGAACTCTTTATTGATATTTTTCAACCCTGTAAAACTGATGATAATACCTACCATAATAAAAATTTCAAGGTATTTTTAATTACATTTTAGAAAGAAAAAAAAACATTTGTAGACCTCCAAATTTGAAATTACTTATTTAAAAACATTTTAGTTTATATTATGACGTATTTTATACATTTTTATAGCTAGGAAATCCGGGCTCAAGTGGGAGCAAGATGTAGCATACAATTAAGAAATTTCAGTTCATTGCAAATGCAGAGTTATTGAATAGAGGAAAATAGTTTTTTGCTTCATTTTTCTGTTAGATCATTCCCTGAAAGTGTTGCTACAGAATGAACTAAGTATGAAACAGTGGGCATTTTGTGTCTTTGTGAAAATAATTTGATGAACGTGACCATGTTTTGAACTAAACTTTTGTCAACAAGTAAGGAAAAACTCAGTTAATCATTTGGGAAGAAGACTGTGACTTCCACAGTGAAGCTATTGGGAAACACGGTGTGACAGCTGAAATTTGTTACTGGCATTCATTCATTCATTACCCGCTCGTACACAAAAGGCTTCTTCTCTAGGGTTCTCTACAGTTCGCTAAAAGTTTGAGTACCTTCAAGGTTTTTACACTGTAAAAGGATAGTATGAAATAGCTGGCATTCGACGACGACGACGACGACGACCTTTCGACCAATGAATAGAGCAGTCATTCAGCAACCCTTTTTGTTCACACGCTGAAATACTCATTCTCAGACATCTTGAAATCATCTGACACAATTCAATCTTACACAATGAAAGGGCGGAAGGGAGGAGTGACATAAGCGACAGCTCAGTTCGATCCTGGTGTTCGTCGACGCTTCGAAGACGGAAGGACAGCCTGCTCTGCGCACAGTCGCTGACTCCCGACGAGGTTGCCCATTTCTTTGGAACTCAACAGCACCAACCCTTCAGCCAACATCTCAATCGAACCCAACAACAACCGTTCTGGGAAGGGCTAAACGGCGGAGCTCGTTCATTTCCCTTCCCTCTTCGTCCCGCGCGGGGCTCCGGCGCCTGAAGGTGGCGGGGGCTCACGTGGTGCGCGGGGGCGCGGGCGGCAGCAGCATGTTGCACACGACGGCGGCGGTGAGCCCCGCGCTGAGCAGCGCGGCCGCCGCCCAGCGGCACGCGCGCATCCACGCCGCGTTCTCGGGCTTGGCCGCCTCCCCGCGGAAGAGCACCAGCCCCAGCAGGAAGCCCGCCACGGCGCCGCTGCAGTGCGCCGCCAGCCCCACGCGCGGGCACTCGTTGCCGAAGGTGTAGTGGTGGTGCAGCGAGAAGGCGATGTCCGTCAGCGCCAGCACCACCACCGCCACCGTGCGGTACACCTTGTACCGGATGGTGCCGAAGTTCTGCGGAAGAGCAGACGAGAAGTGAGAGGTTGTGAGACGGGCACATCGAAGGGAGGGTCTGGGAGCACGAGTCTCTTCCCTCCTTTAGATCTAAAAATGTTTCGGTTTGTATTTACTTTATATTTTTTTACTTCTTGAACTACATCCACAGCGGATGTTTTACTGTACATCGAACAAACATGTAAGTAAACATTCATTAGTTTGCATATAAGACTCTATTATTTAATATTATGTTATCACAATATTTGTATAATACAAGAGGCAATTTACAATAATCGTAATTTTTTTTCGTCAAAAGCACCAGTTCCATATGTAAACTCCATACCGAGACATTTCCTGAATCCGTATCTGCAAATTTAACCTCAGGGAGACTGTACCACGAAAATGATCAAATTCTCATTTTTTTTTATTTTCATAAATATAGTCTAAACATTTTTACACACATACACACTTTTTTTTGAACCTACAAACTCTTTCTCATTTAAATGATGTAATATAGCTCAAGCAACGCCCCGCCATTTTTGTATGGTTTCTCAGAAACTGAAGAAAAATCGAATCATGATAATGTGTAGATATTACAAAGCATTCAAAAATAATAGTGTTCAAAACAAAGACAAGTAGTCTCCAACACATGTGTGGACACTTTATCACTATTGTGATACCTCGCACGCAAAACACTTAAGCATGCATTTGACACAGAAGAAATAACGGTATGTCACAATATCATGATTTCCAAAATACACTCTGAATGTTTAAAGAAATTCCAGAAACAATCTTATATGATTGTACAATACGTTTGAATAACTACACGCGCTCTACATAAAATTTATGCTGTAACATTTAGTAATTGAAGGTTTAACTTACGAGCAAGATGTTGGACAGCTGTGAGATGAGCAGCGCGTAAACTCCCGCCGAAGCGCCTACGATGTACAGTTCAGGTTCCATCATCGATGTCCCTAACGACCCTGCAAAGAGGAAACGTACATACGTCTATTGTATATTCAGTCTTTTGCGAGAAACAAGTCAAGAACTGAAAATAGAATAATTCTTTGCCAATAATATTGGCAAACACAACGCCTCTAAATATTTTATTTGTAATGCCAATCACCGCCAGAACTAACAATGAATTGCAAATTGGAATAAACATTGATATCTGAAAGAAATTAGTTGATTTTTCTCATTTGAACCGAACTAGTCTTTTTGCGGCAATCGACAGATACATCATTAAAAAAATGAACTACGAGCGATGTTATTATCCTCCATCAGCATTGTACCTACGTGCTAGACAGTTCTACACAAGCGGCATTCGGTAGAGTAGCGGGCGACTGTTCACTCAGCCTCGAATAGCTGATGTGCTCGACGAATGTTCGATTCTTTCGATGTGACCAAAAGGCAGACATGCTTCGGATAGGGCGAGTACTGAATATTTGGCATTCGGCAAATAGCAAGCGAACCCTTTCCACAACTTGGGATTCGATGAGTAGTTGCTTTCTATTTTCCGAATGCCGAAAGCGTGGAGCCACTTTAAAGGCGGCTCGACACATTCGACAGTCACCAATTACTGTTCGCCCAATCCCGAGCAGCAGATGTGTTCGGCGAATGTTCGCTTCCTTTGATGTGTTCAAAAGACCGACATGCGGAGGGTAGTGCGATCACCGAACATTCGTCGCTCGGCAAATAGCAAGAGCTCATTCACTCTCATCGAGATTCGGCGAGCAGTCGCTCGCAACTCGCCGAATACCAAATGTTTACTCTGACCGAATATGTTATATACTCTCTGACCGAATGTGTGGAGCCACCTTTTGCGTGGACGCCCATACGGGAGACCGACTCACCCGCGATGCCGCCACCCAGGTACACGAGCCCCGTCCGCAAGTGGCCCTGCTCGTACTCAAGCGGCGTGGCCAGCACCAGCTGGATGGCCACGTTGAGCGCCAGGTGCAGTGGATCGGCGTGCAGCAGCATGTAGCTGAAGAAGCGCCACAGCTCCAGGCGCCGATGTGGGTTGTACAGCAGCGCCATCTGCGTGCGCGCACCGCCCCACAGGAACACGCACACCTGCGACACAGAATCAGAGACCGTTCTATATACAGTCGATTCCGGTTTTAGTGAAATTCTGGGGACTAATGCTTTTGGTTCACTTTATCAGAGGTTCACTATATCCGATAAAGTCAAAATTACAAAATGTCAAAGTTTTTCCACAAAAAATGATTACATTAATATAGAGATACAGCAAAATACATTAACAGCACGAACTCAAAATTTCAATATCTTTATTCGACCTTAAAAAATCGATTATTTTCAATTGTCGCTTCGTACACTTTTCATTAGTAATTTCTGCAGATCGTTCTCCAGAATTCGTATTCTCTCCATACAAATACAACACTCACAAATTTAACTAATAAAATTCATCAGTTGATAGGCTTGGAACAATAACAAGATAAGCCACACATCAGCAAACCTATTCATAATGTTAATATCTCGATTTCGGACGAAATGTCTCGTCTTGTTACAACCCCAAGTCCTTCAAAAATCGTAAGACATATGAAGAAACGTAACAAGTTACACGTTCATTAAAATTCAAATGTTAACATCTACGAAAAATGGAAGTTTTGCTATGGCTGGTGTGGTTTACCATGTCACTCCTCCAAGCCCTTTAATTACTACAATCTTATTAGCTTTTGAGAAAAAGATTTTGTCTAGTATCAATATTAATTCTATGAATCTTTTCCTCAGATTATTAACCTCACCAACAATAATATTAAATCTTGTTCGCGACAATATAACGTGGGTCATCTTTAGCGGCCATGATTAAACATTACAGTGCAAATGATCCATTGTCATCGAAAGAAACAATATGTGTTTCTTTACAAGAAACAGTTAATTGAAACGAGTTGACCGAACAATTTCCAATGACCAAGGGAGAGATCAGTTTAGAAAAGTATCGACACCGCTTTTAAAGAAATGCAAAAACAAAAATAATTCTTTAGCTGTGAAAAGTCGTATAGATGTTTATTTTCCCATGTTAGTCACATAACTCCGTTGAGCATCGCGCCTCTGGTTGTAAAAGGAAGGAAAGACGTGAGATGTAGTGTCCTAATAAATATTTCCGTGTGATTCACTATTGATGGCCGCACGCACTCGCAGGGTTCGCGCCGAGATCGAGGTCGAGGGCAAGGACGAGGGGGCGGAGGCAGAGGCGAGAGTAGGGGTGATGGAAGGGTTTGGGTGGGGTGAAGCTGAGGGCACTGGCCTGAGTTAAGGACGGAGCGCGGGGCGGGGAAGGAAGGCGAGGATGAGGATGGAATGGGGATGAGGCCGGGGAAGGGTGCGATGTGGGTGTGAATGAGGTCGGGGAGTGGGTGGGAGCGAAGGTGGGGAGAAGGACGGGGCAAGGGTTGGGTGAGGTGTGGATGAGGCCGGGGAGTGGGCGGGAGCGACGGTATCCCTAGGAGGCCGTGGCAAGGGGGGTGAGGGTGCGGCGACCCTTGGGTAGCGCCGTGCCACAAAGCGTCCGCGGTCCAATGGCGCAGCACCGCTCTTCCGCTCCGGCGCCGCGCCCTCGCTCACGTCGCAGTGGGCCGATGAGGTTCCTAGGGCTCGTTTCGCGCATTTTCTTTCATTACAGAACTAGCATGTCAAAGACAAGAAAAAATGTAAATATTTAACATGAATGTAATTTCTCTCCAGAGTTCGCATCGAAGAGAGACAACATCGAAACTCAGAGGAGGGAGAACAACAACAAAAAAATCCTCTTTATCCTCCACAACTTCTCCCATTTACCAACATTCACTAGAAATAGGCATCTCACGAGTGAAAGGAGAATAGATGTATTCCTCTAAACCGAACTTCCAATAACGTCTCCTCACCAAAGAGTTCTCGAACCGGATACGTTAGCGAATGCAGTTGCAAGTCCCTTTCTGAAATTTCGTAAACCAGGTGTTGGGTTCGAACCTCGATTGTTGTGGATTTTAGACACAAACTAAAAGATATTTGGTCGACCAAAATAATTCCATAAACCGGCTGCTCTGATGGTTCAATTCAGTCTTCTCCGACAATCAATTACAGGAGAACGATGGGACAAACAATGAAACACAAACCACATACGATCTTGTCTTTTCTCCATCCCTAACCTTAAAACTTGACGATCGGTTCATTCCTTCACCTCCATGTAGCGCACTCCCAATGATCTAGAAAGACATCGTCAATAATGAGTATGTGGGTGTCACATCAGAAGCCGACTCAGCTGTTATGAGAGGCAAAGAGTGAGCGTGAGTGTGCGAGTGTGTGTGTGTGTGTGTGTGTGTGAGTGAGTGAGTGAATGAGAGAGGGGGGAGAGAGGGGGAGAGAGGGGGAGAGAGAAAGGGAGAGAGAAAGAGAGAGAGTGAGAGAGAGAAAGAGAGGGAAAGAGATACAGAGAGAAAGAGATAGAGAGAGAAAGAGAGAGTGAGAGAGAGAGAAAGAGAGGGAAAGAGATAGAGAGAGAAAGAGAGAGAGAGAAAGAAAGAGAGAGAGAGAAATAATTTTCTATTGTTTATGGAAGTAATTTGAATAAAACAAGACGTGTATGTAGTAGTTCAACTCGAATATTAAGTATATTGCTTCTTTGTTATTTACTTAATCCTTATATCATAATGAAGATTTTTAAAACATTTTGGAATTTTTTTTTTATTTGAGGCACCGAATGCTTTGTGGTTTACTTCGACCCACTGTACGCCACGCTTCGACCCGTTGTTTCCCCCTGCACCCTGATGAAGCTCCACTCGTCGTGAACAGTTCGCACGCGCGACTCGTCGAGCATTCACGATTCGTCCTTGCCCTCGTTTATACTTTCTTCATCCCTCGTACAACTCCTAATCCACACTTAAGTCCACGGTCTTCAACACGTGACCACACACCCCTTAGTTCGCGACTATTCCGCGAAGCATTGTTACGGAATGGGTTTTAGTTTCCTACCCCTAGCTACGTGCTTGATCCAGCACATTCCCACAAGTACGCTCTTTCGCAAGCCAAAGCGTCCCGGATTTCCCCCTGCTCTGATACTAATATCCACTCCCGCCTTCCACCACCGGTGTTGCTCTCTCGCCCGCATCTCTTCCTCGTTGAGCATTTACCAGAAGTAGTTTTCTAACTTCCGCTTTTACCAAGTTTTCTAAGAAATTTCTTTTTCTTCTTTCACATTCCTTGTGCTTCTATCCGATGGGACTGAATCTTTGTAAATTACGAAGCAGAGTAAAGGGATGGCTTTACTCTGATTCGTAATTCACAGAGTTTATTTAACTGTGTACAGCGCACACCTCATTTAATAGCAAAAACAGAATTGGGCGTACAGTCAATGAGAAATAATGACATTGTTCAATATAGGAAGGAATTTGATGTACCTTTCGTGAAAGATCTGCATATGGCCAAAGCCTTAAATTCTATTTTAGATACTCAATATTACATTGACAAATCGTAGTTAACGTTAACGTGCTATATGTGTAACGTGCGTTTAAAAAAACAAAACACTAAAGATGCTCGCATCATTTGAGAAAAAAAGTGAGTCTATGTGAACCATTACCTCTGACTTATGGCAGAAGCAATGATTTTTTTTTCTCCATCAAAGTCAACGAAATAACGAATTTAAGCACCTTACACCCTCCGGTATTAATGATGTATATACAAATAGATTCAACAGAGAGAGCGAGGAAAAAGGAACTGAAAGGAAACGAACTTCTAAAAATATGTCTGATGGGTTTGTTAAAGGAAGAAAATTAAAGCCAACATATGAAAAGGTTACAAATGCAGTACGAAAAGATGGGAGTGAAAAGGAAGGTAGAGAGATAAAAGAGAAATGTGGCAAAGAAAAGGAAGGGGAACAGAGGAAGGACAGAGGAACACCCAAAGAGAGAGAGAGAGAGGGGGGAGAATGGGAGGGAAAAGAGGGAACGAGAGAAGGAGAGGACAGCGAGAGACAATTCGGGGCCGTCGGGCGCCCTTGTCTGCGTGTGCGCCTCGCGACAGCCCAGCGCAATTAACAACGGTCTACAGCAAGCGACTGGCGCTTACAAGAGAGCTCTGTACTTTGTTGTGATTAATCGCAATAAAGGACGTAACGAGCCAAATTAGTAAACGAATGTGCACACCATTTACGTCCTTGAAGTCTCGCAGCTAATTAAATTGTAGCACAATGCTGAGTCGCAAGAACACTGAATTTATGAGCTAACAACTGCGTTGCTGGGCGAAAACAACTGCTTCTCTATGTCTCCAGTAAGCCAGATTAGGAACATTATGAACTTTATGGTTAAGGACGAGCACACTTTTTAATATCGTGATATAATGTGAGTTTTAAATCACTCTCAATTGTAGTATTTCCACCAGTATCCCATTAAATAATGTTCTTTAGCGTTTGCTTTGTCCTGAGTTCACGTAAGATATCCTACCATACAATTATTTTATTCTAATTTAGGAAAATTTGTCTTCGGTGTTTCAGAGATTAGTCAATTATTTTAAACATCACTAGTCACGTCTGCGGACTTTTTATTTTGCTAAGGTCTCTGATTTGCTTTTGTCACCATGACGCAGCGAGAGAAAATTACAATAGATTTTCATGACGAAATACTTGAAAACAATTCCTTTAACCAACATGTGCCTTTCATACGATTTCAAATAAATTTGAAATTTAAACCTAAACCAAGCAGAGACATTTTTCAAAGCGAGTTTGAAAATTAATTTAAAAAACTTAAGTTCCATGTCCTTACGCGGGTACAAGAAGTCAAGAGGCAATGGAATATACGGATCACATTAATTTCTATTATCTAGGCACAATCCAAAAATACCTCTTTGATGATAAGCAGTTAATTGTCGTTATTTCCTTTTTAAATACAAACACATTATAGAAATTTTAAACAAGTCCACATCGATGAAATGGCCTCATGGTAAGCGTGAAAATAGTTTCCACCACCTGCAATGCTCAGTTGTTTCGAATCTCACAAATCGCTGTTTTTGGGGGGCCAATTGAAGTTGAATGGCGCATTGTGGCAGGAACCGTGCCGTCGTTAGTTGCAGAAAGGTAGGCGGACTTCGACTGAGACGTTGATGAAGTGGCCTCTCGGAGTTTCGTGACTGTTGGGAAATCATCGTCAAGTGCGGGTGTCGGTAATGGGAAGAAAACGATAGCTCATTGAAGTCACGCCTCCGGATTCTCTGTCTCTTCTTTTCTAGCCTTCTTTCTATCCCCCCTCTCCAGCCCCAAAATAAAACTGCACGCAATCGAATAACCGAGTTAAGTGGATGATTAGGAACAATGAACACACAATGAATGTATGACATATCTTCATTGTATTCTGTGGAGACCTGACTTCCAAAGAAAATAATAAAGAATCCGTTGTAATGTATACTCCAGAAAGTATTGATTATACAAGGAAGAATCGAGAAAACCAAATTTCTTCTCTCAGAAAATATGGAAATTTTTCGAAAATTCAGAGTTGTACAAAGTAAAACAAGTAACTTACGTTTTGAAGGGCTAATATAAAATCTCACAAACACCAGAAAAAATACGTTACGCTACATGATTCTATTGATGACGGAAATAGACGGAAATAGGGGGCATTGGCTCCTATTACGATTTTGAAAGGGTCCCTTTAGTTTTACGTAATAAAATTACATTATTCTCTTTTTTGTCTTCTTAGTGGACAATTGGCCTGTTCCATTCATTGTATTTAAAAACTTTCGTACCATTGTCGCCTTGGGCTTTCCGGGATATCTTCTTCCCACAGGTCTAGTATCTCCCGAGATCCTTACAATTCTATCTTCGTTCATTCTATCAATGTGTTTATTCAATTATGTCCTATGTGATAATATTATTTCGGAAATGGGAGTAATTCCACATGTTCTAATGTTATCATTTTTTTCTCTATCCAAGTACGTTTTGTTTAAAATTTTCCTCAACACACGCATTTTGATCTCTTCCAGCTGACGTTGCGTTTTGTTTCACCTCATATCTCTGCTGCATATGTTAAAATTGATCTAACTACTGATTTATACATTCTTACTATTGAGTCGTATCTTAAATATTTGTTGTACCACTCTGAGTAATTTAAGCAACCGGAAATTCTGTTTCCTTTCATGACTTATTCTTTTACATCTCTATTGATCTGTCCTGAGCTTGTGATCTCTAACCACAAGTAATTTGCTTTTAACATTTGCTCTACTAGTTGATAACGCTGTGACCACAATGTGGAAGGAGAAATTTGATGAACAGAAGGAAATCAAATTTTGGCAGCAAGACAAAAGTATAGATGGGAGAAGAAATTCGATGGTTTGTTGTCGATCAAGAGATTGAATGGACGAACTGAATAACAAAAGACATTGACTATGAAAAATGTTAGCATTGAAACTCAGAATCAAATCTTTCCCTACAAACTGCGCCGTCTGAGAATTATATTTTATACTTGTTCTTAAGGGTGCAAAATTAAATTGCTCTTAATACAATTTACGAACAATATTCTGTTTAGACTTTCCGATGCGAGACATTTTCATAATACGAATTCTTGCTTCAGCAATGACTACTGTACGTGAGCGGGGTAAGTGAGAGTACGGTAGTATTACGATGACGAACGACGGAAGTGAACGCAAGTCACCCAGCATGACCAGTGATGGAGGTAATAGCGCCAGGTTCCAGCGAGGTCTGGGTGAAGTGGGGACAGCGGGTGACAGGGCCGTGAAGTGGCCCCCTCGAGAGGGGCTGCGAAGAGCAGACGCCCCGTTAAAAGCTTATGTGTCTCTGGGCGCGCGCGGGAGCCACTGCGAACTCGCGAGTCGTTCGTCACCCCGTGAAGTAAAAGCGGGAGGCAGCCATCTCGCTTGATGGCGGTTGCCTGACGAGCAGTGGGAGGCAGCGGGAACAGGGAAGATGACAGTTTTACGGTGAGTTTGAATTGCAATGTTCATTCAATGTGCTCGTCAAACAATCGGAACATGTAATATTTTTGTGCCATCTAAGGCTAGTAGCACACAAGAACAAAACAATACCAAACCATATACAAAATTAAAGGCTGATTTTGGGCTAATAAGTTGGACGTGTTCTCGAATTTTAACCTTTTTTGGTTTTCCGAAAATCGTGGGAGCTACTTAGTCTAAAGCTATCAGCACCCACCTAGAAAATATAACTTCGAATTATTGAAAGTCAAAGAAAAAGCAATCAAAATCATAGGCTAACCAAAAGTTCATGGAAAAAATGTTTCCAGTCCATATTTTCCAAAATTCAGCGTTGTGCAAAATAAATTTAGTAACATACATCCTTGTGAGCTAATGTACCCCAAAACTTAATAAGTCAAAAAATTACGTTCTGCCCAAAATTTAAGGCTAATTTTAGGCTCTAGGAAAACAAATATTCCGACAATTCATTTCTAAAATTCAAGTTTGTACACATTAAAATCAATAACATACATGCGGTGGAGTAGGGCCGAGTTGTGTGGGTTTGGTATTTTGTAAGCAATTCCATTAAGTCAAATCTGTATTTCATTTGCCAAATCAGTTAAGTTCTATATTACTCACTTAAGAAAACGTATAATTTTCAAATATTACTAACCGCAACGGTAATGCTAATGTAGATCAATAAAATGAGAGCAGATTATTCTTCTCCCCATACGACACATACAATGTTTACTCTAATCATAGGCTTGCGCAGCTTCAAACAAATATGGGAGGGAAAACATTACTTGGCCCCTTTTTCCTTTCCAACTCTACATTTGAATAAAACATACTACAAGAAGAATGAGCTTTTAACTATTATAATGCAATTAATAAATCTATTGATTTCATGTAAAACCATTTTCACGGTTGCCAAACACGAGTACGAATAGCTTGGAGAGTAACTTCTCCAAATATCGAATTACAATTTTTCAATTGTCGATTTAAAAAATGGCAAAATTAAGGATTGAACATATTTAAGATAATAGAACGTTATTAATTTAAAAGTGAAACCAATGGAAAAGTCGATGATTCAAGAAAGAATTGACATCCAGTCATTGAATAAGGAAACTACTAAACAATTACATAAGAACAGATTACATCAGAAAATAACTAGTAATAAGATACAGGACATTAATGACGTAGAATTCTCATAGAAAAATATAAAAAACTAATATTTTGGCGACAACAGAAGAAGCCGCGGGGAAGGCAAAGGTTAATATGGGAAGAAAGCAAAAGGACACCGTGTATCACTAAAGAAGTAACGGAAGCAGCATACCAGAAAAGAGTTACCTATATCAAGTACAAGCAACATAGGTCTACACAATTACATCACGAATACAAAATCATTAGGAACAAAACAAATTTGAAAGATTGAGAAATAAAGAGAAGATATTGGGCCTCTTTCTCGACAAGATTAGATCACGACTTTTATGTACTCCAGAAGCAAATCTGGAGGTTCATTAGGAACATGGGAACAGAATGAATATATAAGAACTAATACAACACCTATCCAAATATGGGTGGAGTATTTTAAAGTTATTCCATAACGAATTTGGAAATATAATAGACCTTGCAGAAACGGGAAACGTGAATACATAATGATCCATATCAGAAGAGCAGATGAAGGAGATAATTAAGAAATTGAAAAACGGTAAATCACCTGGAAAGGATGGTGTATACCATGTGCTCCTAAATCATGGGGAGGGGGGGGAATTAACTAAAGAAATAACTAAATTAATGATGATCTTGCACCGTCGTAAGATACCCAAGGGTTGGAAGACAAGCATCCTCATACCATTGTTCAAGAGGGGAGACCAACTTAACCCCAATAATTACAGAGGAATAAGTCTCCTATGTTCCACACTCAAAGTGACGCGACATTTAGCAAACGAGCTGTATAGCATGATAGAGTGGGAAGATCATTAACAGGAGAGGGAGATCCTGTAACGATGCAATATACTCTTACATAATTCGACAGCTGATAGAAAAGTCACTAGACCAATGATCTGATACTCTTATGCTTTATAGATCTAAGTAAAGCATTTGATAATATACGTCTAATAGATGTCATGAGACTATTGCGGGAAGGAAATGTACCTCACAACCTCATTGCATATCAAGGATAATGAAAAATTATCCTCTAATATCACCATATCGAAAGGGATCAGACAAGGTGACTCATTGAGTCCTTTACTATTTAATCTAGTAATGAATAAGATAATCAATAAGCTTAAAACAAAAAAAAGGATACAGAATAAGGAAGTATAACATAAACATAATTTGTTATGCGTATGATACAGTATTGGTAGCTGAAAATGAAGATTGCCCACAAAGGCCTGTTCATGAATTTAATAAAATCTGCAGAAACTGTAATTTGACGATCTCAATACAAACAACTAAAAGTATGACAATAGCGAAAGATCCTATTCGGTGTAAGCTCGTCTTAATGATCAATCAAAACAGCAAGAGTTAGAAACAAAACACTTGGGATAGTGAACACAAAGTCAGGACAGATGAATAAAAATGTAAAAGAACAAGTCATGAAAGGAAACAGAATTTCCGGTTGCTCAAATAACTCAGTGTGGTACAACAAATATTTGAAACACGACTCAAAAGTAAGAATATATAAATCAATAGTTAGACCAATTTTAACATATGCAGCAGAGACACGAGGTGAAAAGAAAAGCATGCGTCGATGTACCAAATGTGCTGCCAACTGTCCGTCAGGCCGACTGCGAAGTCCGTGAGTCCACTTGTCGCCTGCATTTGACTTTCCCATCACTCGATCCGCTCCTCCGCTTCCGTTTGTCACCCACGACGTCGTAGGGTCTCAGCTGCTACTACCGCCTACGACTACTACTTCTTAGTAGTGCCGCTATTCCTCAGTCTTTGGTACTTGTTCTACTTATCGCTGTCATCCAGCCCACCCACTGCCTCCACCCCATCTCCCCCGACGCCCTCCTCCTCGCACTATCCGCTTCACGCCCCTACTTTTGTTCTTCGTACCAGTCATGATCCCTACCCCTTTCCTTTGTCTCCTCGACTCACCGATTCGACTCCCGATCCCGATCCACCGACTCGTCCACCCTGCTGATTCTTCTGTCATCGCTCATGGTTTTCCAATCTCTCTTTCCTCCCGCCGCCCCCGATGCTCTCCGCCCCACACATCCCATCCCTACCGACCCTCGACCTCCGTCCCACCGACCACGACATGCGTCTTCCTAACTCTCAGTCCTCTCCACGCCCAGCCGACTTGTCCACCCTGCTGATTCTTCTGCCACCGCTCGGGGTGCTCTCCCGTCTGACTCCCCTTCCGCCCCATCGCTTCCGTGGCCTCTTCCACTACGTTTGGGCGCCCGCAACCGCCCCGCCCCCTCCCACGCGCCCCGCAGGGGGAGGCCTTTGCGGGGAGTAAAAACAACGACAGCTGTAAATCTCCGGGCGCCTCTTGGCGGCTGCGGCGGGGGCGGGGGCGGGGGCGGGGGCGGGGCGGAGGACGCGAGACGCGCCGGGAACAAGGGAGCGGGTGAGGCCCCACGCGACACCCGCGGCGCCAAGGCCGTCGCTCACGCCAACACCCGAATTGAGATGGTCAGGACGGGAAAGACGGCAGCTTGCATACGAGGTTATCGATCTGCGGACGGGGCGCTCATGGCAGCAAGAAGGCGCCGCGGCCTTCGCCTCCGTAACACAAGACGAGGCGCGTCGAGCACTTGGATTGGGCAAACTGTTGGGAAGGCAGATACCCAGAAATGTGATGCTAAAAGTACAAATAAAATGAATGAACGGTGAAAATAAACGATTTGATGTTTCTACTTCTAGGCTGGTGGGCTGGTACACTCGTAGAAACGAAACCGAAATGTGCACGGATACATTGTTTATGCTCTTTGACTGTTTTTCTAGCTCAGGGTATAAATGGCATTTAGTTTTATATATCTTGTAGCAGCTTTTTGCAATGTTTTCCAAGCATCGACCGTTCTATAAACTGTCACGAAATTGGTCAGAAAGGTAACTGTAGTAGGCAAAGGGAAGATATGTAAATAAGGAGAAGAGTTAGTAGACTATATTTACTAAAGATATCAGGCAAGTAGATTAAATAAAGCCTCTTTTTACTCGATTAAAGTGTTGTTCGCAAAGAAATGATCTCATTAGAAAACAAAATATCGTCTTAATTATGAATATTATATGCGTGATGAATCGCTACCTTCAAATAAATTACAGTACAAATGTCAGTAGGCAATTCTACAAACTGCTTCATACTTCATTCTTAGCAATGCATTAGAGACTCTCTAGTTCAATGAAAAGCTGAGAATAGATTTATATCTTACATATGGAGGAGCATTATACACTATTTTACAATAGTCGTGTATAGAAAGTTCGTGGTGCGAGAGGAAAAGTGAGCCTTACAACGCTGGCGGGCCGAGTTGAGATGCCGCCCAGCTGCAGGCCGGAGTTGGCAGCGGCTGCTGACATTAATTTATCTTGCAAGATGTTGAGTGGGCGGAGATAGCATCTAGATGAAGATGTGTCATTTTCAAATAACAAGAAAGGATTTGAGAGCTTCTTTACAATATCGAGTCAATTACACGAGATCATTTTTATCTACAGTTTCTGTTCTAACAAGCAAAAAAGATAAAATTCAGTAAAAAATAAAAATGATAGACTAAAAATCATGAAATTTCTCACAAATGTACTTTTTATATGCGAACCTGCTCTTCTTCTTTAATTTTTTAATAATAATATTAGTAATAATAATAATAATAATAATAATAACAACGACAGTTACAACGAATTTGTCACGTAATACAGAACTTGTGACACTTCAATTCTTTGAACCCAACAGTATAGCGAGTATCTCACGAATTATTAGCGATAACATATTCGAATAATAATTGCATCTTTACGTTGATAATTCGTTAGTTCCAAATCATATGCGCCTCTGTACTCGGCGCAACAGCCTGCGAACGGACCAGGGCTTACCAGCAGCGTTACGGCACAAAAGGAAATCGGTGAGATATCTGAATGATTGTCTCGCCGAGCTTCCCAAATGGCTGATAAAAAGCTTGCCCTCAACCCTAACAAGTGCGTAGCCGTCAACTTCACTCGATAGAGGGCCCACCCTGATGAAGTCGTGAGCTTGTTAGGCACGCCTCTACCGTGGCAAAAGACGGCGAAGTATCTTGGTGTGAAGCTTGACAGCGGCCTCCTCTGGCACGCCCACGCCAAGTACGTTAGCCAAAAAATAACTGCCCGAACCATCCTCCTACGCCCACTCCTTCGAGCCCCCGAACTACATCCTGCCCTCAAACGCCGCCTATTCACCGCCTGCGTGCGGTCCATTTGGATGTATGCCTGCAAGGTATTCGCGGCGGCACGTCCCTCCACCCTCCGACCGATTCGCACGGCGGAAAACCGCGCTGCGCGTCTAGCGGCGTACCCTCACCTCCCTCCTCCCTTTCTCAATAGATACGCTAGAAACACCGACGTGTTCGGAGTTCTGGGTGTAAAAAACCAATTCTTGCCAGAGCTCCAAAGGCGGTCAGTAACGGCGCTTACAAGGGCTCTGGGTCCGAAGGCGCCGCGCATCCTGCGCGACACCGGCCGCGAGGCGAACAGCGACGCGCATCGGTCCCACCTCCGGAAAGGTCCGAAGCGCGTCGCCTTCTCCTTCCGCGCGCTGCCTCACGACACGCTTGCTGCATTGTGCGAGCGAGCGGAGGCAGCCGAACGCGAGGGGGAAGACTCGCCGTCGGCCGAGGGACGCGCGGGGAACGCGACGCCGCGCCCCACCTGCCACGCCTCCCAATGGGCCCGAGAGCCACGGACACTTAGAGCCAAGTCAGTGCCGTGGCGAACAGTGCTTTAAGTGCAGTGCAGTGAAGTGCGAATGAATGGGAAGAATGAATGGTTATGTATATAATGAAACTAGTATGAATGATGAGTGAATGTAGATAAAAAGAAAAATTACCAACCCGTAAAATAACAATTTATGTAGTATATAGTATAACAAAACTGATCTTAGTGTAAGTTAGTAATGCCAAAGTGCAAGTAAGTTAACTTTAGGTCTAGAATGTAAAATTAGCTGTAAGAAAAAGCCCCGCCTCTAGCTGCTTAAGCCGCAAGGCAGCAGTACAATGTACAACATTAAAGAGAATAAATTCCCCTTCTCCACAGGTTTACTGTGGAGGGGACAAAAGAAAAAAAACAGCGTCCCGGCCGCGTGGCGATGGGTTACGGGGTACGTGTGGTTAGCACGAAGACATCCCTGCACCGTATTCTGGTCTTCTCAGCCAGAGAAGTGAGTTTTCTCGTCGCAAAGAAAACGCACACTCTAATCTTGCCCGATCGGGAATCGAACCCGGGTTTGCATCATGGAAAGCGAACACACTGATCAATGAGCTAAACCGCGAGGGCCTATGAAACAACTAGACTTTGGAAATTATAACACACTATACATTTAACCCAAGGCAATACGCTCAGATGAATTGTTCAAAACAAAGCAAATATCGCACAAATGTTTATGGAGAAAAATCTTACTTCTAAAGCAATTTTTACACAATATTGTGATTTCTTTTCCTCATGTACATTATTAGAGACTTCCTTTCAAGTTTTTAAGGACCTTTGATCGAGAAGAGCATTAATTAAAATTTGCAGTTTAGGGAGAGACGATTAAATGGCATTAAAAATTAATTCAAGACGTCAAAAGTTCTTTAAAACTTTTCTTTAAATAAAAGAAGAATGGAACAGCACACGGACGAGGTATATCGCAACAATGTAATTGCTGATTTTTCCCTTCATAGCATAAGGATGTTCTTTCAAGTTTTAAGCCATTTATCGTCACTTTCAAAAATAATTGCAAGGAGGAAATATTTCTTTCCCGTCTTTTTACTGAACTTAAAAGTCCTCCAGAGTTCATATAACTTCAAACAAACCGGCGAAAACTTCTTTCAAAAATGGAAACTCATGTCTCAATAGTTGCGGGAGATGAATAGCACTTCTCAGACTTCGAAATAACAAAAAAAGATTCGAATATTCGACCAGAGGTGTACAGAAAAACGAGCGCAACATTACACACATCTAATGTTACAGAATTTATAGTAGATACGATGTCCAGCATATTTCGATATCACAAGCTGGTGTGCTGAAAATTATCCTGAAGTAATCCTAGTGCAGATCCTTAGCACCCTTATCTGAGAACAAGAGTACTTTAACACAATTTCATTTCAGAAAATTCTAGATCAAAATTATTTAATACTACACAATTTAAAAATAGCGAAGTAGAACACATCCAAATTCCAAACCGGCATTTCGTAAACTAAAAGGAAAGTCAGTATTACACAGTTATAATCATTCAATTTAAATGTAAATACAGCAAAGTTGTAGGAAAATGTGACGAGATAAATTTAAAATGAAATAATTATGATTTGACAAGTAATATTTAACATACAATAGCAAGAAAACGTGTACATAGAAGGAAGTATTATTGCGCCTCACAGCATTACCGTCAGTTATGTACGTAATATTCAATGCACCGAACGCTGTTGTAGCAGGATTCATTTGAAAACATATTATCGATGACAGGTTCCAGGAAACGTACGTTTGACCTCGTTCCGTGTGGAAATGGTTGAAACTAATCAGATTTGAAAATTAAAATCAATTCTGGCAAATCAATTGCTTGACTACAAACAAATGATACACCCAAAGGGCATCGGGGAAACTGACATTAACGTGATTGGTGCTCTAGTAGCAATGCAGAGAAGTTTTTTCAGTCGGAGTACGTTTTTTGTAAAGCATCAAAATGTTTGAGATCCACATTTAAATATTAAATATTTATAAAATAATTAAATATTTTAATGCTCCTATAATTTTTTTTAAACAGGTGTGTGATATTATCATTTCTTTCTTCCCTCTTCCTTGACCTATCCTCGCCCCTTACTTGTACACTTACACACATTTACAGACACTTCACTACTTCACATGCCCGGACACCAGTCAGGAGCTTAGGGCTTGTCCACGGCCGACTATAGTTGACGAGACATTTTCTCCTTCTAAGGCTCTACGACACTCAAATGAACGACTTGGCCTGCCCAACTACACTTTTCCATTTTCCCCTATTCTTCGAATGCTCCATTTTTAATCTTCATTTTCCTAATGTTTTTGACAACATATTTCCATCTAAGTTTAGGCCGTCCTCTTCTCCTGCTGTACAACTTCTGCTAGTACGAAAGTTGTACACCAGGAGAAGAAGGTACCGCCCCAGCTAGGACAAGCCACGATTGGGGGGGGGGGAGGTTTACTGTCACGTGACACTTGCTGCAGTACACGCCTGCGTCTAAATGACTCTAAAACTATCTGCCACCCCCAACCCCGTCGCTGCTATAGTTCTCAGGTATGAGGGCTTCCGCAACCTCCCTCCCACGCAGGGCAGCCAAGGCGACGCTACACTGGCCCTAAAGCTTCCGTTTCGGACGAGTGTGCAGTCAGAGGTGCGCAGCCCAGCTCGGGCTGTGTCCCGCTGTTGAGATATACCTGGTTGGGGAAAACCCCACAAGTCGATATGTAGGTCTCGCCATCCAAAGGGAGAAAATCACTGCCACCTCCAGCAATAAAACATGCACTATGCCTACGAGACTAATGACCTTGACGACACACGCTCTTGGATGAAAGGCCCTCTAGAAAACCGTGTTTTTTGTGCACTTTTCCTGGGATCAAGGGGGTGAATCTGGAGATTAGTGCTTTGTCGGGGTATCGAAAGTAAATATAGCTTTGCTTCCATCCCTTGCTCAAATGGGCATTACATATTGCTTTCTTTGACTCAATAAATCATCTCCATTATTATAAATACTTGATGAGATATGCATAATACTACAAAACCGCTCAATTATATTTATTTAAAGCCTAAAACGACAAAGTATCGTGACCCATCAGTACTCAACAACTAGCTGCTTCTCCCCGCCTGGCGCTATTCAAACATGTGGCGCAACTGGGATACAAGAATCTCGGAAGAGAAGCGCAGGCGGGCGGGGAGCAGACAGCAAGACAAAGTGGAGCGGAAACCAGCGACAGGCGCCGCGGAGAACAACTCTTAATGAAGATGGCGACAGCCCCGGCGCTCGTAAAGGCAGCAGCGTGCGCCGCGCCCTGGGAATGGGGCTTCCGCGCCGCTCAGGGACGACGGGCGACGACGGATGAGGACGCTTCCTCGTTAGACGCCGCCGCCGCCGTCAGGGCTACCTCTGCCGTGCGCCCCGACGCGACACCCCCCCCCTGCGCACCTCTAACTACACACTCGCCCGAAACGGAAGCTCTAGGGCCAGTGTAGCGTCGCGTTTTCTGCTCTGCGTGGGAGGGAGGATGCGGAAGCCTCTCATACCTGAGAACTATAGAAGCCACGGGGTTGGGGGTGGCAGATAGTTTTAGAGCCTGGTAGACGCAGGTGTGTACTGCAGCAAGTGTCTGGGTAGACCTGCCTTACTGCGTTGGGTCACCACCCTCCGCGACGTTCATTTTGGGGACTCCGAATCGCCGCGCCCTCGCGAAACCGCGACACAACGCGCTCGACAGCGCCCTGTCTATTTCATAATGTACCTTTTTTTTATTCTGATATTTTTTCACTGTATCGACCGACTGATATCGAAACTTTATTTCAATGTATTGGAATATTTGGAAAAAAATTAATATGTTATTAATTATGAAGATCCATATCATTTCAAGAAATTCCATTTCAAGTTAAAATAACTATTATTAATATTTTTTTAATTTTAAGTAAGTTTCTCTTGGTTCACGGTTTTAACTGTGGAGACTTGGGAGTCGTGATTGCCTACATAGAGTATTTCGATGGTTTTTTAATTTTTTTTAAAATAAATTTTCTCAATATTTCGACAGGCATATCAAAATACTGGTATTTTAGACAATACGCTCACAGTACATAATTGACTTTGCATACGATGCAATAATATATCTGTTTTTGGGAGCGAATTTCATTTTCCTTACCTAGAATGACACGAATGCACATTTAGGTCCGGCTGTAATATCACGCCAAACCTACACAATATTTATTCTGTTCTTTCCATTCCTCTGTCAAGCTATCTGTCTTCATTTCACAAATAGCCTTATCGAAGCAACGAACTACAGGCGATAATTATGATTCCTTGCATCAGTCATTCTGGTGAAGTTCGGCTTCAGTCAACAAAATCACATCTCAGGAGGGTAAGTCGTGTCACTTTTTATCTCAAAATAAAAATTGCTTTCATTTATTACCACGAACGATTATGCCACCACGAACTTTATAATGACCTTGTGGTCTCGCAGCTGGTGGATACATTCCGAATCTCAGACGCTTCTCCAAGATTTTCTCGATCATTGGGGGATGCAGCAAAGAGGACGAGGGATCGATAAATTGCTCCGCCCTAAGATTCGGAATGGGGACTGGTTGGGAAAAGAAGGATTATTCGCCGTTTTAGCTAAATAGAGATCTAGAAAACTCACAACTACTTAAGATATCGCAGCCGGTAAAAGAGAAAAGTAATGGTTCTACAACAGCACATACTTTCTCTTATTGTTTGAAACGGTTGTAATGGTTATATTGGAACTTGTTTCCTAGTAATTCTGTAGCCATCTCTTGAAAACTAGAGCACAAGATGAGCGGGATTTTCGCATTGAAAATTTTTGGAAGTTCGGAGGTTTTAATAAAATAGGACTTTTATCATAATTATAAGCACGTCGTCATCTATTTGAACAAACAAACCTATTAAAAAAGTGTTATTTTTTGAAATTTCAAGTCAGAAGTTTGAATATGTCGTATGCTAAACATCCAAAGAAATTAAAACGGACAGTCAGATGGAGAAACGTACAGGCAGACGGACAAACGGAGAGAGGCCGACAGAGAGACGGACAAATGGACATACATATGGACAGACACGGTATTATAACATTTTCTTTATATAGTATGTATAAAAGAATGCAAAAATGGCCTGATGTGTAAACATGTAACACATTCAAGTAATCAGCCGCTTGAATAAATTAAACTCTTCGCCGCCGCCACAAAACAAATCAGCATCGCGCCACAAGCTCTGTCGTTCTTTGGGGTGATTTCCCCGCCGAGCAACTTCTCCCGCTCCGCCGAGGGCCTTCCCCTCGCCCCCACCGGTCGTCACCGCTGCGGTTGCGGGCGAGCAGAGCGGCGCCGCCAAAGGACGTTTCTTCGTTTTCTGCTTCCGCGGGAGACACACGACACCCCGTCACCCCACCCTGTCACTCGCCGCACGGGGCGCGGCCTCTCCGTCTCAATTCAAGGTTTGTGTCGCGGCGCACACAGATCTCAAATGGACCGGGGCGCGAGCATCAATAACAACCACTCAAAATGGTATGACAAAATAAAGGAATGGAATAAATAATTTCTTTTTAATTACAACAGAAAATGTGTTTCATACTGAAATTATTCGTAAATGAAATATAAAGTTGTTAGTTACTACGTATCGGCTCGATTTGCAATGAATATTAATGACATTCTATGACAATAACATATTACCGACATTGTCAAAAAAACTGAAACCATTGAGACGCGTCGATAAAAATAATATTGTCTCATTCACAGAATGAACAATGAATATAGACAAAAATAATCCTTAATCTTATGACTTCACTACA
The DNA here is from genome assembly GCA_038098605.1 of Gryllus longicercus. Classification (NCBI taxonomy): domain Eukaryota; kingdom Metazoa; phylum Arthropoda; class Insecta; order Orthoptera; family Gryllidae; genus Gryllus; species Gryllus longicercus. Next base: position 780,778 of record JAZDUA010000080.1, on the reverse strand, counting down.
ATTCAAGAATAATTTGGTAACTGAAATTGAACTCTAGAAGGTCGATATCACTGAGGCAATTTATATAGGACAGATTCCCTTTTGAAAAAGTAGTAAAAAGTACCGATTTCTAGACAAATTCACTCCTAGAACCAGCACACGACGTATAAAATATCAGCGAGAGGACGACGGGATTTTGGGAGAAGCAAAAGAAGATAGGAAGTTCATCAGCCAAGAACGGTCAATTACGCTCTTTGTGTAGACGGAACGAATAATTAAATAAAACAATCATATACACCCAGCCCCAATTATATAACAGCCCAGGCAGGTGAGGTAGAATCTCAGCTCAAAAGTTCTAATTCGTCAGTTGGGAAGTAAATTATTTTTTTTATCACGAGTTTTAACGGACATGCGGAATATAAATGAAACAGGGATGTGAATTAACTGTTCACATTACCCTCAGATTAGGTACGTGATAAAAACGAAGTATATAAGAACAAAATAGTAAAACCTATTGCTTCAACGTAATTCTTGAAAATAAAGAGGTAATAAATGCTTCACGTGACAGCTCTACACAAAATTGTGCAATTTCGAATTTTCGTGGCTTTCAGAGTTTGATCGACAAGCACATCAACGGTACCTTCGTGATAGAAATTCTTCAAAAAACATTTGAAATCTATTTTAATGTGTACCATTCTTTCTGTGCAGAGAAAACATTTATTCAAGTTGCATTGAGGTATATCCCCGTGGAAAATGAAATTTAAAATGGATCACGTTGGAGAAGTTCCTAAGAATGGAACCAAATTATTTTAACTTTTTTCTATTATTTGTGTGAATAAATGTTTGCTTTTGACTATTGAAAAGCTTCCATATTGTAAAATAAATTGTGAATGTTGTTTTGACATCGTTTCGCCCCATAGTACGCCAGGAATTAATAGTATTTATTATCTCTCGAATGCCGCAGAGACCAGAGGGGTATAAATGTTCCTCCCTACTAGCTTTTTATATATGAGCGCGAATTCACTCTGCGCTCTCAGAAACATTTATGATGTATGAAAACGACGGATTGATTTTCTAAAACCACAAAAGGTCACGTGATTATTACACTATTTTACGGTTATATACCCATGATAAGTTTTAGCTACTGCCGACAACAACTTTTTGCTGCTGGTTTATTATAACTAGAGAGAGTAATGGGTAATACATTCATTAGAGTTCAGGAATGTGACTTTAGAAATTCCAGCAAACTTGAGTTCGACAGTGCCCTTGCCTTTCAGATTGACGAAACAATTGCCAAAATGTATTAAAAGCATTTACTTCCCAGGGATACCTCTCGTACATATATTTGCGTTTTTTGAAACTAGACCCGATAAAAATGGTGTTTAGAAAAGATAAAATTAGCATTTTTATAACATTTTATTTTCCTGATTTTGGAAGTATCTTACAAAGAAATAATTTGGATACTCGTATCCATCGAGTCTCTTAGTTTAGACCACAATTCCAATCGGTTCAAAATGTTGCGACCTTAATTTTGAGCATGCTAGTATTATCACATCTTATTTATTATCACCAAAAATTGTTTCTAAAAGATGTATCATTTATAAACAAGAATACACCAACCACAGAATGAGATTTCTTAAGAATCCGTAAAAGGTAGCCTCTTACTCTACACACCAAGAAATTAGAAGTGTAAATATACTTCTGCTTAAAAACTAGAAACGAGAGAACAACGTTTTGGGAAGTGATTTCCTATTGAAATTGTTTATTTCTGCCTGACACCTTCCCCCTTTTTTGCTAGAGCACGGTGAAGGGTAAGTAAGTAAGTAAGTAAGACAGTAACAGAAATAGTTTTCCCTTCCTCTAGAGGGGAAGCGAAATGAATTCTTTAAATATGCCTTCTCATTTCAAAAACATAAGGCACTTCATTTAATCATGACAACAACTGTTTTAATTTTTTCTGTCATGATAAATTGAGAAAGGGAAATAACGTGATATTTATATTTATACATTAGCTAAAGCTTCTTCGTATTATATTTCACCAATTCGTCTTATTCTCTGAATAATTTTGTAGCGCACACATATTTCTGACGAGTCAGAATAGAAATAAGATTAGAGACCGCGTTACTGACGAATACAGTGTCCCATTACAGAAAAATTAGTGAGAAATAGGTAAGATATCCCAAGATTTTACCCTGAATTTTAAGATGCGTATATATTCAGACTTACCTTCACGAACCTCAACATATCTTTTCACTCGTTATATACTTTTAGACGTCAAGAAATTGTGGTAAATTCTACTCCTCCCATAATCTCCGCAATTTCTATTTGAGCCACGAATAAATCTCAAATGTCGAGCTCAACGTCACGGTGGAATCACCGCCACACGCCCAGTTGCAGGGAGGCCCCCAGCGGCGACCGGCCGCGTTCAGATACAGTCGATTTATGAATGCGTCCGGCGCGACGCCGCAGTACACCGCCGCTCTCGTACGCCCCGCGAAATATCACGCCACGCGCTCCGCGCCATGGAGGTGTATCTTCCCGCCGACCGCAGCCATTAGCCATAACTCAGGATTATCTTGAACGCGGAAAGAGAGTTCCGTTTAATTTTGTTTGTGCGAGCGCGGCGCGGAGCCGATATGGGTGGCGCCATCGCGTGTAGCACCCTCGGACTGAGGCGCTCGCTCTGGCTTGCCGTCGGGCCCTCTCATTGCACACACCGCTGCAAGTCGATGATAACGGCCACGTGCAGTGCAAACAGGATGACGGATGAGAGCAATATTATCTAACACTTGGATTCCAGCATTGCCCTAATTGGAATGCTAGTGGATGTAATGAGTACGTACCAAGGATTCATAGGTCGCTGCTTCTGCCTTGCTACTTTCATTGTCTACCTGTGCAAAATTATGCATTATTCTTGAGCTCACCCGTTACTGTCATGTAATATTTCATTATAAATTTCACAAAAATCTACATAACTAATTTTCAACGAGCGCAAAAATTGAAAGAAGACAATGCAGCCTCCAGATATGTGAGAGGTATCTCTGGTTTCGTTAGATACCCCAGGCCTTGGAGAAAATATCAAAAAACTATGTATTATTAATTTCCACAGCGCGCACTAAGTATATGAAAACTGTTCTTCTTTCGTCCATACGAGCAATATCTAGTGAGAGAAATTTCGAGTGATAGAAGGAACTCGAGGAAATCCAACTCAATGAAACATTTTCGATTTTGGCTGAGAATACAAACATTTGATTGAGTTACCCTGCCTATTCTCATATTACGCGTACCACTTTAATCGCATACTCAATGTCAGTCATGTGACAGCAAGGAAGAGGCAGCCCACCATTAAATATTTGCTATTTAGCGTTAAAGGATGGCAACATTTTTTATAATCTTGGCAGTAGTATGTAAACAACTGTTGTGCTGTATATACACTGAAGAGCCAAAGAAACTAGTACAGCCATGCGTATTGAAATAAAGAGATCTAGAACCAATCAGAACACGGCTCTCCGGTCAGCAACTACTATATAAGACAACCAGTCTGACACACTTATCGGTTACTGCTGCTACAATGGCAGGTTATCACAATTTAAGTGAGTTTGAACTTGGTGTTATAGTTGGCGCAAGAGAGATGGAACATAGCATCTCCGAGGTCGCGACGAAATTTCGCGACCATTTCACGAGCGCACTGTGAATATCGGGAATCCAGAAAAATAATCAAACTTCCTGCATCGCTGCGGCCGCTAAAAGATCGCACAAGATCGGGACCGACAACTGAGAAAAATCATTACATGTGACAGAAGTGCAACCCTTCCATAAATTGATGCAGATTTCAATGCTGAGCTATCAAGTAGCAGTTTGTGAACCACTCAACGATCGATATGGGCCGAAGGCTCACTCGTGTACCCTTGTCTGCACGACACAAAGCTTTACGCCTCGCCTGGGCCCGTCAACAACGACATTGGACTGTTAACGACTGGAAACCCGTTGCCTGGTCTGACAAGTCTCGTTTCTCATTATTTCGAGCGGATGGACGTGTAAGAGTATGGCGACAACCTCTTGAATCCTTGGATCCCTGTGTGTCAACAGGGGACTGTTCAAGCTGATGGAGGCTCTGTAATGGTATGGGGCGTGTGCTGTTGGAGTGTTATGGGACCCCTTATAGTCTAGAGACGACTCTGATAGGTGACACGTACGTAAGCATCCCGTCTGATCATCAGCACCCTTTTATATCCATTGTGCATCCCGACGGACTTAGGCAATTCCAGTAGGACAATGCGACAGTCCACACGTCCGGATTGGCTCCTGGAACACTGTTCTGAATTTAAACACTTCCACTGGCCACCAACATTCCCTGATGAACAATATTGAGCATATCTGGGATGCCTCGCAACGTACTGTACAGAAGAGCTCTCCACTCTCTCGAACTCTTACGGTCTTATGGACAGTCCTGCAGGATTCATGGTGTCAATTACCTCCAGTACTACTTCAGACATTAGTCGAGTCCATGCCACGTTGTGTTGCGGCACTTCTGCGAGCTCGCGGTGCCCTACACGGTATTAGGCAAGTGTACCAGTTTTATTGCCTCTTCCGTGTATTATGAACTTACAATCTTTCGTGAAGACTGTTCTTTTTTAAAATATTTAATGTATTGAAATGTTAAATCAGAGAATTTTGTTTGCTTTTTCTTGAGCAGTGTCGTGATACTTTCTGGAAAACCTTTTTGTGTGGATTTGAACAGCAGCATTTTTGCCGGTCACTAATTCCTTTACGAATTCAGTTGGTGCACCCGGTGATGTGTGCTTGTGTAACCTATAACTAGGTGAATGTGGCGTCACCGACGCTGTAATCTGATTTAAAAGTATTTTCAAGAGTTGAAAATTTTTAAATGTCATGCTTATCTTTGTTCAAATAAATTATTACAGTATCTGGCACAGGACTTGCCAATGAAACTTAGAACCTGATATAATGTTACATTCCCAATCAAAAATTCCCAACACCCAATGGCCTTGCATGAACCGCCATACGGGATATTACCCGGTAATATTGCAATTTCAAAATTGCAATCGCCGTAAAAAATATTTTCATGGATTTATTACAGGTACATTTTTACGCTTTTTTTATTAATATGCACAAAAATGAACACAAAAGAACACATGTAAGCTATTCTTCAGCGTATTTTGCTAATTCTAATATAAGATCATTCTCAATTACCTCCAAAAATGTTGTTGCAAAATCTTCTACAAACACAATGAAGTCCTCCCCGGTATGGCTTAACACTTTCATATTTTCCCCCTAATTTTCGAAGCGTTTAAAACTCTACAAATTCAGTCTCAATTGTTTTCATTTCTACTTCTACAATTACTCTAATTATTATTTTGTAGACGAATCTATATAAACATTAAAAGGCAACTATTTTGTATGTTTATGTGAATAAGGTGTTAGTTAAGTTTAATAATTATAATAAGTTGTTAGCCACATACTTTTGAAAATCGGTATACGCACGCTTAATAATATAACAAGTTCCAAGGAAATACTACACGTATTCCTTGTACATATACCGCAAACATTCCACTTCTTATGAATAATTTCAAAGTAGCATCACTAATTGCCAGTTCTACGATTCACTTGTTGCGCTTGGAGATGGCAACTGATGTGTTGCCATCCTCATGGAAGAAAATTACGTCGTGGAGTGAAAATTGCTTTTGGGTACCGGGGTTTAATCAACACTATATAAATATATAGCAATCAACAGTATATAATTAGGTGGCGTTGCTTTTATTCCCAGTCTACGTCTACCTACTAAGTTCCTAGCTAAAACACCCAAATACGAGTACAATTTTATTGGAAATTTCTTAGACCTGAAATTTCTTAAATCTTCCGACTGGATCCGAAAATAAATTATCAGTTCCCCCACCAGGAGACCGAGACACGTCTAATGACACCTCATATGTCTTGATTGGTCGGAAAATAATCTAACCGTGAGTGACGGACGCACGGACGGCCACTCGCAGAGACTCAAATACTAGGGATTTATTTATTTTATATTCACATGCTAGTAAATAAGGAATCAAAATCTGAATATCGATATGGATAACAGTATAGATTATATATAATTAGTAATTATTAATTATCACATTATTAAAAAGTATTTATATACAAACATTTTATTGTATTTTTATAAACATAATGTGTTGCGTGCTGCTCAAAAAGGAATCCGAACTTCAAGCAGCATTTTCAGTCATTAACGATTCTCTCGCGGCGAGCTGTCTATTAGATTGACAGCGTTGCAAAAACTGAACCAGCTTTACGAAAGGTCTTGCATTGTCCTTCCCTCATATTATCTCACGCTAACATGCCTCCACAACGTGGAAAGTCGAAAATATTCGCGCATGGAAACATAACTCCCACCAGAGAGTAGCGACGTAATTAAAAAGTTTCCATGAATGCACGCCCTCGCAGCTTGCAGGCAGCGACAAAACCCCGAGGGAAAGGTAATCAGCGCGGAACAGATGTAGGGGCACCGGGGGGGCGAGGGGGGGGCAAAGGGAGGGGAGGGGCGACGTGTCCGTGAATGCCAGACCCCGGCGTAAGCCTTCGGAAGCCCCGGTCGGCGAAGGGGAAGGAAAAACGGAATTGGAGGTGGAGGCCAACTGGCAGGGGTAGTTGAGATGAAAGCAGTTGCTTAACAATCTAACGCAGATGACGTGATATAGTGGCATTCGGTTGGCACTTGGGCGGCACCCGAAGGGAAATGAACGCAAGCCGGTGTAGAGGCTTCGCAGAGTGCCGGCGAAACGAAGTGACCAGTGGCAGACTTCGCAGACTCGAGAGCTTAGAATGCGACGAGGGACGTTAGAAGCTTACGTTGAGATAAGGCGTACGATATAGCTCTCACAACCTGAGCGACAAGATGAGAGTTTGCAAGAGGGGGATAAATGTTCTATAAACCTTGTCGGCGGAAGAGAATCAGTGGAACGGAAATTAGAGAGACGAGAAAGGACGGGATAGGACAAATTGAGTTAAGATCACATCCTAGATGATAGAGAACGACAGAGCCGTAAACACAGTTGACGTAGACGTTTTCTTGAGACAGAAGGAAGGGTGGAATTGCAAAAGGAAATTGCTAAATTGAAACAAACATAACTTCCCATGAACCTCAGTGAAACTAGAAATGAAAAGTGTCTCTTCAAAAAAGGTAACAGGGAATGCAAGAGAAAAGTTCTCAGAGTAAATGTTGTGGAAAAGTGAATACGAATATGAAATTAAATATGCGAAGGACCGAAAGGAAATAAAGGAGAGAGTAAGAGAGGGAGAAAGAAGGAATAATAATAATAATAATAATAATAATAATAATAATAATAAGAAGAAGAAGAAGAAGAAGAAGAAGAAGAAGAAGAAGAAGAAAGGAAACGACATAGTTCCTCAGGTGGTATGGTGCAACCGAAGAAGTACATCACTTGTTTCGCTCACAATGTACAATTCATTGCAATTTAAATACAGTCGTTGTGAACAGGCTTCATGAGGGATATTTCGGGATAGGAAGCCACGAGGAGCAAGTAAACGCAAAACGAAAAGAGATAAACATAATTTGTTCACAAATAGCATAAGCTATTGACATTAGAACCCTCTTACCAATAGAGCCTGCCCCATGACAATCAGCGTGGCAAGACACACAGCCCAATCATGTCTAACACAAATGAAGACGAAGAGGCGCTGAGACGGAACGAGGAGAGGGAGCCGGGCACACACCAAGAAGCGAGGAGTAGACTCGTCGCGCGGGCGACGCGACAGTGCGTGGGCTGCTTCGGCGGCGGGGTGAGCCGGAGCGGGGCGTGGCGGGGAGCGGGGACAGGAAGAGCGGCGGCAGAAGGCGGCCTCCGCCGACGGAGGGACCGCCGCCACCGCCACCCGCCTCGCCTCATCAGCAGCCCGCGCGCGTTTTACGATTATTGCTGTTAACACGCGTAATCGCGGGCGCCGCCCCCCGCCCCCGCCCCCGCCTCGTCCCCCCGAGGGCGCGGCCCCTTCGCGTTCATGCGCGTGTCGCCTGCCGTTGGCAGAGCGCGCGCTGGAATTGATTCGGCGAGTGAGTCCCGCCGCCCCCGGACTCTGCTCCGCAGTTATGCGGACCCCTCCGACGCCGCGGCCACCGCAGTCCTCCGACGGTCGCCAAGGGGCAGTCCAGGAGGCCGCCCTACGCGCGATCGCCGCCTGCAAGGTTGCCGCTCCCGCACCGGCCCACGGCTCGGGTTCCTCTAGCATCTAGCTTAAGTACGCAATTTGATTTCTCCACGCAACACGACAGCTCCATTCTCCAACTAATTCAACAGATCTATTCCATGAAAACGTATTTGTGTTGTGAATGAACCTTAATGAAAAAACAGGTTAAACTCTTATAATATTGTTTTCCCTCTTCCTTCTCTCTTTCTCTGTGGCGCATTCATCACACTGGTTGTTCTCAGTTTCGACTCTACATACTGCCATTTTCCTCTAATGAACGATCGTTTTAATACTGCATGAATCACAAAATGTCAAGTTCGATTCGTCTCTCGCTTGTCTTGTACTCTGACATCCGTTTAGAGTCTCTCCTCCTCATTTTCTTAACTTAGTGTTTTTTATTTCCTGTGACCAATGTACCATTCTTCTTACCAGCAGTAAGTGCATATACTCAAGTAGTTTATTCTCGTCCCAAGATCCTGTTCAGTTCCATAGTAACTTTCCGTAATATCTGCCTTAACGTTAATTATCTTAAATTCTGAGACCTTCCTCAAAGTACCGGGTCACTTCCTTCAGACTCCAGATTGTCTAATGTTACCCATCGGTCCTTCCTCATCATACATCTCATCTCGTTAGTTATCAACCGTATGTACACTTCTTCCGTGAGTTTCCTTCCTGTTTGCTGCCTAGGCCACGTCAGACGCTGTTCCGCTGGGACTGTTCATAAGGCCTGGCGACGTTTTCGTCCCCTCGCTGAAGCCGCCGCCGTCGCCGCCATCGCCTTAGCTCTCTTCGACACCGACACCATCGTCCCGTCTCCTACCGCCACCATGCACCCCGCCCCTACGCACCGTTCGTTCAAAGATCGCACCATCGCGTCGTCCTCTTCACCGCCGCCAATGCCGCTGCCACCGCCACCTTCCCAGCCGGCGCGAACTCCGTCACCAACGCCACACCCGCTCGCCGCCGCCCCCAGCTCAGCCGCCGCTTCCGCCACCTTCCCACCGCCCCCGGCCCCGCCCCCGGCCCCGCCCCCGCCCCCGCGCGGTCGCCGACCCAAGGCGAAGCGCCGCGGCTGCCTGGCGCGGAGGGGAGACCGCTGCCAAGTCGACGGCCGCCCCCTCCGCCCCCATCGCCTGTCCCGCGCACGCACTCCCTTTTTACGCCATATGGCTTAATCCACTTCTCCACCCCCGCCCCAGTCCCCTGGCCCTCGCTATGATTTTCCCTTGTTCCGAACGCTAGCTGCAGTAATTCCACGAGTAATTTAATTCATTGCAGCAAATGGAAATAGTCGTGCGATGGAGGTCCGTATCATTTCTTTGGTAATTTGCCTTAGAGCGTTTATTGCGGGCAATAAAAATGAGCAACGGGCGTGACAGCAGAGCGGTATTATTAGTTCGGAGTGTTCACGTTCCCAGAATAATGACAGGGTTGCATATGGCTCCTACAAGAATTATGTTTTATCACGTGGTGAAGTCTAATATATAAGAATAATTTTGTATCTAATGCTTATAGAGAAAAAAATCTCCAAAAACAATTTTTCATTTTTTCGAATTTCAACTGTTTTAAAAAATGAGCCTATGTTTGCCATTGGTACAGAATCTTCATATCCCAGAAATACGCCACGCAACATTAAGCGTAATGTGCTTATTCTCGAAAATACGTTTTGGATAACAAACATGCTTATCCTGTAATTACGAGTACTTTAATATTTCCCATAAGCTTACGGAACTAAAATGTATTAATTATAATTAAAATAAATTTAATTTAAAATATATGAATTTTTGCCATTGTTTGGCATCTCAGAAAAAATATAAATATAAACTGTAAACATGAATTCATTATTAATTGCATTCTATTCATTATTAATTATAATTTTGTAGTAGGTATGCACTTTTCTTCAAAGGACAGAAAAAGCCTTATTTTGACACAAATCCAACTTCACATTTTAACCACATTTAAACAATTTACAAGTACGGTATTGCTGTATTTTGATAATAATTTATCTGAATGAAAAATTACCCACAGAAGAATATTGGTTGCAATACGCAAATTCAAAGAGTCTCTTAATATTTGATGCCCATAAAAAATAACATTTACAATAATTAAAAAAGCGTACATTATTTTGTGCATTTACTGCAATCAGATTTTTAAAATATTTTAACGTAGTGTGCTATGCACAATACCTTAATAATCGTTCATAAAAACAGATATCGAAGTTCATTTTTCTACTGCTTTAATGCTTTCCCGAATCGTTTTTGCGCAATAAAAGTTTCAACACAGTTTGTAGATACAAAATGGGGTTCAGTTGCTATTGAAACAGATATTTTTTAGCTTCTCAAGAGAGATTGAGGTTAAGGTGCGTGAAGAGGGGAAATCAGGGGAAGAAATCTCCTGGTGAAGGGTGGTTTCAGAAAATATTTAAATGGAATAATATTTTAAAATTTAAAAAAACAAACAAGTTCTGTTGTTTTGATTTATGGTAATATGGCTTTAAATTTCATTAATTATGTTCATTTAATCATGTATTGTTTTAACTTATGTAAGTAACTGTGTATTTAATTTATTCATTACTTTACTTACAAATATTTCAACTTACAATAAAACGTCTAGATGATACCTTTAATAATATTTTTCTAGTAATAGTTTGAATAGTAATATAATATTTTTAATAATATTAAAATAAAGTTACAAATAATAACGTTTTGAAGCATATTTACATCTTTATTAATTTTTTTTTTAATCCTAGTATTGTCGTGGTCTCACGTCTTCTCCTTCCGTTGGATCCACACGCACTGGAAGCGAGATGAGAAGGTGGAGGGCGGTGCAGGCGACAAGTGAAGAATGGGCGTTGGGAAATGGGAGGAGGGGGTGAGAGCAGAAGGCGCCGACGCAAGCGGCCAGTCGGAAGACCATTGCGCCAATGCAATGGTCCTTTAATTGCGGCCGTAAATCTAAATATTAATCCGGCGAAGGCGAAGGCGAAGTGAGAGGCGGAGCAGCGACAATCCAAGCAGCTGTGTCCACAGGAAGCACGGACTTGGTCCACATCCAATGCCAGGAAAGTCGGAAGAGGAAGTCTGTTCAAAGGGGGCGGGTAACTCCCTCTACTTTAGAACAACAAGGGACGTAGTCTCCTAGAAACGCGTGGAACTATTAAGTATAAATTACCAAAAACAATTAATAAATCAGCAAAAGTTTCACATTATTTCTGAATGTAAATTTTTGACATGCAGGATATATTCAAATTATGCGTCATATTCGCAGTATTATCACCCTTTTAGGGCTATCATATCTACAAACTGTTACGTTCACCCCTCTTATCTACAAATTCTTCGGACGTCCTGATCAGCGCCCGTTCCGACAGCTGTTCTTTCATACACTCCAATGTCTCCACTGGAAATTTTTTGAAATTAGATCAATGCACAATTCCCGTGACACACATTAATGATGTCACAAGTGGTGTTCTCTACTCAAGGACATACCAAAACTTGCCAATATCTTAAATAATTTTATCAGCCTTCATTTATGTAACAATATCTGATATTCATTAAATATGAATTAAAAAATCAGTCACACAGCTGCGATTATTCATGAATAATTATTATATTTAATAATATGACCTTAATTTAACGGCCATTAGAATTTGACAAGAACATTCGTTGTTACCAAATAAAGACCCATCCTCTCAGTTATGAATTCGTTCTTTAAAATTAAGTTATGGTAAAATGAAGAAAAAGGTGTTTAGCGAATTTTCGCCGTAGCAACTAACCCACCAAAACTTCACAAATACGAAAGAAATAAAAAGAAAATCATCCACTGAAACCATGATGTAGCACTTATACAGCCGCGCCCAGTACTCTTCTCGTTAAAACATCCGCCTGCCCATCGTGGCGCGTAGCCGCTGCTCCTTTTAGGCGCAACCAGCTACTCGTCCGCGGACAAAGCCATTTCACGGTTGCTCGCACCGCCGTCGCCGCCGCCGCTGGATGAGGTCACGGGCGGCGCCGCCGCAGCCGTCAGCTGGCCCTAGCCGCCACGCGCCTCCGCGCCACGCCCCCACGCCCACGCCGCCCCGACTTCACGCGCCCGCCGCCGCCCTCATCACCGCCACCGCCACCGCCCGCGCCGCGCCGCCGGGGAAGAGACCGCTGCTATCAATAATAACCCCGGGCGATGATGTCACTGCTCGAGAGCCCGCACCGCCACTGCAACGCTCGCCGTCGCCAACATAGATCCAGTTGCCGGGTATTTTCTCTCTGCGCAAACGTAATTGCTGTGAATTCAGGTCTGCTCTTATTTCCTATATTGTGTTCAGTTTCCTTCAGCGGAAACTGGTCTGTAGAGCTGAGCGTTGTTAGATACGAGTATACAATGCAGATGCAATGCCGCTAAATACTATTTTGCCAGTATTACGTATCGGTATCAACTACCATAATTACAGAGGTGCTATTTGAAGAATTCCAAGCCATTTTTATTTAAAAAATTAAAAACAAAAAGTTAACGAATGAGAATATTCAAATAAAATTTTATATTTCCAGGCAGCATCGTGAATTGTATTTCACTGATCTCCGCATGTGAAACATTACTCACTCCGTTGGGTTCTAATACGGACAGGCAAGTCAAATAAAATGGATCTTATCGCATATATTTGATTCTCATTTTACAATTCACCCCTCATCTTGGTTTGGCAAGTAATGTTGATTACTACGCCCCAAGAATATTCAGTGCTCTCTTGTGTCTTCTGAGTGATTTATCCCTATGTTTGCTCAACGAGAAACAGCAAATTAACCAAACTATACAACTTTTCTTCCAAACTAAAATATTCTTTTGAATAACCTGATTGTATGTCGTGTAAGTCCGGCGTTGGATATTGTGATACGTTTTTCACTAAGTAAATCTATTGTATTCCAATATTGTCCCTCGTATCCATCATGCTCCCTGTGTTTCCACCGATCTTCAAAACATCACGACACCGCCGCGCCGACTCTCCGGGCCCCGGCCCTGGAGGGAGCTGTCCGCTGTGTAAATAACCCTTGGCGTCCATCGCTGCGGGGATACTCGTGACATGTGCTCCAGGAAGTCCAGAAGAGTAAAATAATCTGCAAAGGTCGCGAGGTCGCGCACACAACCCCAACCGGAAAACACGCGATTCGGCAAACGTTAGTTAAAATTAAGTGGCTGAGAGGAATAAAAATGTAAATGTAAAAATACGCGGTAGAATAAGATTCTGCAAAAGAGGACACCAGATGAAACAGATTCGTCGGAGAGCAAATAATTAGAATTTCTGATGAAAGATTTAATTGTAAATCTTATTTGACCAGTGGAAAGAATCTAAACTAAACTAAATTGTTAAAAACGTATTTAATGAAAAAGAAAATATAATTCAGCAAAAGTGTTAATTCTCAAAGTTCTGATTCTAAAGTATTGATCCGTTAGATATTTGTCAATGAAAACGTTTGAAACACAAGATGACATCAGATTTGATGATGAAGGGTAAGCCATCGAAAGTTATTCAACGCTCGAATGAAAATTTGTAATTACGAGGGAAATTTGCATTGCAATTAAAAAACGTATCATAAAATAATAGAGCTATCAACAACCGCAAACAGTATTTTGTGAAGTGTACAGACGCGTTGAATGAAACCATCCAAAATAACTAACTTTCAAAAACCATTGATTAGCAAGCTGATCGTTCATTTAGATACCGACACGCTCGTGGAAAAAATCAAAGAGAACTAGGAAAATAGTGTTTTTAAAGGAATGCACTACTGCTAACTGCGCTCATCATGTTTTAATAAAAACTACATATTTTTTTCTTGACGTGGAAAGTTTTCACAGTTATTAGATAATTCTGTACCAGCATTAATATCTACAGCTAGTGAAAAAATCTACGAAAAAATGTTTCCCCTACCAACTCTGTGGAAAAAAATGAAGCCAAAACGAGACCATATTTCCTCTACATTTTTATGTTAGGCACCAAGTGACTTTTTCCTCGCCCTAGTCGCTTCCTGTCTTTTGTTGTTTGTGCCGGAGCGACCGATGCCAAGCGTCTGCGCTCACAATAAATCTGCCCTGGACTCCCTTCCAAATAAATTCTTGGGGCTATCGGAAAATACAGCCATGCAATAACTCTCTGCCACTTCACCCCACATTCTCGCCAAAAACACAAGTATACCCAACATTAATCAATGCAGGGAGAATGTATCCTTTCAGCAAAACGATGTGACGATATTCGAATCAGTGGTTTATTTCTTCTATAAAAACGGAAACAATAAATCCTGTCATACGAAAATTTTCATTTGCATTTTATTTTTATTTGCAAGAAAATAGTCCTAAAACACGTATTTCGCATTTGTAGAAGAGTCAATCAAAACACAGGAATGATTGAGGATCCGTGTCGCAGAAGGAAAAAAAGTACATCGACATTGCAAAAGACAAGTGGCTCATCTCACAAACTGTCATTGTGCTGAAGAAAGGTTAGATTCCGAGCGGTTAAGAGGTTTCGTTAACGTTCTTAAGCAAGCAACCTTTATTTCTTGAGCGAATTGATCACGAAAATAAATTCAACTGAATTATCATTCTAAACGATAGCAGTTATATTACCAGTAATAAACATTTGAGATGAAATTGTTAAAATAAACCACAGAACAATGTGCCCCACGTTACCTACGCTATTCTTATCTTAACATCCTAATATCTGCAGAAGTAAAACCTAAACTCAGCAAAACTACTTTGTCGAAACAGTTACATCAATCCCAGCACAATAGCGTTGCTCGAATTCCAATTGCCATTCGATAGCGTTGCTAGAGAAGATCACCTTTTAATTTGAGTTCACTCAGAGATTTTCATGACCGAGGAAAGGAGTGTGGGGAGGGGTGTAAGTTGTAAAATTGTTTTTAATCAAAATGAGTGAATTTTGAAATATCTTTACCGTAAGTTCATCTACCGTCTATCTTCATTACGAATCTGAAAAGGAGCGTTCTTTTGTCACAAGAACATTGATTGTATCGGATCCAGATTTCAACGAATCAGCCCACACTAGAAACAATCAAAACGTCAAAAGCAATCGCAATATATTTTTCTGAAAAATCATGGTGGTTTCGAGTTATACGATCCATCGAGTTCATACGGAAATGCTGATGGAATCTCCCATGTGACTTGTATTGCCTCCAACCCAATTCATTCCAGTAAGTCTTCCCCTACAAATGTGAGCGAAACAGAAACGGAATTCTCTTTTAACGGCATGAAGGTTGATATTCATTATTCATAGCGTAATGTTAGTACATTCCAGTGCATATTTAATACGATTTACTATGAGGTAAATGAAGCACCGTCACATGTATTGAATATTAAAATTCTTCCAGAAGGGGATGTCATGTTCTCTCTATTCACACCCTGCCTCAATTCTAGTCCCGACGGTGGCGGAATGAGTGATTACTGCTCTAATGAGAACTATAGAGATTGCTGCACTGATCGTTAGTTTCTGTTATTGCCTCGATTCCTTAGCTGAACCTAAAAATTCGTTCTCTGGCCGCACACGACCCTTTATTCCTTCTCCTGCTCCCATTCCCATACTGAAGACCGGTTTTACGTTTGCCTGATCCCCATATGGACCTTTAATTGTGATGTAGAAAAGTCTGCGACAGTATTGCGAGTATGGAAATAAGGGCAAAATCTTTGCAGGATTAGTCAGAGGAAGAAGTTACTAAAATAAGATCAAGCTTGAAAACAAATTGGCAAATGCGTTGGTCGGGGGGGGGGGGAGGAGGACACGTTCACCCAAAATATTTTCAAGTTCATCCCATAGTTCCATTTTTTAACTGAAGTTACTTTCAGTATAACATATTATAACATATCCGTTTTGAAACATAAAGACTGTGAAACGATACTATGGTGCGCACAGAAAAATGCGTCGTCCTTCCTTAGTCGACAAGTCAAAATGGGATGGGGCATGGGAAAGGGGCGAAATAATGTGAAAATACATATATATTGTAGGGATTTTCGTAAGCCTATATTTTCATATCTAGAGATCCAGTAAGCATTTTGTTAAACTGCCACCACCATTGTTTCCCCAAAGTATGCTGTTATTGAACTCATGAATAGCTACGACATAACTTGGCATTTTTTAATAAACCGTTCACAGTTCAAAAAATCTAAAAATACAAAACACAAGACACTGCCGTCGTCTAAACTAAAATTCCGGGAGGTCCAAACTCCTTTTGATGTTCCCTGCTACAAAGAAGAAGACGAAGAAGACGACGAAGAAGAAGAAGAAGACGACGAAGAAGAAGAAGAAGACGACGAAGAAGAAGACGAAGAAGAAGACGAAGAAGAAGACGAAGAAGAAGAGGAAGAAGAAGACGAAGAAGAAGACAAAGCAGAAGAAGACAAAGAAGAAGACAAAGAAAAAGAAGAAGACGAAGACGAAGAAGAAGAAACCGCTAGTCTCCCTTTCCGATTGGTTCCGAAGCCCTGGGCGGTGGGCGTGGAGTGCGGCGCGCGCGGTGGTCGCGCCGGCTGGGAACCAAACGGCTCCCGTCTCCGCCCTCGGCTCTGATTCCGGCTCCGAGTGCGGCGCGCGGGCGGCAAGGCGGCGCGTCGGCGCCCAATTTCACCGAGTGTTTGTCTTCGTGCGTAAATAAACGCACCCCGCGCGCATAAACAAATGCGATCGCGCAAACAGGCCCATTCCTCGCCCGCCCCCCACGCCTTTCGCAGCCGTTCTCGGCGTGCAGGGAGGAAGTTTCTTGAATTCTTGAACCAAACTTTTCCGAAAGAAAGAAAGCCTTCTCACGGAAACGAAGAGTTACGGTCTGTGAAATCGTTCAGCGAGAAGAAACGAATGCCCCTTCTAAATCGTCCACTCAACACAAACGAATGTGAAAGATGTGTGAAAAGGAATTGCGATGAAAGAAATTTTTAGGACATAACATGTTTTAAACTACTACAATGAACACTGAATACTTTATTTCCAAATCGATGAAATGCTTTTATTGTTCCATACAGTTCTGCAAGGACATTTTGATAGTCCCGTATAACTCTTCACACTAAGAGAGACAGCCAATAAGTTTTACAGGTATGCACTTGTACGTTCATTTTAGTAACGATAAACTATATTAAATTGAATGTGGGATAATTTGTGGACAATGAAAGCAAGTTTAGTCTCATATTGATGAACCAAGAACCCTTTCAATACATCCTGCAAACCACAATGACAAAAGATCAAGATAATCCTAATGCGAAAATTGTACAGATTGAAAATACATTCGTACATCTAAAAACTCAATTTTCAATTGTGTGGTAAATCGAAATAATTTTATGTAAAATAGACTAAGAGCAGCACAGGTAGAAATCGGATATATGATTTAAGGAACTGCATTCCTTTGTTTTTATACATTACTTTCTTCGCCGCTTACGTTCAGTCTCGAGCTCCTACTCTCGATTTTTTAAACTTTGGAAACGGGAGTTTCTGTCCTTATAAACAAGTAGGATATTGGGATACTCGCTTGGGGATCAAAGTTGTTAATAATCCGATTCGATACCCACACAGATCTAAATGTTGGTAACAAAATTATATCATATCTTCAGTAGATATACTTTAAATACCCATTGGCGTTAACACAATGTAAGGTAAGGAATTATAAAATACTGTTTACTTCATATTAAAAGATTTTTGATGATATTATTTCAATAAATAGGTTTCCATTCACATTTCTTTTTCTAAACAATATTTGGTATCTTGCTCCATTGAGAGGCAAGATATTTCCCTATTTCTTCTAGGAGAGCGCTTCCCAGAAGTCGTACATTATTTCAAGTCCTATTTCATTAAAATAACCAACATTGATTGTAACTTTCACCATTAATTTAGGTGTTCCTATATAGATAATATTACTACATTTTTGGTACCGATATCACGTTAATGAATCTCCGGTGTCGAAAACAAAAGTATTAATATTTGAAGAATGGGAAGAATCGTAACTCTACTGCCCTTTCCTGCAATATGGACCTAAATGCAATATATTTGTTCCTACTTAATTGAATCAAATGTGACATGTTGTCCACGGAAAATAAATTTAATTCTATCCTGTGCATTACTTAAAACATGCTCAAAATGTTTTGAGTGTCATATAACATGTATTTTATTTTATTATTTTTAGTCATTTATTGACATAAATCAATATTTTAAAAAACTATGGTTCGATAGTATCAATACTAAAGGTTCGATGGGCATCAATACTGAATGTTCAATAGTGACAATACGTGGCGTTCGATAGTATCCAACACTTCAAAAATCGAAAGTATACCGTCTCGAGCTATACCAGCGACCTCACACCCCTCGCCGCACAAAAACGGCGAGCCCGCCACCCGCGCGCTGCCGTCGCCGCCGAACAAGGCGCGCCCTGACGGCGCAGAGCCCACTAATGGGCGAGCGCTGTCCGTTTACGAAAGCCAAGAAGCCGAGCGCCCTCCGCCCCCCGCCCCCCGCCGCGCGGGGGGCTTGTGTTTTGGTTCCATTCCCCATACCCCTCCCCCGCTCCCCGCGCGAAGAGTCGGCGGAAGAGGAAGGCGTGCGAGCAACGCTCTAATGACTCTCTAAATGCACGAGGCGGAGCCTCCTACACAGGGAATGATATAGCTACCGCACAAGGGCTTAAGATGGAAAGTCGGCTTTTCATCTAAATCCTGGGGTTTCGTAATGCGGTAAGAGGCTTCTCAAAGGTGGCAGACAGTGGTTCTCAAATATTTTTGGACCGCGGCATACTCTTTCGTCGTGAGGAACTTTGTAGCACACCCGTATTGTAGACGCAAAACAAACATGTCTGATTTAGGACCTCGAACGCTTGGAAGCTTCTGTCCATAATACTTCAATTTGCCACAGTGTTCTTAAGTGAAGAAGTAGTGTCAGCATTGACCCTAGTTAAAAATAAAACAAAAATCACGAGCAATTTTTTTCTGTGGACAAAGAATGATTGATTTTTCTCCAATCGCCTTCAATTCCTCCCAGAATTGACATTTTGTGCAAAAGTGAACAATTCCGCATTTTCAATAATTAAAGAAATGTGATTATTGGCAAATAATTTTAATTGACGGGTTTGTAGTATAATTGTGTGTTCTTAAGATTTAAGTACGATAGGTTCACATTAGACGTATTAAATTATTTTCACAAATTCACGGCACACTCTTTAAGGACCACTGCATTTACGTATTGCTGTGAAGAGGTAGCGTTCGGAAGATTAAACGTTTCAAGTTGCAATGTATTACATTTGGCTCTTACACATTCATTCATAAATATTCATTCTCGTTCAGAACCATGAATTAATATTTTTGAAATCTTTCCTCTTTTTGTAGATGACTTGCCAATTAAAATAAAATAAAGTATGAAAGACACACAAACAATTTACACTACTTAAAACTGGATGTAACAACAAAACAGGGTAGATAATCCGACAGTAGATGTAAGGAATACTGAACAAATTTTGCCACTTAAAATTGCATCATGAAAATCTCCAATACGTGAAATAAAAATCGTCAGAAGTTTTCTGTTGCAGCCAAAACTCATTTCCATAATAATCCTCCGAGATAACTGTTTTTGGGTGACAAGACATAGAACAACTTCTTCTTTGTTACATTTACATTTCGCATTATGTGAAAACCACATTACACCTCATCAATTCCTAGAGAAAAATGACCTTTGTTTGCGTCTGCCGTTGGCAAGTTCCATACTTCTCAGTATTCTAATTCACACTCAGACGAAATAAACGTTTTCATGGTAAAATTCACTCATGCGTCAACCAAAATGGCAATTGTAACTGTACATGTTCATAAAATGAGGGATTTCACAAAGTCGACAAGTCTTTGACCATCTCGGTCACATCATGGGTTTCCATATGACTGCATCATCCAAGTCTTTTAAAACACCGGGAAGCAAATACATTTGGAGACCTTACTTTGATTCTCATGTATAAAATATACAATTTGGCTTCAATAAAAAATAATATTTATTCTATTAGAAATTAATTAAATGTGAGATAACTTGGCATTTTTACTTTCTTTCCTTACTACGTAACAAAAGAAATTATTGCAATCGTGAGCCTGAAATATTGCGAAAAGGTTTGTGTTTAGGACGCCTAGTGTTATAATGTCCAGGGAGGGGATCTTTCTCTTTTCTTCTGCCCCGCTTGTCTTCTGTCCCGCTTGTCTTCTGTCCCGCTTGTCTTCGTGTCTCTCTTGTCTTTCCAGTCAGAGTGGGGAAAACTCGTGAATATTTCCATTCATACGCATTCTTACGTACTTTGATTTGATTTACTAATAATTAGGCCCAGTTAACTGTGTGTGAGGAGTAATATTGCCAGCACGCTCATAGAATCCCCTGGTTTAACATCTCTTTAAACAACCGGAACGTGCTTGCACGCCCGTATCGTCGTCACATCTTCCTTCGAAACGAGGACGGTAATTCCGCAGGGGACACACCCAATCATTCTGCTCAACCGGACTCTTAAGGAGTGCGAGTATCCTTGTCCAGCTCACACCCGGGGACTGCCCATTACAGTCCAGGAGGCGTCGAGCACGCCTTGCTTGCCCAACCAAGCTGAGCACAAGGAGCGGGGAGGCGCGGCGGCGGCGCGGCGACGCGAGCATCCGGGCTGGCGACACCTCCAGCGACGGCGACTTCCGGTCGCGTGCCGAGGCAGGGCGGAGGGCGCGGAGGAAGACGGAGGCGTGCGACGCGAGGGCACGTGATCGGCTACACGCGCACGCATTTAGTACGCGGCGGCGGTGGAGCGAGCGCCCGTCTCGCACCCCACGCGGCTTCGCCCCCGTCTTGTTACGCTGCGCTGCGCTATTTCACAGACTCACCACGCAACCGCTGATCCCACCACTCCTCGCTTCCTGTCAGACGCTGTGTTTCACGCTATTTTTGCCCCTCGGTGGGTGGGTTGCACCCGTTCGCTTTCGGGTCGGATGTTTTTTCAATTCGTTTTAATTCCATCTACATTCACTCTCCTAAATTCTATGCTATTATTATTAATTCAATAATTCGTCTTCTGCTTCATCTCATTCAACATTCTAATTTCTTATTTCGTACCTGTTTATTTTTATTTTTTCAATGGCCTACTTTCTTACTTATTTCTACCCTTGCCATCCGTACATAATTGTCACATGTCAGAATTGGTATACCTCTTTTTATGACGCTAGTTTTGTATGACATTAATTTTTTGAAGGGGGTGTAATCAAGCACGTTCTCCCGATGTTAAATCATACTCTGATACTAAAAATCTCGTTTCCAAATATTGATATTTCAGGTACTTTGGCACAGAAATGAATTCGCCTAGTTTACTTCAATTTTCCCCCTCATTCTGTAAAAGCCCACAGTTTGGCGTCATATAGTATCGTCATTATCATATAAAATTATGTTTCGTGTTTCTCAACTTGGTTATTCTTAAACTCGTAAAGAGTTCGTCTGGCGTTTTTCTAGATTCGTATCTTCTAATGTCATCGTTTACCTTAGTATTCTCTATGACGCAAGAACTCGCACATTGTTTCAATTTTACTTATTGTTTACAATCATTTTGTGTTCCTTGGCAGAATATTTAATATTGTATTAGAACCATCTTTCCTTTTCAAGATGCATTTTTACGTAAATCCCATGTCTTTTTCGAAGAAACTATTTAATATTTACATCGCGTGATACAACAATTGATGAATACGTTCAAAAAGCATTTAGGTCATTTGCAAAATTAAAATTCAATGATTATTCGAATTACAAGCATTTTGAAAGAATTTTGAAAAAGAATTCTGATGTAGTTGCACTAATGGAAACTTTCCACTGACCAGACGTTCAGCATCCTGACTACGTAGATGTTTCATACACACATATGAAGACAATTGCAAACAACAGCCCGTGTGGTTCTAATAATTACCCCTTGATGGAATGATGGACGATTGGCCCCGCCCCTTCTCTCTCGCATTCTCCGCGAGTCGCCGTTCGCACGCGCCAGCCATCCGCCCGCCGCCCGCCTTCTCGCCCACGGGGCGTCGCGTGGCGTCGGGCGGCGCAGCGCGGCGCTGCCAACAGCGTTGGCCCCGGGGCACTGGAGCGGCCGGCGCGCCACGGCGGTGCAGCTGCAATTGCCCCATGAGGTCACCCGTGTGCGCCGACCCGAGGGCGATGGCCGAGCCACTCGCACGCACAGTGAGCCCGAATGACGCTCAAATCGCGTGCAACGTCCGTCAATCATTTTAAAAAAATATTATTAGTAATGTAAATACTAATAAAACCACATAACATGAACAACAAACCACAGTTGAGAGAAAGAGTACTGAAAAATTTCTGTCGGTGATTGTGAACACCTCCAACCGACTGATTCACGGTGAGAGATGTTCGAATCGTACGTAAAACAACAGATTTTCTTTTACATGTGGAGGTGGATTTCATTACAAACAGTAATTCCGCTTTACTGCACTGTTCAGGAACATGATTTTTTTTTATTAAGAACAGCAGTTTTGCGTTTCACAGAAATCGTCATATTATTATATCGCCATTTCATTACCAGTGGAATTCTCGTCCTTTTATAATTCCAGTGGAAACCTGTGTTATTGCATCACTTCAGGATCATTCGCGGAAAATTTCCATTGACTCATTTTGTATCCTGCACGTCTGGCAGAGGCAATTTCACGACTGCACAAACATTTTACAAATAAGATCCTGCATTGGTAAATCACAAGAGTCGTTTTGAATTTAGCTGATATCAGTGGAAAAGTGTATCATTACCCGTTCAAACCTGTACAGTCTTGTTTGCATTCACGGGATACTATTAATTTTTATATTGACTTTCCCTGAATTACCCATTTTAAGATATATTTTCTCTGTGTTAACTGAAGTACCTCTTATAATTGCATGCCACCATCTGGAATCCCTTGTTATTCGAGTACAATATAGAGGATACAGGATCGGCCTATTGCCTGGCCAAAGGAATGAGAGCGGAGAATGGATGGGAAAGGAAGAATCGCACCCGGTTTGTGTCACGTTCTTTGAGACCTGCTCCGGCCTTCGAGTAGAGCGGACTGGAGGAAACCAGAAAATGACAAAAACGAGTAACTGAGAATTAGAATTGTTATGCCAACAATGACATAATCCAACCAGGTCTGTGACAAATCAGTTGGGGACTCGTAACTATAGTATACGCTAAGGTATCCATTTCGTAACAGTTTATCGGCCAACTTTTTATTTTCAATTTACTTATTTAAGCAATTATTTATCTATTTAAGCAATTGTTTATTTATGTAAAATGTATTTATGCAAATATTTATTTATTTATGTAAAATGTATTTATGCAAATATTTATTTATTTATGTAAAATGTATTTATGCAAATATTTATCTATCTATTTATCTATCTATCTATTTATCTATCTATTTATTTATCTATCTATTTATTTATCTATCTATTTATTTATCTATTTATTTATTTATCTATTTATTTATTTATCTATTTATTTATTTATCTATTTATTTATTTATCTATTTATTTATTTATCTATTTATTTATCTATTTATTATTTATTTATTTATTTTATTTTATTTATTTTATTTATTTTATTTATTTTATTTATTTTATTTATTTTATTTATTTTATTTATTTTATTTATTTAATTTTGCTGCGAGCTGGCTGCCGCATTTGCACACTGTGCGCCGTTCCCCCTCCCCCCATGGCGGGGTCCGACTGAGTGTGAGAGACAGCGTGGCGCGACGCGGCGACCGCATGCGCGGGTTACGTGTGCGGAAAGGAAAGAGGTGACTCTCCGCGCCGCCACCGCTGCCTTCCTCTCGCCCGCCTCGCAATGCTCTGCGTTCGAGCATCAAGCAGACACTCTGCACAATCGAGGCTGATTACTAGGAGCTTTTTGTTGCGTGGGATGCGAATACTTGTTCGCATTTCCAAAGTTATGTCTTTGTTCTAATACTTGTCGATATGTCCGACTACTGCGAAAACGATCGATGGAAATTTTGATGATTCTAGTGTTTGTCTTCGCGTTCTGTTCGGTTCAGTTGCTTAACATTTATGCCTTCATCATAGGAAGGATATGTTCAGAGAAGGATGTCCATGACACAGACATCCCATTGCGTAGACAAGGATAAACGTGTGGTCGGACCCGCGTGAATTGAATCATTAATGGTCAACGACCAGGAAAATCTAGTGTTTAAGTTTTACCTTTAAATCTTTACACTTTTTACCATACTTCTACGGCACATACTTCACCTTTATATCACTTTTCGTACCGTATTTCGTATTGATCGATAATTAAATTTGATTGGAGGCTCGATGCAACACTTGACTGCGATTAGTCAATCAGTTTCACTCTCGAATATAACGACTTGCCCTGATATTTTAGAAAAATAAATCTTCAGCAGACGACATCAAAATCAATGTAGTCAAGGTAATATCGAAAACTGATTTTTTTTTTCAAAATGCACGATAATATCTGAATAATGAAAATATCCCATGTGGTACGAGAGGTCAGAGCTCCTGGGAACCATCGCGAAAGGTCTGCCCATGGATTTACAAGAATACCATATTCTATTGCGACCTCTGCTAACAAATCAGAGTACTTTTCTTAGCCCATTCATATTCAATCCTGCCGAATGCCTCATCTAAATCCAATCCAGGAGCTTCCGAATGGGTCCTCCTAGGGGAAATCACGATGCTAAGCGAAAATATCGGCGAACCATGAACTGCTTTTGGTCCTCTCTGGAAATTTTTAGCCACCTTTCCAGGGACGGATCTGGCATTGAAATATTTCACAGTGCTCTCTTTCCTTCTCCCCTTGTGAACTTTTTTCCTAGCAGTTTCTCATCTTCACAAGCTTCATTAGGAGAGAACATTGAATGTAAGGCCGTGGCAGAGGACAAGTTCGTAGCTTCTTTTAGTCGTCCTTTAGAACGGGGTAGTCGTGAAGCAGAGGTTCGGAATATGGAGTACATGGACGTCGGTAAAAGCATAGTTTCTTTTACGGAAGATAGCTTTGCTTCCTTTATAGTGTCGACGTACTAAGATGGTCAATAAAAGTAAGTATAACCAGCGTGAAACAAAGAAAAACTAACATTTCTCTTAAAACGTAGAAAATGTTCTACGATTAAAATATCTCTTTATTTGAAAGAAATTCACATTGCACAATAAAGTGTATCAATGATACTAAATTTGGTGATAGAAATCAAGACCTTTTTTTTCGTTTTACCACTTTTCCTCTGATTTGCTACTTCCACGGCCATCAAATTTCTTTGGATCTGCTCTAGGTACAAGGCAGAGAGCGGTGACCACAGAGGGGGCGCTTTGCGACGAAGGTCAACGCAGGCTGTGGCGGAGAGGGAGGTCGTTGAATTATGAGACAGGCAGACATCGCACACTGGTCTGAACCGGGCCCAAGCGCAAGCATACGCAAAAAAGGAAAGAATTATTTTTTCCTTAAACTTTAAGTAACTAACAAATTATTATTTTGCAAATATATATATTAGCGATGACTGTATCTAAAATTTCCCTGACAAAAATAATGTTTCTGACTTGGAACTTGGCCGCTAGCAGTGTAAAAACACAAAATATTTTTCTCTACTGACATATATCTTTTCTATGAAGTATTTGTAATTTTTTTTTTATTTCTTGAAAAATATATTTCAATTTTCCAAAGGATATTTTATGTCACTGATTTAGTTTTCTCTTCTACTACTATAATCTGCCATACACGAAACATATTTTATTTACATGAAGTTTCTCAAAGCATTTTAGCTTTTTATCCGCTCAATTTAATTCATTTATGTAGTAGTCGGTGTTTTAATTAATTTGGAATATTTTAAACCTGGGAGGCAAAATTCAGTGGAATATATTAAAATGAATCTCGTCTACGAGTAGATATAAACTTGACTATTTGAATGAGATGTAAAAATCATTAAATAAAAGACTGAACTGTTGTTCATATTTTCTCAAGAAAACTATTTTCTTCAACAAATTTAACACTACGATTTTTTCTTCATCAACTGGATAAAAGATATTTTGGTATTAAAGATATTTTCAATAAGCAGACACGTATTCCTAATTCACTCGTGAATTTCTTTTGTTGATATCTAAGTCCAAATTAGGCACACGGTACCCAGGTTTGTACCGATTGCACCCTTTTAGTTTCATTCTTCTTTACCAGAAAGATGAAATTTAAAAAAATGTAATGAAAGTACTATACATATATCGTAGATTGTTCTGATATATACTTCGTTTTAATTGAGTCTTTATTGCCAACATGGAAATGAACATTTTAAATAATTTTTTAAATAAAAATTATTTTTAATAAAAATTAAGTAAATTTCGCCACGTGGGTTTCAAAGGACCACTGTGCGGCGGGTGGGCCGAGGGCAAGGGCCGAGATTCACTGCGCTGCAACATTTAGCGCGGGAGGCCGCGCGCGAGTGGACAGCTGCTGGGCCGACGGACGCCCCCGCGCTGCTCGCTATTCACGCGTTTCACACACGCCCGCGGCAGGGGCCGAAAATATGGGCTAAAGCTGTGAGCTACTGGGAGGGTTCGCGGATGTACACTTTTCCGCCAGTTGGTATAGTGAGCGTGATTGTAAGTATACTATGAGATTTTATTCTTCTGTTTTTGGAAATGTAATTGTATGAGCCACTCCTATTTAACTTCATCTAAACTTACACCAACACCCCAAGTCAGTGCTCTTCTTTGGATCGATGATGCCTGCCTTCGGTCCGTAGAATCTAAGTTTGAGTTTACATAATTAATAACTAGGAAGACAAGACTGCAAACTCTAAAGATATTAATGCAATTTCATATTTTTTTACCATGTATTTTTTTGTTCAGACAACAGAAAATTGAGAACTCTGAGAAGATCATGACCTTTTTTTCTTCTTGTGGTGTATTTCTTAAATTGACAACCTCAACATCTTAACCTTCAACGCTGAATTTTTCGTTGAAAATGATGGTTTTATGGAAATTTGGTGATGGTGGTGTTATGGAAATGATGATGTTATGGAAATTTTCTGAAAATGCTAAACTGTACTGAATTTTAGCTGAAATTTACACATCAGTTCTAAAATTGCACGGAAAATTGGCAAACCATTTAGTGAATCCATTTCCTCGTCCATCTTATTCTGGAAACTCCTAATATTTTGGACAATGATTAGAGCATTTTAAGCCTTATGGAGATTATGAAGCCCTTATAACTTAGTTATGAAACCGTCATTTAAAATAAGCTTCTTCATGGTCTTGTCTTTTAGCAAATGAAATTATCCATCCAACATGAACTCAGTTTTTTTATATGAGCGAATTAGACTTCAATTTTTTTTTAATATTTAATTTCTGTATAAATTGAAAAAATTGCATGAAAGTTTTTCTTAAAGAGTAAAAAGTCAACGCTGCAAAGCATAAAAACTCGCCGCAATAGTGGTAGACCAATTGTGTGTCGTCCCTAAAAGCCGGGAAAATGAAAATATTCTCAAACACATGCCTGTGACCAACAATCTCAAATTACAATTACTAGCAGTTCTGAAGAATAATTGAGAGAACTAAGAAAAGCATAACATACGGTACACTATATTTTAACTCGTTGAGTTGGGTGTCCTGTCAGTTTTGTGCCTTTAAACGGAGGCAAAAAGGAAAGACTCGTTTTTAAAAGCCATCCTTCACACTCACTTTTGTGTAGGACAGCGTCTCACTGTGTTCGCAGTATTTCTACCACAAGCGAGACGGAACGAGCAGTCTCTCAAAAGAACTGAGATGGATTCGGATTGCAAATGCCGCTTCCAAGAAGGCACGCACGATGTTTGCGGGATTGGAAGTGCTTTTGTCTCCAGTTCAGCTCTCTCACAGTCGTTTCTCGCCTTTGCCTTAGGCTTCGGGGTAGCGTTTTGTTCCTAACGCCCCCTGCTCTCGCTCCCTTTCATTTTGAGGTCGATCTCTCGCCCACCTCCATCGCCCGGCGTTTTATTTCACTCTGAGGTCAAACGCGTGGAAGGCCATTGTGAAGTGCCACCCCAGATACCTTCACTGATTCACACATTCTTTTCCAAACTCGTTTGCTGTTTGCGCTACTTTCGTCAATGTCGGTGTTCCTACTTTCTTATTCATTGTTACATTTCCAATTTAGAACAATATAGATTCGGAGTGCGGTAAATCACGAACAAAATGAAGAAGAAATATCTCAGTGCTAACATTGAATGAAATTATCTAAGTGATAAAAATGTTTTTATTTGTTTTAATTTTATGTAAATTATCTCAGGATTATTATCCTTAACCCTCTCGTAAAAAATAATTTGCTTCACCACGTCTTTGCCTTAGCCATAACACTCACCACATTTGTCATTGTCATCCTTGAGACATCACTGAATGCTGGATGCCATTGACGAAGGTCTTTAAAGAGTAGATGACTTGACAAATTATCGGTCCTAGGGACGGGATCGGTAATGTGAAGGTTATTTGATATACCGCTCCAGCATTCACCTTCTACGGTAGTTATAAAAAATACGATTATGATTATTACGATGATAAAATAGGGGTCAATGGTGAGTAGTGAAAGGTCAGAAAATTTACAATATTATAATAAAACTTTGGTGAACCTGTTTTATCCACCAAAAATTGTATTTTGAAGTGATCGAAATTTGAACCTTGGTTCCTAAGATGTCAAAAACGAGAATTTCATGACCAGTGATACGGGTCATCTAGACGAACTGAGTTCAATAGACAGTATACCTTAACTGAACACTTCACATTTATCACATTCTCGTTAGGATACTTTTTGACATTATCTTCACCTCTACTTACACCACGCTCTTTACCATGCTTTAATGACTCTTTCTCCAAATCTGTTTCCACCCTTGTGCCCCCCCCCCCCCCCCGCGCGCCTCTTCAGGCACGCGAAGCCCGCCATGTTGCTTATTCATGACTTCCAATTTTCTTCTTCTTATTACGCGCGGCCGAGGGCGCGATTTGCAAACACCGACGCACAGTGGTGCAGGTCCAACGGAACGCAAAACTCTCAGTACCTTTAGCGCCCCATCAGAATAAGATACCTAAACAAACGATTCAAGCAAGTTCGAAAAAGATCGCAACATATTATTGTATTAAAATAATTTTCAAAGTTCTTACATGATGTTTGTTTTGGAGAAGCAAGCTACCATAAATATTACCTACGAAATAATGCACTCTTAACACTTTCATGAATATATTTGTAACGACATTCACGAAGGATATCAGTAGCAATGTTTCAGAATGAGAATTATAACATGGAAATTAACATTTTACAAAGGACTTCTTTGATTCGTTATGCTGTTTTGTGGCAATCGTTATGTTCTTCTATCATGTATAGCCTAAACAATTATTCTTCCTCATAATATTCTCTACGCTTCGTGAGTTAGGAGACGTGGCATTGTTATCCGATCGGGAGCGTCAATTCCAAAAAGTGAAGATCCCTCCTCCCTCTCGCGGGGCCTCCTCTCCTAAGACACCAAGTATAGAGACCGTTTGGTGGAGAGGATTAATCATAATTTGTAAATACAGCTATCTAAAAACATATATTGAAATCCTTCAAAACCTATTAGGATTCTTTAGGCCTCTCAAGTCATATCAGTGCCTTTTTACAGCGACTATTTCATTGTACCGTAAAGGTATAAAACTCTCAGAAACATAACAGTTACATTAAACTGAAATAATTTATAAGTTTTTACAATCACCATTTTCAATTCTGTCATATTTTAATGCAACGAACCGCTACACCTTCTAACACATACATTTTATGAAATTTAAGAAATGATCACCGCCGATTGCAATAGTCTTTCTACTCGCAATTGCCATCCCGCAACTACAAACCACTGATGCTACGTTGACCAAGAATTATTAGGTTTGTGAAACGAAGAAATTGTTAGGTTGGTCAGGGCGAAGCCAGAGTTTTCGACACCAACTAAATAACTGTACGTCAAAGCCGAATAGAACGTGGATGAGAATTCTAGGGGCCGACTACTCTGAACGTTCCCACAATCTCCTGAGGTTCCTCAATTCCAGGAGGATGCCGAACGATTCTTTAAACAACGGATCACGTATCGCTTGCGCCCCGTCCTCATTCCGACATTCCCATCATCTCCATCCTTGAGGGCGAACAATCGACTGATCCGCTATCCGCAAATAGCTCATCCTCCTTTGACCCATGGGATGCAGAGACCAGTTGCGATACTCTCTGAACACTGTATGTCTAATAGTAGGATAACCAAAGAAAAAAAGTACTCCTGCTTTTCGTTAAGTTTTAACCACTGAATACCCCGCGCGATCTCGTAACCAACGTACTTGAGGGCGAAAGATGGGCTTATCCCTTGTCCTCAAATGGCTTATCCTCCTTTGACCCACGGCATGCAGAGACCAGCTGCGAGGTTCCCTATACACTATATGTACATGGAAGTACTAGGAAGTACTGGAAGTACTATATGTACTATATGTACAAAGAAAAAAACATTGCCGCGTTTCGTTAAGTTCGCACCACTGTATAGCGCGCGCGATCTCCTAACCAGCGAGGACTCCCCGCAAGGCCCCGAGGGCCCTTGCTCGCCGCGTTCGTTTCATCCGCTGGAAGCGCTCTGCGCATGGCGGTCGGCTCCCTCCGTGTTAATGTTTTCATTTTATTTTACAACAAAGTAAACTCGGCGGCAATCAAACACGAGGGTTGTCTGTTTTCTTCTGCGTCGTTCTTAGCCTGCCCTTGTTTGGGGAGGACGGAAAATTAATTTTGAAACTGCCGAGAAAGCGAAGCCGTAATCTTTATATTACTTTTTCAATGTGGGCATAACGAGTTATCGCGATGACTTTTAAATATCTCGAGAGAGATTTTAAAATGAAAAAAACCGTTTTGAAGATTCTCTCATTATACTAATGGAATACATTCCTCTATTTAAAAAAATTAAAACTAGAATGTACAACATCGTTCTTTTTCTCGTTAAGAAAGTTAATTGCACGCCATACTGTACTATAATTCACTATGTAAATATGTTAATCTGAGCTCCACTATGTGTCATTCCTTACATCATGTATGAAAATAGTAATATACACACGACAATCTTCGAAGGATAACATAACAAGTAACAAAATAATATTTAGAGAAAGAGAAGAAATAGATCCACAGTCACATGTACAATTTTATACAAGTAACACTAAATTACTGTAAAGTAAGTTTTTGACGAAAGTCGATAAAAATAAGTGGTTGAAATGCACGTGCCTAAGTGGGAAAATATTCGCCAAAATTTCCTCCAAAATTCCAAACGTGTTCTTATACGCATACGATTGCCCTCAATTTTTTTTCAATGGACCTCAATGGGCAAAGTTTAATTAAACAGTTCCGAGGTAATTGCATCAAGCAAATGTTACAACATTGAGCATTGACGAAGATATAAATTTAAGTTGACAAATAAATCGAGCGATGAAGCGACGACGAGAAACATCAGCTGGCGATGACACATAACGAAAAACCATGTGCTCTGTTGCATCAGCAACAGAAAGTGGAACAGCCGACGTAAAACATACTACAAACAAGTTGCAGAAACAGACGAGCATGTGCAAGTAAGAGATAGGACGAGCTCAGAAATAGAAATAAATTGTCTCGAGAAAGTGAACATCCAAGACAACACATTTATGGTTTGATGCATGTCCCGCGAGTGTTCAAACATGCACACAAGCAAAAAGAAGCCGCACAGTCGGGAGATGGTGGCCTGCTTTTATTAGCCATCAAAGACGCCGGGGCGCGGGCGCGATGCATGCCGGGTCACGTCGCCGCGAGCGCAGCGCGCGCTTCCGGTCGCACGTGCATCCGACGCGGAGGACGAAGCGTCGAGGGCGGGGCGGGGCGGGGCGGGGCGGGGCGGGGACGAGCCGGGGGTGAGAAGGTGGCGCGGCGGGGCGGGGCGCGGCGAGGAAGAGGCGAGGCGGGGGTGGGGCGCAGCGAGGCGGTGGCAGAAACGGGGTGAGAAAGAGGCGAAGTGAGGGAGGGGCGGGGCGAAGGAGGGGCATGCGGGGGGCGTGGGAGGGGAGAAGGGGCGAGCGGGGGTGGCAGGGACGGGGTGAGGGAGGGGCGGAGCCGGGGCCGAGGCGTGGCGAGGGAGGGGTGGGACGAGGGAGGAGCGGGAGAGGAGCAGCGTGCGGGGGCGGCGCGGGAGCGCGCGGAGGGAGAAAGGAGGAGACGAGACGAGTCGAAAAGGGGCGGAGGGGAAAGGAGAGAGTGCGAGGGGAAGATTAAATTGAAGGTGGCAGATATATTCGTAAGTGGAAGTGATAGCAGGGGGATAGCACAGGTGGGGAGGAAGTCGTGATTTAAAGGGGTGGAGAAGAAAGGTGGTGGTGTAGAAAAGTTGCGGATTAGAGCATGATGGAGATTGAATACAGAGCGATAAACACAGCCAATCCTGTTTCATGAGAGTGATGAGGAAGGTGTGAACGGAACGTAATAGAGGACTTGAGCTAAGGAGTTATAGTGCTGTGAATGTGGATAAATCGGACGGACGTGCTAGTCATGTGAATGGAAAGGAAGTGCACAGTAGCGTGTTAAAAAAAGCAAGCCCGGAAATATATGACGGCCGTGTGGATGTTGGGGAAATTGAAGGAGTGGAGGTGCATGGGCCGGGCTGAGAGGGGGAGGTGAAAGAACACAAGGGGAGGGGCGGCTTGAGAACGTAGCTGATCCGCTGCGCTGGGACTTAGGGTCGCGCCCTCCTGTTCCTCCCCCACGCCGCCATCTCATCGCCTGACGAGCCTCGTCGCCCCGTGGGACGTCCGAGACGCCCTCCTCGTTCGCCCGCCAGCTGTCGACGCCGCCCTCACCTGCGCGCAGTCATTTTGTCATGACTCTGAAGTATCGATAACTCTGTTGTCGATACTAGGAGTAACAAAAAAGATTCAGAAGAATCGACAATAGAACGATTGCTATACTAAAATTGAAGCATCGGAATCTAAATAAACATCGACAACCAACAAATTGTCAACATTTCTATAACAGTGACTTCATTTTAAATGTGCATTTTTCCCATTTGAGCACTTTACTTTTTAATGGTATTTAGGGAGTGAATGTATCTCGTTTACCAAAAACAATGAATTATAACAGTATATAACATTAAAACATCTTAAAATGAACAAAGAAAAATGCTCAATATTTCTGTATTTTGAAACATGAGACAGTTTGAGACAGTTTTCCTAGACATAAGCCACGCGTATGACAAGGTTTAGCACCACTGTTTTCTATTCAAAGTATGTAATTTAGGTATTTACGGTTTATAAAGGTAAAAGAAATTTTCCTTACGATTAGGTTATTTATTAATTCAACACAAACACATCTTCTCATCGCACTGTTATCGCAGAACTACCACAGGTTTCAGTTCTCTTCTCCTTACATTTTCAACCATGACATCGCAATCCTATTCGACTCCATTAACTTACATGCCGCTGACGTTGCACCATTCACCATAATAGCGAAAAAACGTATTCAGAACTATCTATACAACTGTATTGAATAGACACAGGAGTGAAAAATAAAGTTAATGCATACTAAATACTAGGTAAAGATGTTAAAGTTACGCCCAACGAATTTATCAGCAATGGAAATATATCCCTAGATACGTCACTGGTGATGTATCTAGGAATGTTATTAGGTAAAAGGTTAACTTAGACACCCTGCATCCACGCAGTAACCAGTAAAGATTTGATTAAAACTCAAAAATGTTCCCTTTAATTAACTCTCGGTCTGACACTGATACTGAATGCCGAATACTGCCGCACAAATCAATTATTCAACCTTGCACGCCCAGAGTGGGGTGTCGTTGCACCCTATAACCTCCAAAACCAAGTTGTTTTTCAAAATAAGTTCCTGAGAAAGACCCTCAAGCAGCATGGTTTATTCCAAACTCACAAATAGATTACGAGTTAAATGTCCTGACTGTAAATGAACACATTAAAATTACTCCCTATTTCTACCAAAATCTGCACACTTCACCTTGTTTCACTATATTGTTTGTGACGTGCTTCATCGCTCTGAATTAAGTCAAGGTTCTCCAAGGATAAACATATTTTTTAAACTTCTATTTCACATTTTCTAGCGCTACCAGAATTTCCTACACTCTCGTAATTTAGGCTACTTTGTATTGTAAAGGAAATAATCTCCACAAAAGTTTTAATAATTTTATTAATAATTTTCCAAAGTTAACTTTCGAGAAACACTTTTCCCATCCTCAGTGGATCTCTAGCAAAATGGAGAAATGAAACATTAACATAAGTTGAACACAAAACGGGGGGTGTACATTGAATTAAGTGGAAAAATAAATAATATCATATAAATACAAATAGAAAGTACTTACTGCTCAAGCAACGTGGATCTCACATGGATGTTCACAAATGGTCAAAAAATATAAAGTGGCAAAACATGCTGAGGAAAAACCTTATTTAAAATAATTTTAACACTTTTTTTGTTGGATAAGTTTGTTGACTGTTGACATGGCCCTATAGAACCAAAGAAATTTATTTGCATCCCCTATATAGGTCCTGTATCCAAACGTATAGGACAATGTTTCACTAAATACAATATCTCAGTAGCCTACAAACCCTAAACTCCCTCCAATCTTTGTTCCCTAGTTCCAAATCACCTATCCCCTCCATTGAAAAAAGTGGAATTTATCACCTAACTTGTAATAACTGTAATTCAGCATATGTAGGCCAAACAGGCAGAAAATTTTCAGATAGAATTAATGAGCATATTAGATGTTGGAAACAAAATTTAGACACTTCTACCTTTGCCAATCATTTGATTCAATTTAACCATTCTTTTGACCCCATTTATAATTTTAAAATTCTTCACCTAGTCAACAAAGGCACAAAAATGAACATTTTGGAGAACTTGGAAATTCTAAAACTTTTCAAAAACACTAATTTTTCTGTCTTGAATGAACATTCTTTGATTAAAAGCAGTCCCATTCTAAATATTTTATTAACTATCCCCTAATCATTCTTCTGAGTAGTCTTTTTATGACTACCCTTTCTTCTCTTCTTCCCCCACTCCCTTTCCCTTCATTGTTAGGCTTCCTCTTCTCCGATTCCAAAAGATGGCTGCCACCTAGCTGTAACCAGCATGTTTTGCCACTTTATATTTTTTGACCATTTGCGCACATTAGTGTGAGATCCACGTTGCTTGAGCAGTAAGTACTTTCTATTTGTATTTATATGATATTATTTGTTTTTCCACTAAATTCAATGTACACCCCCCCCCGTTTTGTGTTCAACTAATGTTAATGTTTCATTTCTCCATTTTGCTAGAGATCCACTGAGGATGGGAAAAGTGTTTCTCGAAAGTTAACTTTGGAAAATTATTAATAAAATTATTAAAACTTTTGTGGAGATTATTTCCTTTACAATACTATGGATTACCACAAGATATCTGCTACCACCACGGAATTTAGGCTACTTTGTTTTCAGATCATCATTATTCTTTAAATGAAAAAGAATGAATGTGTTTTATACAATTCTACTGATATATGAGAATACGTAAGAAGTTTTGTACATCTGAACTTCAAAACAAAAGAAAAGTTTCTGTGTACATAGAATTTCACGAAAAATTATCCTTACCCCTCTCTCCTACCTCTTAAAATGAAGGATTGCGCTCTTTCAGATTTGTACGAATATCTTCAAAACATTGAAGAAATCCTCCAAAGATGATTCAATTTTTCTGAAACCTCATATAATACCGGGTGAATACATTTGATTAATTCTGGTAGCGCATTTAGGTTTGAGGAATTGCAGGTTAAAATTGGTACAGAAAGTTCGCCGGAAGTAAGAAACAATGAATCTGTTTACAGCCATAGCACCGAGGGTGGTAGTATCAACATTGATTATAGCAAACATGACAGGGCGACATGACAAGGCCGGGGTAGGCAGGCAGAGTGGCGAATAGCTGATGGAAAACGGAGGGTGAGATTGGTGGGATGGGGCACGGTGCGACACGTCAGGGCCGGGCGGACGGGAACTCACAGATATAATACCTACCCTTTTCAGTCTAT
Organism: Gryllus longicercus; assembly: GCA_038098605.1. Lineage (NCBI taxonomy): Eukaryota > Metazoa > Arthropoda > Insecta > Orthoptera > Gryllidae > Gryllus > Gryllus longicercus. The sequence goes on along the minus strand of JAZDUA010000080.1, from coordinate 744,502 downwards.
AAGATGATTAGGTATATAAATACCCGAGCAACGCGGGGTTCTTTAGCTAGTAGACAATATGAAGTAAAATATGAGATTAAGTATAATGCAGCTAACTTGATGAGGAATGAAACTTCTAATGAATGAATCTTACACTAAATTCTCGGAAAAAATTAAACAGAGTTATTACGTGTCATCTTTCCAGGCTTCCACGTCCGAGCCCGTTATGGGGATGTAAAGAAAGTCAACGACTGATGCAGCTATTGAACTTAAAATAACTAACTTAACATCGTACAATAACTAAAAACGTTACTAACAGCGTACAATAACTAAGATCCGAAATGAACCGGAACCATGCGGGACGTAATTAATGAGAGTTTGGTGTCTCTAACGCCAGGCTGACAACGGCGGGGCGAAAGCTTTATCACATTTCCCAACGTCGCGGCTCGTCCTCGCCCCAGCCCTTCGCCTAAGTCCTGAGAGGGGGAGCTAATTGAAGCGTTCGATCGGCGGGTACTTGGGCGCCAGCAGCAGTCACTTCGCCCGCCTGTCCCTCGAGAGTCTTCGCCCTTTGACTATCGATTCTCGGCTCAAGAGATTCTCCTCCAATTGGCTCCCGAACCCTCGCCACCTTTCTCGCTGAGATACTCAACGCTACCTGCTGAAGTCGGGTACAAGAAGACAAAGTAAAAGCAAAATTTAAAGAGGAATACGTGGCAGAAACATTCTGTGGTTTCGGACTTGTCAAATGCACAGTTTTTGCAAATGGTACATTTTGTTTTAAAAATGAGCATCTATATCCACTCCTAGTGCACCAAAGAAAATCATGGATCAGGGGATGTTCGTATATGTGAGGTGGGGGTAGGGGAGAGGTATGGGAGGCACATAACGGCCAATCTCACTGTGCCCGCTACCGAAAGCAAAAAAATAAATAATTTTACGGTCCTTGGCGCTTTTATTAAAAGTTGAGTGCTTACTTCTCCAGCATGTACGTCTCAAAGACCAGAAAATGCATCTCGAAAGAGAGGGTAACCGGCATTAGGGCTTATATCACGTGACCTACGTTCTGTAAATGTCCTGCAGATAGTAGCTGCGCTCGCAAGCGCCGGTCCCTGAGTGCCCCTTCCGCGGATGCAGAGAGAGAATTCCGGCATGAAGAGTATGGCGCGTAATGTCTGGGTACAGAAGAAAGTACGAACATTCCTGAAATGAATGCTGAATTGCTGGCGTTAAATGTTAAATTGTGAAAATATGGATTTAGAAAACTATGGCTTCCTATTTCTTCCATCTTCTATCTTCTTCTATTTTCATACCTTACCTACGTTTTACGAAATCTGCTTTGTAGTCCACTTTATTGGAAATACATCTTCTACTTTGTAAAATTATTACCATTGTAATTAATGTATAATAGTTATATTCATTATGTTTTATATTTGTTGACAAGTACATTGAAAAATGGTTTCAAGCTGATTGCTTCAAGATAAAGATCTGATTTCAGTGAAGACCGATATTCTGTAGGTATTTGTATTAAAGTTTACGAGTTTTTTTATTAAAGTTCCGTATTATGGCAGAAAACCGCTCTCAAATATATGTAGAACAGAACCACAGATAAAAAATAATTAATGAAGCTTGTTGAGCGCAGACTACTTCTTCCTAAACTCTCCCGCGAACGCGAAATCTTCCCACTCAAGCGCTGCACCCGCCTCTTTTGCGTTCCCCTCCCCTCAACCTGGTATGTCCCAACAGTGAGGGGCCGCCCCAACCGGGACAAGTTCTAAGCTCTCCTATATGCATTGTAGTGTAGTGCTTGTAAGTGTAAATGTGTACGTAAGGGTGAGTTTAGGACAAGGAAACAAAAGAAACGATCGTGCGAGGTCCACGGCTCGTTTGTAGGGTGCTGTTCCGGCATTCGCTTGGTATTGATCAGAGAACCCACGGAAAACTACCGATCAGAGCATCGGTCGCTAGAATTCTCCTCCAGACAGCGACTGAATTCGACCCATCGTTGGGACTCAAAAGACGTTGATGTGTATACTAAGTTAAAAGTCAAAATCTTCTAATCTGCCCGGTTTATGACATATCCATTCTTCCATTCACACACTTACTTATTCTAACATAACGTCAAAAACCACTTTATTTGTCTCAGGAATCCTCAAAATGGAAATTTGAGGATGGAAATATATAAAAATTTCCATTTCAAGTTTGTTTATTAATTTCACTATTTTCCGCATGTGGTGGAGGAAAAGTCAAAATGAAAAAATTGAGTTCTCGTTTCGAAATGTGTAATATAATAAGCCCCGCGAATTCATTTTTAAATCTTTTGTGCACATGTACGTAATTTACCAAGGTTCTAAATACAAATCGAAAATTCATTTTCATAAAGGCGGAAATGCACAATAAATGATATGAAGCGATCATTTATGATGTACATAATGAGTTGCAGTTCATTAAGAAATATACACGTTCTTTGTGATAATCGTATAATAAAAAGGAGAAATATATTTTTATGAGATGAGTACTTTTTTGCAGAATACTAGTAAAGTATTATTAAAAGTCTCCGCTGGCGAACAAGAATACATGGGAGAGAAATATATCGCCGAGTTCGAACAAAAACATCTGTCCTGACATTTAAAGCTTTGCCATTCAAACGCTGAAGTTAAAAGCCAGAGTATTCAGCAGTACAGTGCAGACGGCAGTTGTAGCCGAGGCACATTTGGTCGTGCTGTTGCTCCACTCTGTGGCAGTTTCTGGAAAGAGAGAAAAAATCCAACGCGACGGGATGGAGGGCGGAGTAGCGAGGAGCGGAGGCGGCGAGTTCCGAAGCTGCGCTGGGCGGCCGGGACAGAGAGGAGCAGGGGTGGGGCTGAAAAGTGCGGAGGAGAGGGACGAAGAGGGTGAAAAGAGCAGGTTGAAGAGGGGCGAAACGAGGCTGGGCGAAGCAGTGTTGGTTGGAGCAATCGGGAATGGGAAGAAACGGGTGAGCGGGGGGGCGGGGCGGGGCGGGGTGGAGAGATGCGGTGGAGGAAGACGGAGAGAGGGGCGGGCAGAGAGCGGGCGAGACGAGGACGGGTGGAGTGGGTTTGGATGGAGAGGATGGGAAGAGAAAGGAACGGGCAGGACGCAGAGTAGTGGAACGGATGGAGAGGGGCGGAGAAAGCATGCAGGGGACTGCGCGTAGCGGGGCGGGGCGGGGCAGGAAGAGGAGGGGAGGGGAGGGGCGGGGGAGGGTGTGGCGGGGCGAAGTGGAACGGGACGGGACGGGAAGGAGCGCGGCGGCGCAGAGCGGAGCAGAGCATGGCGAGACGGGGCGGGGCGGGGCGGGACGGGACGGGACGGGACGGGGCGGGGCGGGATGAGATGGGGCGGAGAGCGGCGCGGTGCGGGCGAAGCGTATCCGCACACAACGCAGAAGCCCTGTCCCCCCAGGCGCATCGCCGCCGCGCGGTTTTTGCGCACTCGCACACATGTGCGCTCCTCTCGGGCCGCTCCCGCTGCGTCCCCGTCATCGCACTCCGCTGCAAGAGCTTTAAAAATTGCAATACAAAACGCTCGAGCGATCTAGCGGTACCGGTAGTGCAAATGATTCACTACCTGGATTTCTTCTTGTTAACGATTTTAAACTTTACAATTTGACGGTGAGATTCTACAACAAAAATACATTTGAAAAAAATTGAAATTGTTCCATGGAATTGTAAAATGCAATTTTATCTACAGAATACCCATCCCTGAGAAGGAAATTATAACTCTACTTCAACTACTTTGAAGTGAATGAAAAGGAAAGATTACGTAAATAATTAATTACTATCCATGTCACTAAGATATGATATTTTAGCCCAAAAGTATGCAAAGCAAGAAACTAAATTGTATTGTAATGATATGTTAATGACTTACTGTTCATAAAACCTACGAAGTACATGTCATGAAGGAAACACTTTATTGTTAATCGTTTCAAAACTTTTTTCCAGAGCATTGAACTGTCAACCTTCACTAATTTAATACATTCATGTTCATTAGATCATCATACATTCATCTTAATTAGATCATTATTCCAATCGGATCATTGATCTTCTCAAATTTCTAGGTTATAAGTAGGTTTCGAAGTACTTTTTCCCCATCCTATTTTCACCTAAGTTGTGATAGAGACTTTGGTTAAGTGTTTGTCAGAAAAATATTCACATATTATATTCATTATAAAGTGAATAAGCTTTATCGTCATGCAGAGAAGACAAAATGCACATTTCAGAAGCAGTTTTACCTTCATTTGTTTACTGACGAAGTGTGGAAATGAATTGTAAATAATCACTCACAAAGTTCCTGAGAATATGTTTAAGAAACATATTAATCTTCTTTAACCAAAACATCGGCAGTAAGATTATGTCTACGCCGCAACTTCATTTCCGATGGCTGTATCGTAAACTAACATTACTGAGTTGTGCATTCAAAATCAGTCACGAAATGATAACGTATCTTCGAGTATTCGTTATTATGTAACATTTTTGTTAGTAAGCATAAGAAAGGCACACATTCATTGTTTCTCACCAGAATCGGTCAGAACTCTTTCAGATGTGTCAATAATATTTTAAAGAGTAGATAACTCACCTAGATCGCGCCCTGGTAGGTCATAGGAAGTTAGGAACCCAATTAAAGATTTGTCTCTTTCCCAAGCTTACAAATAAGCTTTCAATCTCCTCTCGTGGTGGTCTGAGGGTTTCACTTTCGGTACCAAACGTTAGGCGAGCCCTCTTGCCCTGCTGTAGGTCCTTGGAAGGACCCCATTTCACAATGGAACAGCTTCCTTAGTTGTGAAGTCAACCCTCAACTATCCCTGAAGATGGTTAGCTCTTCTTATTAATATGATGCTATAAAACATGCTATTTTAATTGGAATTTTATCTACAGCATGTTCATTTTTTAGCTTTTAGTACTATTTCTCCAGGTTTAATACTAATACGTCGTTAACTGTTAATACGTATTTGGTTGACAGCTCCCGCATGACCTGGTGATCCTAACTACTACGGAACACAACAAATCCTGCGAGAATGTTGACATCGTAAACTAGCTGGCTTTGCTTGCACGTACCTCCAACACATATCTTGGCAATGTATATTTGAACAAAACAAAGAACTAGGAAGGAGGTAAAACAAATTAAAGAGAAACTTCCATCTCACGCCTGCTATCGCTTCCGTATTCCACAAGGTCTGTTTGCAAAGGGAACATTCGGGAGTGAGATAGTGAAAAAGAAGATGTCACATTGAATTCATTTAGGTTGCAGTAACATCCAAAATTATGAAGTAAAAAGTTCAAGATTGATTTTTTAAATTAATTATTGCACATAACAAGAATTTGATTCACAAATACTAAGACCAAACGCTTAGATGAGAATTTGTGTTTGCTTTGTTTATTTATTCTCTCACCTTCAACTGTGATGGCCCCTATAATCCAAATTTACTCGCTTCCTTTTGATGAACAATTTTCAGCATTCGCGGGTTTCAAAGCAGCCCAGCTACTTTAGAAGCTGCTTTGAAATCTGTATCGTTTTACAAACAAGATCTGGAATAATGAGATATTACACCTAAATAAATCCGGAAGTATTACAAAGTGAGTCCAGTACACTCACATTGATAATTAAGGCAACGTAGTAAATATGCAGATGCTTTATTCATTTTCTTTGACTGTTGTATTTTGTTACTGCGTTATGTATTTAGCGTTATTACACAAGTTCATAAACCAACACGCATCAAACAAGTGTGCATATTTATGCAACCTTGATTAACACATACTGGAAAATGTCAATAAAGCATTTGAACTGAAATATCAGATTGAGTAATTTGTCAAATCTGGCATCAAACGCAGACAAAATCTGTTCAATTGATGACCCATTACGGAATTAATCTCCTTTCGTTGTAATCCTGTGAATCAAAATAGGATAAAATCTGTTGTGCTTACTCTCGTAATCCGAGAAAGTGCAGTTGGTACTTTCTTCCGAATGAGCTAAAGCTAACCCAGCGAGGCGACGTTATATTTCAGTGGCAATATGAGTAATATAATAAATTTTATAACAATAATTTTGAGGCTCGAATACATAATTTACAGCTGATAGAATATGGTGTGTGTATATATACCATGATGTATATATTCCGTTAATTCGATTAATTCCGATTATTTAAATCCGATAGTTTAAATCCGGATTTATAATGTACATTTTGCCATGAGGAAATCAGCAAAGGCATATGCAGCCCACAATTTAGAGTGTCACCGTACACAACTAGAAAACGGGGCGTTTCAGGAAGAGGTGTATCTAGGCGTCCATGGTAAGCATAGAATTTGCGCCCCTCGCGAGTTCAGGGAACTTCAAATTAGGGTTGTTGTTATTTGCTTTAGCGGGTCTACTCTAAATAGCGCCCCATGTGAGTGGCGCCCATGGTACGTGCCATGTTTGCCGTACCGTAGATACGCCTCTGGTAGGGCCTAAAATACCGCATTTCATGTCCCGTCCAACAATCATGTTTCTTTGTCTCTAATCTTCAAAAACAATTATATTTGAACCTTGTGTCACACTTTTCGAGATGTGGCTTATTAGAGTTTTAAAATACACACGCACGAGTTGCTAGAAAACTTAGAAAACTCGAAATCTATGTGAAATAAAGTTCATTAACTAATATATTTAATTTTATCGCATGAATCGAAGTCTTTCTGTTTGTTAAATCAAACCGTGCTATGGAAATTAGTGTTAGTGATGTAAATGGGCGTTCGCGGCAGGAACTTGTCATATCCACTTGTTGCATATCAACGATGTGCAACCATTTTACGACACACTTCAATTTTTGTTGAAAAAATTCAATTCTCAATTGTAGTTCAAGGTGTGCTCTTACCCAAACAATATTTGTTTAAAAAAAAGAAAAAAAATTGCTAAAACATTTTCCAATTGTTTGGGGGTCGGTTAAATATTGTTTAATAATGATTAATCGTTTTGAAATTTTGTATTCACCAGTTATTTACGTTTTAAGAATAATAAACTACAGTAATCAATTGCCAAAATAACGACCACCCTAATACACAGCTTCCTCAAAAACATTTCTGAACTGATAGCAATTACATCATGGCCTGAGAGTCACACATATTGAATAAAAGTAAAATGCATAAAAACAGCGTCAACGTTAACGTGCGCGGCTGTAAACACCCCGGGGGTGTCCTCTGGCATTCTGCCTGTCGCCGTCCGAGTAAATGGCCCCGCGCGGATTGCGAGTAACAGTCCTCGATATCGATTGTCGCGGGGGTGGCGCGCAGTGGACGCCGCTGTCGAGATTTACAGCGAGGACAGAGAAGAGGGAAGAGGAGAGGAGAGGAGAGGAGAGGAGGTGGAAGGAGGCGTCTGGAGGGAAATCTCGGCAAAGCTGCGTGAAGGCGGTCGGCGAGGACGAGGCCTCGCAAGGAAGCGCGACGGCGACGGAGAAATACGCGCAGATGATTTGAGGGAATCGAATGGTTCACACTCAGAGCAAGCTGAGGGGAAGTCAATTTTGTTATGAAAAAAGTCGCATATTTCAGGATATGTTAAGGTTGCATCTCGTATTTCAAGATATAAAGAACCTCGGTGTGTAACAGGACTTTGAACGTTTATAACAAGAACATAAATATTTTGGTGAACTGAGAAGTTTGTAAACAGGGTGCCAATTGCACATGTGGATGACAAAACTCAAGATACTGTTCTTATTTCTCCAAAACTTCATTTCTAAAGCGGATCTATCCACACCTCACCAATCATCTTTTTTATCATTTAGATTTACATAATTTATATAATTTGTGCTGCATTACCTAATATTTTCCACTGACTTCATACTTTTTACTTGTAATGAAATAATACCATGTGTTCAGAAAAAGTCAGTATCAACAAGAAAACGCTGCATCTATTTTCGAAAGATGTTTGATGTTTCCGAAAGGGTTGTTCTATAAACAAAACTACCGAATAGCATTTATAATACGAACAATCATAAACAGGACAATGCTAAATTAGAAATATTCGTCTTAAGTAATTGCGAATCCTCCGAGTTCTCTTTCCGATTGTGCTTCTGTCCGCTTTACGCACGGAGCCCGGAGCTATCTCAGTTCAACGGACGGCAGCGAGAGCTGCTTTGTATCCAGGGAAGACGGCTGCGCACAGGGGCTCCGTTGAGACGCTCTCGATGGCAGATCGCCCCTCGGGCGCAGCGACTTGGCAGCGGCCCAGCGCGGGAAGCGGCGGCGGCGGCGGCGGGGGCGAGGGCGGGGGCGGGGGTGGGGGCGGGGGCGGGGGCGGGGGCGGGGACGGCGACGGGGATGGCGACGCGCGGCGACAATAGGGGGACCGCTCCGCAGGAGACGATCGGAGCGGCGCGCGGGCGGGGGTGTCGGGGAGGCGTAGAGGCTAGTTTATGAAGGAAGCGGCGGAGACGGTGACGAGGCTGACGTTGGTTGAGGGAGCGGAGACAAGGATGCGAGCGAGCTGTGGCAGGGCTTTCATTAATAGTGGCGAGAGCGGCGACGGATTGCGCTGGAGGGCTTCCGCGGCTGCAGGGCATTGGCTAATGTGGGTGAGGGACGGTGGAAAGAGCGATGGGACCGTTGCGGGGTAAGGGCTTGGCTGGGTTCATGGGCGTGGTGCTGAGATGGTGAGGAGGCGAGAGCTGGGGCGGGCGGAGCAAGACGGATATAAGCGGAGTGGGAAGGTCTGGGAACGCAGTGCTCGAGAGGAGGCGTAGGAGAGTGGAAGGGGGTGGTGGCATAGCAGGGGGTTGGTTGGAGGCAGAGGGTGAGAGAGAGTTGATGAGGGAGAGGCGAGGAGATGGGATGGGGGATGATGGTGGGCGGCAGGGCGTGTGGGTCAAGAGGTGATACTCGAGCCCCAACGGAGATGAGGTTGCAGGTGAACGAACCGCCAACTTCACCCTAGTCGTCAATTCTAAAGCTTCCAATACCTCCACTGACACACCTCCCTTAATAAATGCATCAGCCCCACATGTATATAAATTCTGCATCGCAAAAGCCTCGCAAAGTTTTCGCAAAAAAACTTCGATTCCATCCCAGTCGGTTTTTGGAATCGCACCTGCTGCTCCTCTTTCTGCAAAGAAATTACTTGAATTTTACGTTTACATTAAAGATGACTTTTTCGGAAATTTTCCTCTTTCACGACGCATCGATAAATATGATTACTATGTAATTGCAATGGTGAAGGACCTGCAAGTGCCGCTGCTACCTACAGGTAAATTAAACAACAATGTCATTCCTTGAATCATACTTTGTTCATCAACAAAACTAGTCAAACCTAAGCGTTTTTTGTTCATTAGGAATTCCTCCAATAGTCTTTCAACAATAATGTAAAATTAATCAATTTTACCAACATAATGTCGACGCAAACGTTTAACAGCGTATAACTAATATTCAACTAAAAGAAAAGTATTAATGAAAAAAAAGAACATCGAATTTTCATGCCCCCAGAAGTACTTTGATCATGTTTGTGAAGAAAACGTAATGTACCAATTATCATCGTCATCAAGTTTTTTAACTTCCAACTTGAATATCCTTTGATTTGAATATCTTTTGACTTGAATTCAACAATAGCCTTTCACAAATTCTTCTCAGAGACTAATGAAGTAATCTTTCTAGTCCTTTGCACGCTGTGAAAAAGAGAACTAATCGTAATATCTTTGTTTTAAGGAAGGATCTCCAACTTTCATTCCGTCCGTGCTGTTGCTCCTACCAGCGTCTTCCTTTCGTCTTTCTTTACGACCAGTACTGCTTATGAACATGATTTTCAAACGGGATTTTTTCAACATTCCCGTCTCGTTTACATCCCAAAAAATATACGTGTAGAAAATTATTTTTCATTTTCGTTTACGTGTTTCATTTTTTCTTATCCCCTACCTTAGTCTATCAAACTTTAATGGAACATTGTATGTAAGGCATGACTTCATGACGAAAGCACGAAAGCATGAAAGGAGGAAAGGAAAAAAGTAAAACAAAAGAGGAAGAGGGACAGAAAGAAAAAGAATGAATGGATGAATAAATTGTGTGAACGATTATATGGTATGTAAGGTAGTGGCGCTGTAATAATGCGGTGCGGAGAACCAATCGCGAATTTATCTTGCTCACTGCAAATGCTTGGCAAGTGAGAAACTAAAAAAAACACAATACTTCAGTGCTTGGAAGTTGGGATGATTTTTCAAGAGCGTAGTTGAATACGTAATAAAAATACATGACGTTTAACACAAAAACTAGTCTCAAAGTTTAATGCAACACCTCGTCTGTTTTCATGAATTTTCGCAGAACTTTTACCAAGCGTAGAAGGTATTTTTTGGAATACCTTTATCAATTCTTATTTCACTTGCACGTTGCACTGATTGAAAATAGATCCGATTGCCATAAAATTTCTTTGTAAAGAATCATATCTTCCATGTTTCCCATACCTCCCTCACAGGACTTCCCCATGTAGATTATGAGGCGGTTGATAAGGCGTAGATAAGGCTTTCCGGGCAGGTTGCTCTTCCGGCCGTGGCATATGCTGAACTTTCAACGAAATGAAAGAACATGTTTTCGCACACTAAACCACGCTACGCCCTTCAATCGTTTCCTTTCAAAATGTCAAGGTGAGAATGTATTCATTTCCAACAAAGAAAATTTTCACTTAAGGGGTTTTCCTCTCGCACTACCATATGCTTTCTGCGTCCGACAAGAAATACCTATCGGAACTTATCGGAAGTCAAAATTTAGGGTGTTTGTTTTGCAATAGCTTAAAAGCAAATCTATTTATACAGATCTATAACAATTTATATTTTTTATCTTTGTAATAAATAAGCTAAGAATAAAAAATGTTGCGTCCATACGTATCTTATTCATACACAAGCATTGTGGAGCGGTCGGGACGGAGCGCTTTATGGAAATGAGAGCTACTAGCCAACGTGCGTTTTTCGCTTACCGCACAGAACAAAGGTGCTGTCAGCCACATACAGACACACGGGTCAACTCCAGGACATCTGGAAACAAGGGGAAAATGAAAGAATGCCTAGACAGTGAAAGAAGGGTGTTTACCAAAAGCCCTTCACTTTCACGTCTCTGGTGAAAACAAGTAGTATTCTGTATTCATCACAAGTATTATTTTGTTTCCAACACAAACTTGTTTTTCGCCTACGCCATATTTCACTTTTGAACAAACAGAAATGAAAATAACAAACTGCGCTTTCGTTTTGTATGAGTTGACAATGGCAATCGTGTAGAACAAACAGATAAGGTAGGCTTGTATGTATTTTAAAAAAATGTCTCAAGGTTAACATACAAATGCACACAACATACAAATCCAACTGAAAACTCAAAATTTTATCATAGATAATTCCGCAAATACAGAATTCAAGTCGTGAAAAAGTTGAGGGACTTTATATGGAAATTTCAAATACATGGCATTCAGGCAAATGGCATTTAACAAGACATTTCCATGAAAGAAATTATGACTAGAAACTGGATATTTTTGTAATTACATATTTTTTGCCTTTCAACTTCCTGAACTAAAAATTTTAATCTTGGCGAATCGTCGCCGTCCTATCACAATATCAAAATTTTTCGTTGCATATTTTTACATATTTAGTTCTACATTACATATTTTGCTATTTCCACAGTATATTTTTTATACTATCAATTTTATGACTCATTTTTATGAAAAGAATTAAAAAACACTCTTATTACCCAAATCCTTACCATGTACTGCCTACTCGACGTTCGGTAGATGAAGACGCGGTGGGATTTTCTCACAATCCTGCTCGTCTGTATCTGTTATCTCAGTAGCGCGAAGTGGGGGATTTTGGAACTCAGGAAAACGTGCGAGGTTAATCTTCTCCCCAATACGTTACATACAGTTTTTAATGTTTTTTGTTTTACTAAATAAATCTAAATCTAAGTGCGCGTCAGTGACTGAGATAAGTTTCACCTTCAGGTGTGAAAAGTATCACTGGCGCCGCGCGTTGTGAACTTTAACCTTAATTTCCGAGTAACTTTGCCGATCGTCAACGTGTAAGTCTTCGCTGAGAATGTTGCATGCTGCAGTGATTGTTTACTGGTCGCAGATATCGCCAGTTTGTAGGATGGTTTCTATTGTGTCTAGTCTGACTGCTAAACACCTGATTAGCAGTAGATGAAGATTTTACAACTGACGGGGAAGTTGTATGGTACGAATCATGCATTAATTTGTACTCCCAAAATTATTTTTAAAACGTTTGTATTATTTTTAAAACTTATTTCGGATATTGTAGCGATACCGATTTCATCATAATTTTGTAAACGAAATTCACCGGATCAAAAATTAAACAAACAGACTCGACCACCCAGGTTCCTGCCGAGAGATTACGCAGACGGTCACACGTGCGCGACTCCGCTTATCGCGACAGTCCCTACCGCCTCCGGCGCATTAAGAAAGCCGTTTAGAGGGCTGGCATTGACAGATTCACTGGGCACACGTGTTCACTGTACCGGCTACGAAGTTTCGAGACCGCCCGCTCGTTTCGGGGAAACCCAAATCCATAATTCTTTACGGACAACGCGCCCCCTTATGCAAACATGGAACGATGTTCTAGAAGGAATTGGAATAACACTACATGCTTGCAGCTGGCACGGAGAGCGGAAAGTTCTGTGGCTTCTCGCGTGGCGATTGGCTGAAAATAGTTCACTGCGCCACTACTTTTAGCCAATAGCTACACGACTACTACAAGGAACTCGAGCATACGAGAATATTAGGGTGGGGGGCAAGAGTTAACTTGATGCAATTTCGACTGAGAGAACTTGAGAAGGGATTTGAATTCTAGGCAGAGCAGTCGGGGCAGAAGCTTCTCTCGGGGAGCTAGTCGTCGGTCCGAGGCAAATTTCGCCTCCGCCGGACTTATAAATTTTTCATTAATCAGACGGGGCCAGAGTATTAGGCGTCGGGGAAAGATCAGTGTGTCTCTGGAAAACTTATTATTTTTTGAGCTTGAATATTAGACCGAGGGCAGTTGAGAGAGGAACTTATATGGGGGTGGGAATTATTCGGGCGAATATGCCTATGTGGGGACTTATGTTGTTTTACTGCGAGTTTTGAGCTGTGAGCCGACTGCAGTGGAGAGAGAGATTTCTCTGGGGTGGGTTTTCGTCGTGAAGAGAGGCGAATGTTTCTCCGATCGAATTCTGAACTGTCCGAAGTTGTGTTCGACAATTATCATAAAAGTCAGAGAGAGACGCATAGTTAATCACTCCGTTCCTGAGATCGTCCGGCCAGTCCAGCTAGTACTGCCAGTTTCTACCAGAACTTCCAGAACTTCCAGAACCGCTAGCTCAACCAGACTTCTAGACACCGCCTACGCAGCCACGCATCGCAGCCTTTTCGTGACGTTACGAGGCGGCTGCCCAGCTGGCGACGAGAGAGGCCATTGCCTTTTCCCGGAGGCAATTTTTTTTTTGGAGGCCGCCAGACGACCCTCTCGGCCGCGCCGTGGCCGCCCCCCGCCGGCCGCACAGAGACCCTTCTCCAGGCAGTATCGTTCAGGGCTACCGCCCTATTGTGTAAATTTTTTTGTAATGCGGTGTCACGCTCTGACACATTGACCAGTAATAATTTCACCCATTGTAATTGTTAGTTATAATTCTTCTTAGTTTTTTAAGCTTAACTCCTAAAACTAACTTTTCATTTTTTTTCTCTCTTCTTCATCTAATTTTCCCACTATTCTTTTATTCAATTTTCGAGTGTAACTTCCCTGGGACATTTTAATCATATTGCCCAGGAATAAATGTGAATTTTTACCAGTGAACAAGTGTTTATTTTGTGTTTCCACCGTACTGTGTAACAATTCCTTCCATCACCGACTTGAGCTAGCGTCAGGGCCGCTATCCGGTTCCCCAGGTAACCGGTAGTGTTACAATATGTTTTAAATTAATTTCGTATTATGTAAATGTTCGTTTTATAATTAGTGTATTTTAATGTTACATATTTTATCCTATTTTACATATTTATTTCATATCCTTACTGTTTTCACTACATATTTCTGTACATATTTTGACGTTTCATACTACATATTTTTCCGGTCTCTAATTATGACCAATAGAGTTTCAAAAGACGTCAAATATTATATTAATTAAATCACCACTTTCTGTGCACGCTTCCTTCTACGTCTGAAGGATCGCAACTTATGAATAACCAGTACAGAGAAGTGGTAAGCGGTAATTGAGAGAAAAATCGTATAGAAAATACACCGCTCTGATACCTGATGTATTGTTAAAAGCTATTGGTGTTAATTTTATGAGAGGAATAGTGAGTAAAAACAAGAATATCGAATTAATACAATCTGAAACAGTACAATAGGCCTGCACAACGCCTACTCCCGCGGGCATTTTGCACTTACTAGCCGACCGTCTGCCCGCGAGAGAGAGCCGAAAGTACATGTAGTAGGGAGTAGGCAGTTTTGGCGGGTAGGAGAGAAGCCGGTAGCGGGGTCGATGCGGCGCGAAGATTGAATGCCGAGGTGTCTAATGCAAATGATACATGCTGTGAAATGATTTGCCCATTTATTTAAATTGACAATCTACCGTATTTTAACTTGTCCTCATTGCACGTCATACACACATTTAACTGTTTTTGACGTAAATAAATATTTTTTTTACTTTGTGCGCATTGTAACTCAATATTTTAAAGCACTGGCCTATTTTAAAAATATATTATGTAATTTTAACTAACAAAAAATTACAGTTTAATAAGTGATTTTTCACCAAGAATGTTATAATCTCCAAATAATAGCACAACCGAAGAAATTGAGAGTAGTCTCTCGCATCGAGATTGATATAAAAATGAAATATAGTCAACTCGAAGAAGGGTAATTTTTAAGAATACGGATCCTTAGCATTGATACAATCTCCTTAATCAATTAACATATTTTATTAATCAACTAAACATCGTTAATGAAAAAATATTACTGTCATCAACAATTAAAAAATATTCAATATTATAAGTTTGTATTAAGCAGCACGCTAAATATGCGATAACATCGTAGCAAAGAAAATTACATTACCAGCCCTACTATCAATTAAAATACTGGCATCCAAATGAAATATGTATGAATAATTTGTTTTAGGTTCATACTTCATCTTGTCATACATCGACAACAAATATTTCCAAAATATAAGATAATGATACTTGAACTGTATGTAAAAGTCCATCATTCTCGCAATTGCTCTATTAATTTACGCGCTACGGTTCAAATTGCGCATTCTCATTGGCCCCCACGCGGCCCGGGTTTGGACTAGAGTTGCTCGCGCGCAGCCGTCGAGGCCAGTCAAAGTGCAAACTGCTGTGAAGACCTGCAAAACAACATTTTTTTTCTGTCAAGAAGTACGAATATTTGTTTAACTTATTTTTTTCCTGAGGATTTTCCATGCCTCGTGTGATTATAATATAATACGAATCGGACAACAGTCTCCATTGTTAATTTGAATGAATTTCCATAGCGAGAGCTCTTGAAAAAGAGAAGTGTCGTTCTTGTCCCGCCGCTTCTATGCGTATTTTATTTTACTGGCCATTCGGTAATTCCCTTTTGCCAATAATCCCTTATGTCTGACACACTTTCTATCAATATCTTGATCACGTGCCACGCGCTGAAATCGTAAGGATTTCATCCGACCCTTCTAATCCCTTGATACTCACCCCGCCGCCTCCAAATATTTTCGTCTAGCGGGCTCTGACTTTCCCCTTACCTCTACTTCTTCCGTTTCCTTGGCGTACTTTCCGGAGCTCCCACCACACCTGCTCTTCCCAGAGCAAGTACACCGCGCATTGTCGCCTTCACCTCATCGGGTTTCTCCCTTCTTGCGGGAAGATCACAGGTGGAGAAGCAATCGCACGCTTGAGATCGCCCTCCCTTGTCGCTCGCCTTCAGAATAGTAGGCCCCCACAGGCGAACTTCAATGGACTTGCGATATAACCCTCATCTCGTCTGGCCGTAACACGAAGAGAAGACAACTTGAAGGGAAGGGTTGGTCGGAAATTCTTAACAGTCTACCATATATCTTCGTTCATCGTCGCTCCTGTGAATCATGAATTTCTGAACAACTCAAATAATTTACCCGGATTGGTGTAACAATGTTCAAACCAACTTGCTGTTCTGACATTTAACAATTATTCAAGTAAAGTATTCCTGGAAGCGTTTCAAAGAGAAACGTTTAAATGTTTTACCCAGTTCAAATAAAAATATTGCTACAATGTCGGTAATCAATTTTAAACGTCGAATAGGAAGACAACGACTAATGAAACGTTCCAAGTAATGTACCCGTTCGACAATGCAAGACAAATTTTAATACTGATATACAAACGCGATACGATAAATGCAATATTTTGCCTAAACCTCTCACAATCAGAACTGAAATATGGAACGTGTACAAGTACAGAAAAAGAGGGTTAAATTAATTCTATAAATTGAAGTTATGTGATTTCATGATTGAAATTCAATAAATGTAGAATAAAATTTGTCTTTCGTACACAGAATAAATTCCGATTTCAAACGTATTTTGTTCAGTGGCCCAGTTGCTTCCATATGGATGAGGCTTCTATTTTCGCATTTTCGCATTTGCCCATCCCTCTTAAGTCTAGTGAGATACGTTTCACGCTGCCACCTGATTCCTTGACACCCTACCCCGCCGCCAGCCTTTAGCCTGGCCACCCTTCAGACGCCGGCTGCTGCCGCCTGGCGCACCCTCTGAGCTCCGTCACAGCCGCCACCACCCTCACTCGCGAGCCAAAACTTCTGTTTTCGATATCCGCGCCGGATGTTGACACACGTGAAACCAATATATTCGAGCTCGTTTCCGTTCTAAACACCAAATTATGAGGCACACTTGGTTTGTTTCCTTCTAAATAGGCTGTTATTAAGTCGTCAAGGCAGGAAATAATCCACATGTGTCCAACATGACAAAATAAAAGTGTTCTGAATATAACAACTTCTTTTAGTACAATTATGACTACTTTAAGAGTGTATTATTGTGTAAAATGTAGGTGTGTATGCTTGAAGTCGAACGAAGAACCGGAATTTCAAAAGAACGGCGACACTGGTCAAATAGTCCATACGTTTACACAAACAATTCATATCATGTAAGAATATTTAATAAAAGGATAATAAATGTATGGCGACATTTAAAACAAGCACAGGTAAATAACATAAATGTAATACTTCTGAGTTTATTGTGACAACAAATTTACAAAAACAAAAATTAAATGTTTTGTTCTTTCTATGACAATTCGGAAAAATTGCTAAAGAATTCTTCGTTTTGACGTACAACAAATCTTCAGTACCTTTTATTGATCGCGGCGGGTGATAAATATAAGATAAATGAAATTCGGTATACATAAAATATGAATTGTCTTACAAATATTCATGATTTCTCTCATTCCATAGCCTTTTCTTTTTTAAATATATAGCATTTCGCACACGTCAAAGGTCTCCGCAGGAATTCAGAGTTTTGCAGTAATTTCATGAGACTTTCACTTCTTTCATAGAAACGAACTCTTATACGTACCGAAACACTTAACAATGCGGTGCGGTCGGTTTGAAAGCACCCCAACGATCTCGGCCATCTTGACCGGCTCAGGGTCGAAATAAGGAATAATGTTCTAATCTTATGTTAATTTCCTCAGTGATTCGATCCACTACAAATGCGCTTGCCATTACTTCAACATTACCCTACTGCATCTGAGTCCAGTGGGATGGCGTACGGATGCTAAGTCCTCTTCCAAAGCATTTTTTCCGTTTTCCGTACTTAATGTAAAGAAAACGATTACGCGTTGATCGCGACACATTGCACCTGAAGAAGCATTTCCATTACGACAACAGTTTTGTAATAACATTTTTTTTAATCTCAAAATTATTCGGGGATCCGAAATCAAACCACCCCTGTCCCCGAAACACATTCTGGAGTTTCCCTCTCTCACATAGATGTGGATATTGTCGTGAGACGAGACCACCCAGTAGCCCGACTTGGTCTCTTCCGTGCACTTCGTGCGGCGGGCGCCACGCGGCCGCACAGCGCCAACCCTTCGCTTCCAATTGACGCGCCAGACACACTGAGTCACCAGGCGGAGCGGGGCGGAGCGGAGCGGAGCGCGAGCGGAGTGCCGGCGGCACGGCGCGACGCGGCTAATGAGCGACGTCTGCTGCGACCACGCGCGCTCCAAGGCCGTCGAACCCACACCCAAACACACCCAAGTCGGTCAGTTGTTAGTGGTTCTGGATGCGTCAACTGCTAGGGTCATTAGTCTCGTAAGTATAGTGCATGTTTTCCTTGGGCGGTAGCGTTAATCTTCCCCCGCTGGATGGTCAGATCCGGCGCTAGCGGGGTTTTCCCCCAACCAGGGTTTTCCCACCAACAAGGCAACGCTCCTGCCGAGACAAGCTCTAAGCTGCCGATCGGTCTCCCGGCATGTGCGGTAGTGTAGTGTAATTTCGTGTGTGTGTGTGTGTGTAAGTAAGTAAGTAAGTAAGGGGTGAGGATATCACAGGGAAGAGGAAGGAAATATCGCGCACGTTCCGTGGCCCGTTTGATAGGACACTGCACTGGCATTCGTCTAATGTTGATCAGAGAAACTATGGAAAACTACCGATAAGAATAGCCGGCAGCACGGGACTCGAACCCTGGCCCTCCCAGTCAGACGCACTGCAGTCAATCAGTCAACTGGTGTCAATCAGTTGATGCCCTGAGTCACCTCTCCCAGTCATATCCAAGAAATTCATATTATTATATTGCACTTCACATATATGATCAGAATTATTTTCCTATTGCCATTGTACAACTCTCGCATTAGATCCCTGCAGCTCTTTGTGTAATGAGAGCCATTACAATCCAGCTTTATTTTAGTAGTGTTTGACCAATCCCAGATAAGTTTACAGAGAAGTAATCAATTATTGATCATCATTGTAATATATGTTTCGTTGGATTGTGTATGGGTAATTCCACGCCAACTCCACATTGCATCACACCAACCCATCTCAGATCGAAAAATTAAAGTTATTTTCTTATTTCTTATGCCAAGATAAGCCCAAATTTAAATTTTCAACCATTTCCGATGTAAATAGCGTTTGTGAGAACAATTAACGATTTTTCGCGATTTTCAAGCATTTTACAGCATCTTTTTATAATTATCCATTATTTCGATATTTTTTAATGAAAAAATATGTTTAAACTACTATTTTTATAGGAAATTTTCCGCAGAATTCGAATCTGTTAATGAAAATATTGAATTTTTTTTCTTAATATGACAAAAATTGAAATTTATGATTTTTATTACTTTATTTTCAAAAATTAATTTTAGTATTACAGTACAATTAAAAAGTTAGTTTCTTATGCTTAAAGTACGTGAAAATAAGTGTACATTACGGTACAGGAAAATTTTTTTTGGGGAAATAGTGTTTAAAAGAGTTAAACGCAAGAAATACAATAAAATCTCTTTTCTAAATGTATTTTATCATTTTTAAATAACCTGTTAGTATTTTCTACTACTTTTAGACTGTTTGGATGACTTCGGTGGTGTAAAACAGTTTTTAATAATGGATAATTATAAAAAGATGCTGTAAAATGCTTGAAAATCGCGAAAAATCGATAATTGTTCTCACAAACGCTATTTACATCGGAAATGGTTGAAAATTTAAATTTGGGCTTATCTTGGCATAAGAAATAAGAAAATAACTTTAATTTTTCGATCTGAGATGGGTTGGTGTGATGCAATGTGGAGTTGGCGTGGAATTACCCTATATTATTATGCTGAGAAAACGCCTCAGCAAGAGACAGTAAATTGCACATTTCCTTTCAGGAAATCAAAACTGAGAAGATCACATGACTGTATCCTCCTATGAGATCTGTTTCAATTATTAATCTGCTAAGTAATAATACCAGATACTAAGCTTTGATCACATTTAATTAATTAATCGAATCCTACATTCATTCATCTGCGTATTTGAAGTCGGACTAAGCATGTGATTAACTAATGCCACCTGGGGGACCTGGGGGACTGTCCCCTGGGTAGACTAGGTGACTTGGTTTAACTCTGTTTGGCAGCTGCTCGCACGTATCACTGTAAAAGTTCAACTTGTAATAGCTATTATTATTCGGACGAAACTCAATGTAATGGGTATTAATACACTCGTATGAACTCAACGATACTCAGTTGTTTCTTGCTTTTTTCGTAATATCACTTCACACTCGTTTACTAATAACAATCATGACATCACCGTTGATTATCGCTTTATGATGGAAGAACTAGTCTGTTTCTTAAATGCAATTTTATCTTTCAACATTTGTTAATAATATTCATTAATAACCGTTTACGTATGAAGTGGAAAAGTGCTTCCCATCTGTTTCAAATTTCTTCCCACGCCCGTGCGTTTGATGATAAGGTTATTTTGTTTGACCTAAACGTTGTAATCATTTAATTAAGATGATGGCAATCATCTTCACCCGATGGCTACTGCCATAATTCAATTAACTACTTTATCACAAATAAATACTCACTTATATAAGTTTTACTTATTAAATGGCTATCACGAATTGTGTCGCCTTCCATTGTTTAGATGAGTGTAGCGTGGGGAACGAATGAATTGAGCTTATATTATTGTGAACGATGGCGGTTCGGGTGGTGTATGAGATGGAATGAGAAGCCAACCACGTGAAAACCACACGGTCAAATCTTGATCTGCACCAGACTCAATCCAGCAGCCTGCGACTCCGCCTACTTCAATGACGCCCGAAGCCCCTACGTGATCGAAACCACAAATAGCACAATCATCGAACTAGAAGGCAAAATTCCATCTCGTCAGTTGTACGGCAATACCGCGGCGAGTGGGCGCCTTTCCCACCGCCCGGGAGCGAGCCCTGCGATTGGCTCCGCTCGCCGGGTGATTGCCGGCGCTCGTCCCATGCCACTCGCGGTCCGCCCAGCCGGCCGGCGAAATTTGCCTCGAGGGTGGTGGGAAATGAAGCCTAACGAACTTACCCCCGAACGCCGCCGCGTAATTGACATCTCAGGTAAGTCTGTTGCCGGCGGTAATTATGTCATTATGATTTGTAGAGTCGTCGGAGATTGCGTTCGTCTCGCTTCACGGACTTCCTTATAAGACTCCCGGTTAACGCCCTTTCTCACAGATGTAACTGAGTATTATCTCGAAGGGATATTGCCTTAATTTAGTTACATTGAATATACATGTTGAGAAACTTGACATACTTTTTTTATTTATTTTCTCTGCATTTTAATATAATAAAATGATCATTAGTGATTGTAACACGAAAGATTCCAATGACCATTACTGTTATTTCACATAAGTATATTGTAATTCGAAGAGCGCATCTGACTGTGTGTGTACACATATATAAACTTCTAAATGATTCAGGATATCAAATGAAGTTTTCGCTTAAAAATATGGAAGGTGCAAGTAACATTCCGTAGAGAGATAGTGTATAATATTTTTAGTTTTCGATAAATTTAATCATCTTCTATTTTGATATGGAGCTAGAGATTTTTCTCACCAGCAAAGGAGAGTTCATGAAAAGAGGAATACAACAATGTTTCATATGAAAGTATTTTAATAGTAATGAGTATGAAATTAGACTTTATAGCATGTGATTTTGAATTAAACGGTCAATATTTCGTGTAGCAGCCCTTATAACTCCCGCCTTCGGGAAAGGCGGCCTACGCGGCGAAGAGGGTGTTTCGTACAGAGACGACTATGCGAGGGATGGCCTTGACTACAGCAATCCATGGTCTTGACACGGAGAACATAAGAACAAACATCAATATTAACGATGAGATTGAGAGATTTTTTCCCATTTGTCCATCGTAATTCAACTTTTCGTCTACTGAAATTCCAAATCAACGATAATTGATGTACAGGTGGTCTGCTATAATATTTCAGTACAATAGATACATTTCGTGGTTCTCTCACAAAACCAATTTTTATAAATGAGGTCTCTAAATAAAGAGAATTTCACGGAGAAGTGGGGAATTGCACTTTGATTTTCAAAATATGAAGAATTTGTTTAAAAAACGCATCTAAATATTCATGTCTAATGCAACCCACAACATCCAGTCAGCATTTTTGAATCTATATCGTTAAATAACCCTTAAAAGGGGCGTTCTAGGTGTCTTAAAATATAAAATACTGAGAATCATTAAAGAAACGTTCCTCACACCGTAATCTATATGATGGGATATTCTTGGATATTCTATTAATTTTTTACAGGTTCGGCGCTTATCGATATTGAATATCGCTAAGATATTCATTACGTAAATATCGTTTAAGCAACATTTCCATGTATTGAAGTGAACTCTAAGCCTACTGAATTGTTTCTAATGATAAAGAATTGTATTTATTACTCTTATGAGAAAATATTAGTTAAAACTAATATAGTTGTTTCATTGACAAGTTTCATTCTTAATATGATAATGGAAGGATTGGGAAAGTGTGGAGTTTAAAATGGCAGAGTTCTCGCACGGGTACGCTAGTATTATATATTCGTGAATAATATAAATGTAACATTGTAATAAAATATAACCTTTCGACATAGAATGGAATATCTAAAAAATTTGCAATCGTTGTATCATAAATTATTAAAACAAACAAATTGTAGTTAAATGACTACTGAATATGGATACAATGAAAGACAGCCTTAGTAACTTTTACAAAAAGTATAAGATTTTTGGTTTATTTCATGTGGTTACATGAGTTTCTGTAATTTTATCAACTATTATAATTCTCACACCTTCCTCCCTTTTAAATAGTATTCATTCTATTTCATCTGGTGAAAAAATAGACATTCTTTGCGCGTAAATTACGATCACAGAGTTTATTTTATTCCTCCCCTTTAATAAACAATTTCAAGCACCACGTATCTTTACGTGAAATGTCCTGCGCTTCCGTGAAAACCTAGAACGTCAACGCGGGACAGCAAAACGTACCACTGTTCTGTACACACGATTTTCCTCTCGGCGATGCAGTGCCAATTTGTTGCCAATGCGGTGCCACACCTGTGCACGGGCCCCCAGCAGCAAGAACGAGTCTACCGCGCGGTGGGTGATAGACAATGGGGGTGGGGTGGGGGGAAGTGACAAGATACACAGCGCGCGCCGAAAAAGCAAACCCGCACGCGTGCCCAAGAGAACGTCCGTTTCCGCCTCTGACAAAACATAGGAGGTCCCACAAACAAACACGCGCGCGCACGCACACGCTCGCACGTCGAGTCTAATCCTCAAACGGCCCCACACGTCAGCGAGATCAACGATCGCGCGCGGAGGCACCGCGGCCACCGGCCTCAAACGCTCCCGCGCGACGTACGGCGCGCGATTTTGCCCCGCGGCGCAACATATCAAAGCCTTCCGCGCCGCGAGAGCCGAAACGGTTTCGGACTCGATGGAAACGAGTGGGAGGGCGGGCCACCGGGGTCTCGCGCGCGGGCGGGGCCGCGGGCGGGGCCGCGGACGGGGAGGGGACGGGAGGGGACGGGAAGGGAGGGGACGGGGCCGCGGTTGGGGGAATGACTGGAGAAGAGCGAGGGTCGCGCCCTCTCATTTAAACAGAGGCGAACCGCGCCGCGCCACGCCACGCCCATTCTGCTGTCTCTGGCTGACACTTCATCCTCTACATCCTTTACCGCCTCTTTCTCTGAGTCTCTTCCTACTTTTACATTACACTTCCATCGCCATTTCCACATCACGTCTTCACATTTTACTTCGTCGAGACTTAAGACTGTCTTCCATTTCAGTTGATTCTGGCACAGCTTTTCCCGTTTCCACCGTTCAAACAATCCGACACATTTCCCATTTCTGCTGTTTCTGTCTCATTTCGCGGTGCTTACACCACAAGATGTTGTTTTCCTCCCTGATATCCTTGGCCATCGCACCGAATATATACGGCATCCATTCCCACCCCTCTCCTCGTTTATTTCACTCCCACGACGTGCGATCCCGCCTCGTATCCGCTACCTTCGTGTTTTCAACACAGCAGCTTCTTCAAACACACACGGTTGCGGTCGCGGTTGCCAACTCCCGCTTCAGCGTCCCGTCCCTCGCTTCCCGCTCTCCGTCCTCTTTTCCCTTCCCCTTCGTACTCATCCTCCACCCGAATGCGCGAGGTCTCCGGAGGGCACTCGCGGCGGTCCAGAACGCGGCCCGACTCGCGTAAACCGACTTTTTAAAGCAGTGAAATAGCGGCGCCGTTATGCACATATTTTAGCATTCATTAAGCAGTGGCACCAGCAGCGCGGGCGCAGAGGATTCGGTTTGCGTGTTTTGATTGGCGTGGACCTATGGCCGCGCATGGAAATTGGCACGCTGAGAATGTGTGGTTGTTATAGGGTGTAACTCGCTATTATTATTACAACCGGACTGGTGGGTAAATTGGCGTTATCCCCCACGGAATTGAAGCTAAAGTAAAATGAAGAATTCTTTTACATACCAATAAATGTAATGTCTGAATGAAATGTGCGAATAAATAAGATTTTTCTACAAGCAATGAAGTTGTGTACAGCGATATTCCCGACGTGTGTGTTTCTGAGTGTGTGTGTGTGTGTGTGTGTGTGTGTGTGAGTGTGTGTGTGTGTGTCGTCTACGCCCTATTTGGTGGCATTGATCAGCTTTCTGTGAAAATGACGTTAGAGTACAGCTATGAAATAGAACATTTACCATTAAGACAAGCATCTTTGAGAGCCTCTCAAAGACGAAGATGACAGATTTTTTTAATTCTAAGTATTTCTTAAAATTAATTTTCGATACATTATTTAGTCAAACCCATTTCTGTTTAGATATTCCTTTTGTAATAGTTCACATAACGGCAGTAACTTTACTTATTCGTATAATACATTTGTTGGTATTTAAATCTCAAATTTTAATGATATTATTTGACATAAAATCAATTTTTTCCACAAGAATATGAAAATTTCTTTTTATTTTCCTAAATATTTGCGAGGGTGATGCTTTAAGATTTTAGAATGAAATATGAAAAAAATAATTTGCAATGATGAGTAGTCACCAGTATATGTTTCAGCACATTCACAGCTCAAAAACTAAGATTAATTATTTGTATCCAAAAAGCATAAGATATTATTCTGTACTAACTGGGGGAAGGAAATATTACTTGCACACGTTTTCTTATCAATTTGAACAAATGAGGAAGAACATTTTCTCAAATTACTCGCCAGATCGCACTCTCAAAAATAAAATGTTCATACTTGTCCTCTACTAAATACATTTCCGGTTAGGTAAGAATCACGAGTAATTTGTTATCTCAGAATTTTAGTCATATTTACTCATAATTTTAGAAGTTTCGGAACAAAAAGTGTATCACGTTCACTTCTACAGTATACCCCGAGAATAAATAATCCCTGGAGGGAGAGATCGATGTACCAACCTCAATTGGGTCATTTATCTTCGATTATACAAAACACAGCTGATAATTACCGGAATTCAAAACATTTCACAATTTTCCATTGTCAAAGCAAATCCAATGAGGCATTAAAAACTCCGATAAATTAACCTCCCGAAATATGGTTCGTATATGTAGATGTGAATTAATAAGTAACTGTAACTTTTATTAAATGTATCGTTGAAATAAAGAATGAACATTATTATTGAGTATTCCACATCTCTTTACATATTTTTTCAAACATTTCAGAACACGGAACCCTTATGGTATGAGCCTTTGTAATTTATAGAAGATTCACTAGTCTATGATAGAATTATTACAGAACAAAACAATTGCCTAATGCTGACATATACACCGAAGAAAATAACAGACACAACCTCTCACCTATTCATCAACAAAAGGCTGCTGCTTCAACTCTTTGTTATGTTCGATTCTATATAAACTTATTTAATTGACTTAAAAGCATCACGCACGACATTCAACACGAACACATCCTTATCACAGCATTAATGTACTGAAGTTGATTCGCTGAAATGAAAGCGAATGAACGCGGAACAATACACCTGACAGATATATTAATAAGTATCCAGCACTAATTAACAATCATTATGTGAGATATTAATAGTAAAAACCAATAGAATTATGAACAATTAACAATAAACACTGACGATGTAATACAGTTATTTTCTGGCTTCGAAACTACCGTCGTCGCCTTGAACGTAACTTTCATAAGTGAATAAAACATATTTTATTTTCCAAAGCATTATTATTTATCCTTGACCACGACACTAATGTAAAACAAAGTTTTTAAACAGTTTACATTAACGTACTGCTCTTACGGAACTCATATGGCATCATCCCTTTAAAGATATTGCAGTCATGAAAAAGCAAACAAATTTATACTTTTCCATACAAGGTTTTAGCAGCAAAATTAAATAGTGAATTTGTTCATGGGGAATTTAATTTTATTAGATAAAATCTTTGTTACCAAGAACATTGAAATAAATTATTTAAATAATAGTTGAAACTGGTTACTGATTACAACTTCACGACGATTGTCCACCCAATATGTTGCCTATATATTAAATGTGTATTATAACTACGTTTTCTTCATACACTACTTACGAAAACATCGCACAACGTCCTCTAAGCCATGTGTTTGACTTTGTAAGAAATACAGAAAATCACGTGAAGGGAGCGAGGGAAGGAAGGGAGACCACGAGATGTGTAGCTGCACGCGGAGCACGCTGCTGCGTGGGCGTAATCCGCAGTTATGAAGCAGCGGAACGCAGCGGTGGGCGAAGGCGATCCCCAAGGCCGAGCACCGGAGCGCGGCGGCGCGCGATTCACCGAGCAAAGGAGCCGAGAGCGCCGCGAGGCGGAGGAGGGAGCGGGGCAAAGCCAAAGCCATACGGGAACGGAACGCAAAACCACAATACCTCGGAATCTGCGCCCAAGCTGATACTGCTTTGAAAGATATTAGCATGGCTACTGTTACGCGAGATAGATGCACGAACGATACTTCGAATGAAGCTGCTGTAGGTTATAATTAATATAATATTAAAGATAAATGAAGCCAGTCGTTCGGACTCTTGTTTTATGCAGGCGTAACAGTTTTGAGTAACTATTGTACCATGCAAAGGAATAACCTAACTGCAATAATTTCATAAAACCTATATTGATTCTCCCTCAGCTAACAATAAAAATAAATAGTTGTCAACCATATCCCTCAAGACACAAGCAGGATCTGAATGACCGGTGAACTGCATTCAAAATATTGTCATATGATATTATTTATTCTTTCACTTTAACACGCACATGTAAAGCCTTTGCGTTGAACAGTTTGAATAAATAAATAAACAAATAAATAAATTTAAATAATTATTATGTTGGAACGAAATTCGTCGAAAATACTGTCCACCACTCGATTAGACTTCCATGGGAAGCGGGTTGCAGCTAATTGTATGAAGAAGGAGCAGCAAAAACTTGAGCAATTATCAAAAGAAAATTTCGATAGTGCACACAGCTTATTAGAAAGAGATGAACTCAGAGTACCATGCTTTTGTAGACGCTTATTGTTAAACGCCTGCAATGAAATAGAATTTTCTTCCAACATGATAGTTGTAAACGTTTCACCTCCGAAATTTCAAAGGATAAAGAGATTCTTTGATATTTAAAGATTCGTGAATCGTGAAGTATGATTCTATTTCTTCGATTCTTGCGCCGTACAAAGTCAACAAGATGATTTACCCTGTGCCTTTTGATAAGTTAATTTTCGCTTATATCTCGCAGTAACGAATTTAAGGCACGTAGCAGTTCATAATACTCGTAGTGTGTACGAACACTGTGTGCTAAAGGCGTCTTAATGCCGCAAACATTTTCTAAGGTAAGCTCGTTAAGAGTCGTGTCCGCAAGATGACTTTAGAAACTGACTTTTCGGGTGCATTGTGTAGGTCAGTGAACATTCGCGTGCGTTGCATTTGTTACGGGGTGGATGGAGCTATATCACGAAACAGCTAACCACCAGAAAGGCTTTGTTGCGGGAAGATATCAAACATCGCTCTGCAACTCGTCACGCAATATTCTGAGAGAGCGGGTAAGTGGCAATTCGTCAGCGCTGGAGGCAGAGCGAGCCCCGAGGTGGGATCAGGAGTGCCGCAGGCGGAGAAGGCGGAGGCTTTCAGGAGGGCGGGGACGTGGCGGAGGGATAGAGGGGGGCGGAAACAGGCCACCGCACGCCGCTCTTTTAAACCTGCGGAAGCGCATGGAACGGAATCCTAATGGAGGCGAAATGGAGAAAACGAACAAAGAAGCGCATTACGTGCGGCGCGCGAGCTTACGCGAAGGGCATGCGCTAAGGACCGAGAGCTTAACGGGCGAGGGTTTGGGGCAGGCGTGGAGGCGGGCGGGCGTGGGGTGGGCGTGGCGACGG
Organism: Gryllus longicercus; assembly: GCA_038098605.1. Classification (NCBI taxonomy): domain Eukaryota; kingdom Metazoa; phylum Arthropoda; class Insecta; order Orthoptera; family Gryllidae; genus Gryllus; species Gryllus longicercus. Next base: position 716,153 of record JAZDUA010000080.1, on the reverse strand, counting down.
GAACTGCGTAGGCGCGGGGGCGGGGGCGGGCGCGGGGGCGGGGGCGGGCGCGGGGGCGGGCGCGGGGGCGGGGGCGGGCGCGGGGCGGGCGCGGGGCGGGCGCGGGACGGGCGCGTGGGGCGGGCGCGGGACGGGCGCGTGGGCGGGCGCGGGGGCGGGCGCGGGGGCGGGCGCGTGGGCGGGCGCGGGGGCGGCAGAGGGTTTGGAGAAGGCCGGACGGAGCACAATGCCATGGCGCAGGAGGCGCCGGCGCCCGACAATGGGCACGTGCCTCCGGCGACGGATGCGCGGGCACGCGACTACGTAATAAATATATAATAAATCATTTTAAATAAATATATAGTGCATATTTAATTACAAGTATATTTAGTAAATAAGCATGCGAGAAATTAATAGTAAGAATGATAAAAGATTCACGAATTTTTTGAATTGAATCAAAATTCAGAAAACTGACACGGTCCCCATCAAACACACACCGGAAGCGGGAACTCACTAGCTAACAGACAGCAGGACGACGTTATTTGATCGGCTCCCGAAGAGTTCATTACATTTGGTTAGAGATAGCACTTTTCAACTGGATTCATTCTATGTGGCTTGTGGACGTACATTGTTGAAGCAATGGCAAATTCATTATAGAAAACTAATTCCGAACGAAAGAAAAATGAGAGCAAAATCAAAAATCTAGACAATTAACGAATTTGCTGACCCGTCTGAACAACGAGTCTGTACTATTAAATCATTTTACTTATTTAATATACTAAAATACAAGAGAGAGAAACGAAAAATGAAATCGCATGTGGAGTAAATTTTGTGAATTATACACAAATATTGCGTACATTTTGTTAAAAGAAAGTTCTGAGGCACTTTCCCGGTTTAAAAGTAAGTAACAGTATTCATTTCGTTTGGATTAATTAACAAAAGCATAATGTTACAAACATAAATTTGAACTATCTTGTGTTCCTGTTTTACAATAAGAAAATGCTAGAAATGTTATTTTGAATTTCAAATATTCCAAGATTAGACACAGTTTCTAAGTAATTAGCGAATATTCTGGCCCGTATAAACCATGAATCTGTACTATTAAATAGTGTTTAATATAATGGCTTACTACTTTTATTTTAATGCAATTGTATTCACAGTATACAATAATATTAAAAGGCATTTGCAAAGGATTTGTAATCGCACTTTAAAACCATACTTATTTTATTTTTCTTGAGAACACTCAATTTCTAAGCAGAGTAATCTCTGTTTCAATTTTTTTTTTTTTTGTTTTTGTTTTTGTTTTTGAGATGTAGTGAACTCTTCTAGAACGTAAATATCTCAATGAGAACTGTGATATAAAATAACTTTGTTGTTTATGTACTCCACTCACGTTGTAGGTTTCTAAAATATTTTACATGGCATCTTCAGTGATCTCGTATACATCAAAAACCTAAAACTTCTGGCAGTCGCTACCACGAACTCATTAGCTTGTTTACGACCTGGTAGGTTAAGTAAAAACGCAAGAAAAGTTTTAATTGAGGAGGACCGACATCAGTGACCGCAGAAAATACAAATATCACTTGGCTTTATTTTCACTTTTTAATTATATCCATTCAGGACAACCTACATCTCTTTCAACTTCCATATATTTAACTCATTCGCTCCTTCTTTTCTCGGAATCAATTTCATTAAACAGTACAAGCAAATTCTCATATTTTTCCTTCAAGACTAAAGAGGAACAGCTTAAATATTCTGGCGTCGCAGATCACATATACATTTCATTAGCCTGAGAAATACATCGGAGAAATATGACGGAGCAGAGCATGCTTAAACATTCTTGGTCAGCCAAGAAATTTTCAAGTTGCTTTATATTGCGTAAATTTTTGCTTGAATCAATAACTTCTGTTAATAGTTAACATTGGTGTCGTTCCCTTAATTTTAATATAGTATAATTATAATCGTTGACACAATTATGATAAAATAAGAAAACGATTTGATATTTGCCTAGTTACAGTCGCCTACATTTTTTAATATGTTTTTACTCTCCTGATCATTGTATTGACAATAGGATAACAAAGTTAGAAATACAAAATAGAGTGAAAACAAAGTTAAACCCAGAATGAGCTTCGGCAAAATACAATGAAATTACTGTTGAGCTGTACTAACCCGTTCCACCCATTCTGTCATTTCGCAATAAATATTTTTCGCCCAATCTAGATTACTCGTCACCAGAAATGATCGATTTGTATTGAGAATTCTGACGAAATTGTTCACGCAGAGACCCGCACGTGGTATCTACTCTCTTCAATAGGATTCCCGCAAGAGCCCACTAGAGGTGATGGAATTTTCCCCTACGAGCAACATCGATACGTTTCGTTGCTGTAGACGACAACCTAAGCACACATTACTGCTTTGAAGGTGGCTCGAGCGATGTGTCGTAGGAACATCCTCCACAGCCCTCGTTTAGGTATGCACCGTTCCGACCTTTCGGCACAGCAACAGAATGTCCATTTGTGAACTTAATGGTCGCTGGGTTTCTCTGCTTCCTTCTACCCGTTCGCACCCAATATTTACTAGCACCTTTTCTGTTTCTTTTCGCCAAGTGCTTTTCCGTTCCATTTTTGCCTGCAACGTCGAGCTGCCCTCTGTCTTACCTATTCCGACACTTTTGTTGCACCGCCCCACACTCGCTCTCACATTCCCCTTCTTAACATCGCTTTTCCAACTCTCAGTTCCGGACCTCGCCGGGCTAGTCAAAGAGAAATGCTCTATCTCAATCTCCTGGTCGCATTCCGTTATTCCGACAGTCCCATCCCGCCCCGTTTTTCTTTCACCGTCTCACCCCATGTCTGTCGGCGTGGCCCTGGCCTAGACGGCGCGTAGGCCGATGAGGGGGCGTGGTCGGGTCTGGGGAGCGCAGGCAGGGCGGGGGCGGAGCGGTCAGGTGGTGTGTGAAGTGGCGGGGGAGGGGAGCGGAGAGGTCTCGACTCGTTAAAGCCGACCGCTCAGCCCGAAGTCGTTCTGCGAGCGTCAAGGCAAGCAGCCCCGGAAACTCCAGAGGGAGATTAAGTTTTCAGGCCGCCGTATCCCAAACTACTTTCTTACTCCGTTGGCTTTTACATAATAAGTACTCTTCTGCACCACCAGAGAATATCTGGCAGAAAACAGGGATTGCTTTGCTGCTCCACCAACTTTTGAAGGGACAAGAATGGTGATTTTGTCCTTACATTTTTTCATAACAACAAATCATACCGAGAACTGTACAACGTTAACGAACAATAACTACAACGCAAGCATTCTTCTCTTAATACATGTGTACACAATTACTCGATAATTCATATTTTCGAAATGAGTGTGGAATATTTCAATGAATCAATACCAATTTATGCGTTCAATATTAATATACTGTATTACTTTGATCGTGAAGATCATTTGCGTTGGATTTAGAGAAGAAGAAATTGTAATAGTTGGTCCTGTATTATATTCTCAGATATAAAATTAATACAAGCTCTATAAAAATTAACAAGAAAATTGAAAATAAAAATACACAAAGCAAATATAGTGAAGTATCAGAGTAAAGAGAGAACAATTCAGGAAATCATGCTCAGGAAGCATTAGCGTGAATTTATTTCTTGCATAGCATACTTTTGTACTAACTAATATTACAATGATCGCAAAAGAACTCCAGTCACTTCGGAAATATTAAAATATTTTAGTGTTATTTATATTTATTTCGAATTGTTATCGACAATTGCATGTTCTATTAAAGAACAATAATCTTTCGTGTCAAAAAATTGATTAGATATGTCCACTAAACCACTTCTGACGTAGTTTTTATTGCATTGATATCTAAATGAAACATTTTTATACTACATACTTATATTATTATACATATTTCAACGATTCAATTTTACAGGCTCTCTAAGAAAAATATTCCATTTCACTGCAGCGTGAAGACTTTATTATTTATGTATGAGGAAATCCTTTCCAAATATTTCATATTTGTCACATTTTTGCTTATTCATACATTAGAACAGTTATATGGGTATCTGGAAGAATTCATTATAATCTTAATGAAAGAGAAACAGCCCAAAATAATTTCTTGTGAATTTTACAAAATTAAATTGGTTACGATTGCATTGCAGCAACGGAAATAAAAAACGAAAGCAATATATGCTTAACATAAGAATACATTGACAAAGAAATTCACGAATCCAACTTCTCTCTTAAAGCCTATTAATATAAAGTCCATGATAATTGAAATAAACAGACAACCATACCTACATTAAATTGTCAAGTACTACATTAACATTTGATTTCTTGACTTTTAGTTCTTTAAAGACTCTTGCTTTGAGAAACCTTCATAATTATATTAGGATATGGAAACTATCCAAATACAAGAATTTATTAATTCCGTATTTTTTTTTAAATGTATGTTGTTAAAAAATGTATGTTGATGTATGAAGTAGAAATACTTGAAATCGTTGTTGGTGATTTTGAGAAGTAGTGCTCGTATTTTCGCCGACATTCCAGAAACAACTTTCCCCATTGATATCTTAGCGCTAAGGAGTTCTTACATTAGCCCTGTTAAACTCAGTACGTCAACAACGCGGAGCCGTGTGTACATCTTGTTAATGAATGAACACACAGTTACTTATTTAGGCGGCACAGACGCGGAAAGCGACGGAGCACGACCACCGTAGCGGCACGTGGGCAGCTGGCCGCGTCATGTGTTATGCATTGCAGGGCACCTCGCGAGTTCAAGAGCCCTCTGTTCCACCACGACCACACATCACTCCCTCCCACCTTTTCTCCGCAGCCGCACACCCTCCTCTCCACGACCTGTTCCTCGAGCCTCGCCACTCCCACCCTTAGATCGTTTCCTGCCACCTTCAATATCGTCCCGGCATGCTCGTCTCTCCCCTCTCATCGAAGGAAGTCGATCACTCTTATCACGCATCGTCTCGCTCTAAAAGGATCCATGTCTCTCTCCGACTCGCCTTGTTTCTTTCCTTCTCGCCCGGCCTTACCTCCGTCGCCACGGCGACTCGCGTTTCCTTTTCTCATCCACTTCATCACACCACACGTTGCCACGCCAACGTGCAAACCCACAGTTTGCGAAATTTGCATACTACACCACGTCTTGCTACAGTGTGTGTCAGAATATATATGTTGCATTTATGGTTTTAGGATATGTAGATGGGTCGATCACTTTTCGCCAATTATCATGTAGTGGGAAATTGCATATAACGAAATATATGTATTATTTGCGACTAATTTGTAGCACCATCAATCCATTATGTACAAATGTTCGGCAGGAACTTGAAATCTCCTGGTCAGCATCAGAACGTGATATACCGTACATTTCTACCAAAGGCCTAAAATTCGAAGCAAATGGGTAAAATTGCCTAAAAAGTAGGGGCAAATGCCAAATTTATAAACTAATATAACTTCGTTATAAGCAATTTCCCACTACATTTTTATTGGCAAAAAGTGATCTAATTCGACCTCGCTACATGTCCTAGAAGTTCGCAACTTTATTCCGAGATATCCTCTATGTTCCGTAGCCCACGCCTGGTTTCGCCACGCTTGCCAGGTCCCATCTCATCGTGGCTCTTGTCGTACTGACCTACCTCATCCTAATCCGGGCGTACAGAACCATTTAGTCTAATTTAACGACAACCCTCGTCTCGACAGACACCGACGTAGCGCCTCGCCTTGTTCCAGCGACGCCTCTCCCTGTCCTCCGCTGCCCGCGACGCGTGGGGGGCTGCGTGGGGTGTTGCGAAGCGACGCTGTCCGCAGCCGCCGCCCCTCGTGTGGCACGTGTTTACCATGCAGCTGGTTACGAGCGCGTATGCGATGCCGTTTAGCGCTCAAGAGCTGCTGCTACACGGCGCTGCTTGTGGCATCCCCAGTAAACACTTTTACACAGCACAACGTCCTCGCCTGTTCCGACAGGCCACGAGAGTGTAATGGACGTTTGTCAGAAGCTTTGCTCTGATGGCCAGGGTCAAGTGTAAGAATATGCCATGAATTTTGCTTGTTTGTGATTTATCTACGTACTGTCTGTATGTCAGTTTGAGGGAATAGAAAATGAAACGTAAACGTTACATAGTTTTGTGCGAATATATGCTCTTAAGAGCATTTACTGAAGAAAAAAGAATAACCATGGACATTAAATTCAAGCTAATTTTAATACTTTAAAAATGTAGAACTTGTCAAAAAAGCAACAAATAAAAAATACTGGCACGATTTGTTTTCGGAATGGGTTGCCTAAAGCAAGAACGGATGTCGCTTTTGGGAATTACAAAATACACAATTTTCTGCTTCTCAGAGACGGGCATAGAGCAGGCAGTTTTATTGGAAAGATTTATTTAAGCAGCTGAAAGCCATTTTCCAGGTTTCTCAACTCCTCTCTCTGTCGCATGTAGCGTTCTTTCTTTCCTGTGCACCAATATCAATCTTCCAACTTCCGGGTAGCTGTCTGCGTTCCTGGAAGGGAATATGCAGCGATCCTAGACCTGGAGCTGCTGAAGAGGAAAACCACCCACATTATTGCGTCCAGTACATCAGAGCACAGCCTTCGTTTTGATAACCTCGTATTCGCTAAACGTTGCCCGAATATTTTCTAGGTATATATAATCTAATCTCCTGCATTCTTGCAATTACATCGTTAAGGTTGCGCAACTCTAGTAAGATAGATACTCGTTTCTTTAAATACTAACAGTTATGGACGCTCTGCAATGACAGTTTTATTTGATGATATTGAAACGAAATTTGATGGTACTAATCGATTATTTTCACGGTTTGTAATTCAGAAGTGAGAGTGAATTTGGAATTAAGGGAGGCATTGTTCGTGTGGGGTTAGCGAAATTTTCAAAACACAGCAACACGGGGTAATCTCCTCTAAACTTAATTCGATTGCCGGCTCCCCAGGTTTTGTGAGACTCAATTTAATTTAGTATTAAAGAAAGAAAATTGTGTGCTATTTTTATTATGAAGTATTGAGTGCGATATCATCGCGTCTTTGACTCGTTCCTGTTAATATTTTATAAAATATTTAGAACTTGTATACTGTAAATCATATACTGTACAGGCATTGCATTCATTCAGATGCAATGCCTAAAAAAATTAAAACAAAGAATATAATCACAGCAGCCTCCTATTTCAGCAAGAAGTACAGTCCCATTGTTACTGGAGCCTTGTACGAGTATTTTGTTTACCATTTGAGTCAAGATTGTATTGGGGCACCGGGAGTATCCGACCAGCAGCATTATTATAGTAACAGCAGCAGCAACTTTACGCATGACCTAATGTACCCATGTCAGCAATCGGAAGTGAACAAAGGCTATTTAGGTATGTATCACATATTGCATTTGAAATTTCCATTGATAGTTGAGTTTTTGTGTTATTCATTATGGTTTTATTATCATAAAACGTTTTTCGTTAAAATTATCTCTTAATCATCACTACCTGCAAATCACTTAAAGTTGACCAGTCTACCCTCTGTTCAAGGCTTAATTCACAAGCACCAACAGAATTGCTCTATTTCGTTGCACAGTGCTCGGCAAGGCGGGAAGGTAATGAATTAATGCCTTATTTTACGTGGTTAGGATTCTGGTGAGGCCTGCTCTTTCGTCTGAACACGCAAATTTTGATACGCTCCTTTCACAAACTAGCGGATTTGAATTTTGCTCAGAAGCTTCATTTAGGCTTGAGAATCTTTTACATGCAGTTAATCTACTAACATAGGACAGCGTACGAAGCGTACGGAGGATTTTTTCGCCTTTAAAAATCTATAGCCACGCCACGCATCACCGTAAATCGAAAGAACGACAATACCTCCCACCACAATTCCCCTACGCCTCTAGCATACAGTCAACTCAGAATCTCATATGTCCGTAAGGCTAGTGTAAGTGTTAGTTACCAGAATGTTTTTAAACACTTTATGATTGTCGATTTATTGACATGTATTCATAATACCATACATTACACATAATTAACATACATTTTAAAGAAGCAAAAGAACGATTTTCGTTTACCAAGTGCAAGCTCAAAAACGTTTCTGTTTTAATTACCCAGCAGATTAACGACTGTCAAAACACCGGGAAGCAGGGTGAAGTTCTAAGTGCGCATGCGCAAACCGGGCGCCAGGCACCTAACAACGGCAACTTCACACGATATCGTTTCGGCTGCTCCACGCCAAAACACAGTTACCGCAACATTATTAAAAAAGTGCGTTTAGGGCTATTGTGGGTTGTGAGAGCCATTGTAGGCTAGACGTTTTTGTGCACATCTTCAGGAGGTTCAAAGAATGCTTTACCTAGTATCTACACACTCAAGGCCAAAGAAAAATATCGAAACTTCCTTTTCTCAAAATAATTTTCTTTTTCACTAGCTGTGTTTCGGCATGGAGCAGCCGGTTCGTAACTTGGCCGGGCGCAGACGTCTGCGATGTTCCCTCGGCGGACGACGCGGCGAGCGAGCGACGCGTTCGCTGGAATCGGCTTCTCGCTGGATCCGGCGCGCCCGAGCGGTAAATCCGCGGTTCGAGGCCGGGCGCCCCCTCCAATGCCGGCGCTGCCTCTCAATCCCTCCCCTCCCCTCCCCTGGGTCTTCCCAGCCCTGACCGCAGCGAGGCTTCGCAGGGAAACGAAACACAACCCGGCGCGGCGCGGCGCGGCACGGCGCGGCGCGCGTGCTTCGCGGGACCGTTCGCTATGGAATGCGGCAGAGCCTGGTCAGATCCACCCGCACACTCAACCATTTCGCATTCCGGGGATTCTAAGAGCTCAAAGCTGAAACATTTAGCCCAGCATTGACCCCTTTTAAAAGAATTGCTTGCTTCATCCACCCCCTTTGCATTTTTCTCTATAATATACAATACAGAGTTCATAATCATAATAGACGAAATTGCACTTACGAGTACATGACTAATATATAATGCTGCGTATCAATTTTTTCGAAAACATCTCGGTTAGCAATAATGGAAAATATGAGTGAATGTGGGTAGCTGAGTTTCTAATATTAGTTGGTGTGCAATTGTTACAAAATGCAGTCATTGTTGAGCGCTTATTTTCATAAATTGGCCGTACCAATTCTACAGAGCATATTGCGGATAATATTTTCCTGCGAAACAGAGTAATGTTGTGAATAAAGTTATAATTTCTTACGTGTGCTACTCATCCTAATAATAAACGACAATGAGCAGGAAGAAAAGCGAATTTGCCTACCTACACACCAAGAAAAAACAACAGCAAACTACTCCAGGAACAATTAACCCACAAAAATCCTAGCATAGAAAAAGGGGGTATCAACCGAGATGACTGTCTTTGAACCACACTCAGAAGGACTGATACTATCAATTTCCCATCATTCAATGCAGAAGGCACTTATTAGTAAAATCCACCCAATATAAAAGAAGACATTACTGGAAGCGGCATAGAAGCCCTTACTTCAATTCCGCCACCTTCACGCTGGTCTGCTCCAATTTCGACAGCCTGGCATTCACACAAAGACACTAACAACCGGGAGTACTTTCCACACTGCCACGACTTGCTCTCGAGGAAAACACGCTACTCGGGTAAAACTAATCTGACAGACCGCATCCAAATACAATAGAAAAACCGAATCAATGCATGCGCGGTTCTTGTTCATGTCACCTTGCCTCGATGCCACGCTGACGCCTCTTACCACTCCTGATTCATTCTCTGCTCCTTCAAATGGAAATCTTAGGGAGCACCTCCCACTCGACAGATATCATTGCCGGATCGGCCGCTTGACAGCAAGATGACGAGTCGATAACGTCATTATGTGCCAGATTCAGCGCTGATACCTACGCCAATTAAAGTTGATCATCTATCAGATTATGTATTACAATAAAACACGTTTGTAAATACTACCTAAGTTATTTATATAACTTCGGGACTGACTCATCAACAAATACATTGATATGATCAGGTGGCTAGAAGCAAACATATATTATAAAATTAAACATATACTATCCAATGTTTCAACGAATAGTTCTTCTGAACCCTAACGACATTCTATAAGAATTGAGAAGTTTGTATTAATAAAAGCAATAACAAAAGTGAGATTTACAAAACAACAAGAAGATAGGGTGAAATGACATGTCCAGATGCTTTGATCTATCTACGGATTTAATGCGTAAAGAATGGAACAAGAGAGACTCAATAAAGTAGATGAAGGTAATAAGGGAAAGTAGATGTAAAGATGTACTAACTGGCAAAAAAACAATGATAATAATTCAGTTTTGATCGTTCAGGAATTTCTAAATGAAACATTGTTCTAGAAATATCAAAGAAAGGAAGGAAGAAATGGGAGCGAGATTCAACAATCCTGGGAATGTTTTTAAATAAGAATATTACAAATGACGAGTTTTCAATCAAAACAAGCTCATTCCTTTTGCGAAATATTATCAAGAGAAACAAAAATATCCATGCGTCTACGCGATGTTTGATATGAACAGATATGTTTTCGCCACATTTCGCCTGCATTTGAATTAAATCCCTTTGTGAGCTTAGGAAAGATCCATCAGTGTAAGCAAAAATGCAAAATTTACGTCAGGTAAATATTAGAATGAGCTGATTTTCATAGCAAACGCCTGAAGTCTAGTTTCAGAAAAATTACCTACGCTTATCAACATACTTTCTTAGGATATCTCACGCCATATAAGACATGCCTGGTGAAATTTTCTCACAGAGGTTTCGCACGAGTGAAATACTGTCTTTGGAGTCCTCGAGAAAGTTTAAAAATCTAAAGACGTGCCGGTATGAGTAGATATTTACCAACCCCGCCCCTTGGTGCTCCACGGCCCACCCGGGAAGACAATCCTTTCCAGGCGTCCGACAATGGGATCGCCCCCGACCCCCCAGGCACTTTCTACGTTACAACAGTTTACCTCGCGCCGCGCATATTGATCGTGCGTCGTGATGCCGACTTCCGAGGGGCTCACCAATTTAGAATTCCCGAAGGAATGACTAACACTACATTGCTTATGGCTCTCTAACCTCCTCGGGCCTCTGCTAGTCCTTGAGCACTTAATTGGCTAACATTGTTTTCCTCCTTTCGAAAACACAGACATACCTCGTACGTAAAGAACTTCGTTTCTTTAAGAGGATTTATATTTCCATAGTCTTCCAGGATCCCCAGCAACAGTTTTATTGTTTCATTTGAATCCAGTTAAAAAATGAGAAGTAAATGCTGATTTCACCTACAACGAAAAATGAAATAGTTTCAAAATACTTAAGCAACGACTTCAACGGTCACGAATTCAAAATACTTTAGCAACTAACAAAGTTTCTCTTAAAGTAATTCATGATTTTCTCTAAAAATGAGCGTTTGACATCTTTTGGCGCAATGCTGACGTTACAAATGTAATAAATGTTCTTGTAAGTGCTATTTACGTTCTATGTAAACGTGTTAGCTAATTAAACATTCATAAGGGCTTCTCAAATAATAGTATGTGCGAGCACATGCAACATGAAAAATGTAATGATAAAATAAGAATAAGTATTCCATATCGTTGAAGATTCTTTTTTCGTTTGTCATACATGGCGCGCGGTAGACTAAGTCCCGCTTTCTGATAATCTTTTTACGAACATTGGTTTCCGAAGGAGGCCGAAGATTTAAATCTTCCCAAAATCCGTGAATATTGAATCCAGAGTAACGGATGCATTCCAGGACATGCCCATCGTTTTCTATTTCTTTTAGTATATTTTCTTGTTTGCACATCGTATTTCTTATAAATGCAAAAATGTGTATGTACGCTAAATTTTAATAATCATTATACGAATGGCATTGATAAAGAACATTAGTCGGATCTAATACATTTGTTCTCGTACACAGTGAACATAAAGCTGCATTCTGATTATGAACAAGAAAAATAATTCACAATATATTTACTTGAGATAAACATTTTTTCACGAAGTCAGTATAATTCTTCACGGGGAAGAATATGTCATAACGTTCATAATTAATAATATCATAGGAGTATATTAAATATTTGTAATTAGTCGTGAAAATAAAACACCGCCAATCACATTTTTAATTTCTCATACCCAGTTTTATCCTAGTCAATCACAGAAAAGGGATATTCTTTTTCAAAAATCACTTACGTATCGCGTTTAACTCGCGTAAGAGGAGCTGCGAAGTCTAACCGGATAATTTCAACTAAATACTGAACATTGTCACTTTGAAACGTCTTACCGCACAAGGTGTAATTGGTAATTGACAGCAATCATTGAAGAAACTACCAGAAAACTAATACTTTTGCTTATTTTCCATCCGGGCTAAAGGGTCGACAAAGAATTTTAAGAAAACTGTTCCGAAATGGGCACACTTAAAAATATTTTTTTTTAATTTCACGGTGCAGAACCGCCACATGGCACACCTACACAAGCGACAGAAGAAGGTCCTGCGATCGCCTGGCGAGATCTTACCGCGAAGAAGCACAGGAGGCCAGGCAACATATTCGCGCGCCGCATAAATTGTTGAGATAGGCGCATCCGGGAGGGCCTGGAATATCCGGCGACGCCCACATCGAGGCCGAGGAGAGGTCTATCAAGAGCGAATGCGGGGCAGGGGGAGCACACCAGGGCAACGGCTGCGCGCGCAGGCAATCGGTAGCAGCGACGGAACAAGCGCTCTCGTCTAAGACCACATTAGCCTCGCTAGAAAAAAGAGATGTAGGTGGAGGAGAATAATACGGGAAGGTAGGGTCAGTGGAGAATAGTAGTCAAAGGAAAACTTCAAAAGTGTTTCTTTTTAAATAATTCAACAGTTGAAATTAATAATCAGACTTCTTCTTAAACTCTTTGAATACTCATGATTCAAAAAGAAATAAACAAAATACACTCTCATCTACGAGTGAGTTAGAATATTCCTTTAGGTTAATGGTGCAAGCAGCTACTAATCGTAAAAAAGCGTTTCTATCTCGTTCAGCCTATTTCGGTGTTTCGGTATCTCAGATGTGTGCCATTAATTATCATTTTTATTCACAGAAGCTTTGAAAAGGCAACCGAATATGGCAAAACTCTTGTGTTACTGCAGTTTTCTTTCCTCTAACGTTTCAGGCGAGAGTGCCTTCTCAAACAGGCGACCCAATTTTGGAAACTAGTTGATATTGAGGACTAATTACTTACCACAGTTGAAAAAAAGAATTAGGATAATTGCCTTGAATTAAAAACATTCTTTAAGATTTCGAGGCTTTATCCATATTCGTTAATATCAATACATTAAAGTTGCTTTAAAAATACTGTGTTTAATTATCGCATTCGAATTCCATTTTTGACTTTTCGCAATGATTTCCTTGATGAACTTAGGGCCAGTGCCTTGTCATTATCCTAATCAATACAATTGTATTTTTACATTCACCAAGATTATATATTTTGGTTGGCCATACATTTTATGAGCCAGAAATCCCAATTCACAGCTTTGATATTCATTTCAAATATTCGCAGGTAACATTTAAAAAATATGACATTCATTATATGATGAAACTCAAGGACCTGGCGTTGCAGAGAGTATTCGTTGTATGGAGAAGGTATATTAATGTATAGATTACAACTAATTAAAGAAAAGTAATATCTATTTTAGGGGATTTTTTTGTTATAAAACATCGTTATAAAGAGTTTAAATTGCACTTGCTTAGTTAACATGTTACATATCTAACATTTCATTATATTAAAACGGAGTGAAAAGGCGACTAAAAGCATCTAAAAGTAGAATGTGTATTTGATTGTTAGAAATTGTTTTTATTTTATTCACATTACAAAAATTTCAATCATACTTGGAATAGGATAATAATACCTTTACAGCAGACATATTGTCATTCTTATAAAAATACGGTGTAACTAGTTTACTCGTGCGTACATTCCGCATCGCAGTTTTAACATGGGAAATTGCTTCGGTAACAACGAACGGTCGGGCTCTGAAGAGCATTTCGTCATATGGGACCTGTATTGTACGTGGGTAAACATTCTAATTCTGAAAAGAGTTCATTGATTCATATACTCGTTAGATCTGTGCAATTAAATTGGAAAATATATCAAAAAGTCAGTTTAATTTTACATATATCTGGAGATTCAGCTTGTTTCCAATTTATTTCTAATGATCCGTGGTACAGAGTATAGATACCCAGAAGAGCTAAATTGCCAACAATTTAATAGAAAGAAAGGTACAAAAAAATGTTGTACGGATTAAGAAACATAGCTCGGCTTTCATTATGACTTAGGAAACACAACTCGATATTCTAAAGGGATCGAAAACCAGGTTTTCAAGACCTAGAACGAATCTGGTTTTTACATATCGTGTATTGCGGATTGCATTTATCCCAGCCATATTTATCTTAGTATCACTTACACATTCCACGACATTCGCCTAAAATCTGTCTAAAGCTTCCCAGAGAAGTATTTTCCTATCAACAGTAACATATGTACGTCAGTTGTACACCGTCGTTGTCTTACAAATGATAAAAAACAGATATATTTGGCGCATTATTTGTGTTATGGAGGGTATGTGCTATCAAATAAGAAAGATCCGCTTAAGATGGATATGTGTGGAAGATGAAGGTGCGGAACGCCGTGAAGTGCCGAACGCAGGCCACTGCGAGTGGGCTCTCTCAAGTCAAGCGCTCTCTGCCGTCGCGACGGTCACTGCTCCGCGCAGGCTGGCGCCTCCAAGCCACTTCCGGGAGGCTCCGATAGCATCGGCTGCTCCCTCTCCCGCTGCCGCGCCTTCGGAAATTCCACGCTAATGCTGGCCGATCCCTTGGCGCGAGAGGACAGACCCATTCGGCAGTTCAGGGTCGAAATGACCTCGCTTGCCAGTAGGACAAATTTACCAGCGGAGTGCTACGGCCACGGGACATAAAATAACAGGTTTCAGATAGCGCAACATACCTTTGCCATGAGCAGGCGATTTTTAGATCCCGACGATTACCACAAGGACAAGCTTCAGTACCCACTTTTTTCTGCTCAGTGAGGTAGCTTGAGAATACATAAGTGTACTAACAAGTATGTTTACAGGTAATTTTCATATCTTGATTCAATTGTTTCGACATGTGATAGGGAATGTCGTGACTAGTTGTGTGATGTTCATATTTTGGATTTAATTAAACGTAAGGTAGTTGATAAAACTACACGTTAGGATGAGAAACGTGGAAGAGTGATAAAAACTAAACAAGAAAAATGTTTAGTTTTTAAAATTTACTAAGAACGTACACAAATTTCATCACTCTTGTTCAAAAAAATTACTTTGTTATATGGAATTCGTATCTGCATTGTGAAAACAACGAAAATAGTATCGTTGTTATTTCCGACGGCAATACTTTTCTTTATTATACAGTAGGTCACGAGACTTTTACACGATAGAATAAGTTAACTTGTGAGATCTCAGTTACAACCGTCTAGATGACATTAACTTTTAGTGTTTTAAAAAAGCAATTTGTTCAACAATTTTAATCTTCTTACATTCGACGTTAAAAACGAAGTATTTTTCGCGCTTTGATAGAGTAAATATTTCATGCTTGTCTTTACGATGATGTACTTTACGTCAATATCAATATCCTCCTCTACTAAAACTCAATGGCTGTAATCTATCATAGACAAAAAGTAATATTTCAGTAAAATATCTTGTGTTCTCTTGTATCCAAAACTTACATGGTCATCTCATATTCAGGCAATGGCTAATAAAACTTACCCCAAAATTTCTAAATTATACCTGCTAATAAATTTCAAATCTCCTATTAAAATAGAATGAAGTTCACCAATACACAAATTAACAATTGAACTGATTGCGACTTATTCTTTCCTCATCTGGTGCAACACTATCCTTACTCATTTGAAAAATTACAAGTAATAGAAAATGAATTTCGACGCAAAATTATTTAAGATCATTGGCTTATTACGAACATATAGATTCACATAAAATTACAAATTGAACCTCCTGACCAATATATCAACACACTAACCAAAAAATACTTCAGCCTCTCATCTTCACCTTGCACAAATATATTTGCCTCGGGTACAACAAAACAAAATTGACGTATACGCTGTAGATATCCAAATGATACGCTCCGCTCACCATACACATTCAATAAATTCAAACATTAAATTTATAAGTAATGTTAAATTCAATTCTGAACGATAAAAAGGAAAATGACATAAGGATATTCATTCTTTACGTCTCATAGTTGAAGGTTACTAGCCTGACGACTGCGGGATCGTCCCAAAATGTTACAGAAAATAGTATTTGAAAATCCCTGTAAATCATTGATGTTGAATTGTGTTGATGTTGACAGGAAGAATAAATAGTTTTAAAAAACGTTGTACCGTTATTTACCTCGCGCAATGGTCCCCTTCCCTTGTACGAGAACACTACCTGGGATACAGTTCTACCAGAAAAGCACTCTCTTCGGCAGTCAGAACTCCAACACGCCACTGATTTACAACGCTTTGAGGAAAACATCGTCGAGGTTTAACCACTCAACATGTTTCAATATTTAAGATATATCTGGGAAAACACTTTGCCTGACATTGTACAAGTAGACTGCTCTTCAAAAGTCAATATTGTTTAACGAAAAACGAAAATTGGTTTAATCATGTTTGCAAAGACTGATCATATTTTCCAAAGAGACGGTACAATATTTAACTTTATCCCGGTTTTGCAAGAGAAATACTTAATGTTGCGCCGGTTAAGTATTTCTATTGCACAACAGATGCGCAGCTTAACTTGACTGCTGCTTCATTCTCCGTGTTTGCGATAAAAGTTATGATGTACTTCGTTGCAGGGCACACGAAATTCTTTAAATTTTTTTGTAAATAAATGTAATGTGCGTTCCGTAAAATAGTCTTTCATTGTCAGTTGTAAATATTAATTTATAAATTATTTTCTCTAAATTCGTGATACTTAATATGTCATTATCCACTGCAGTGGCGAAGAAGCGTGGACTGGAGGGACATAAATTCGAGTCCTAGCAAAGGGAGATTTTCGACTTTTGCCAAAAAAACATTCGACACAAAGCAGAACTAGAAGCCGGTCTTTCGGAACAGCTATTTCCATGGTTTTCGAGGAATGATTCCAAGCAGATGCCATTGTAATGCCCGAAAGTTTAAAGCTCAACTATATATTGAAGGCGCACCATCTTTCCTTCCCGTCCGGTTTTGATGACTCGTCTTCCTTGATATATAAACTATAGAACGACTTCTACAGGGATTCGCGGATGTTCGACCGGAGACCAAAGTGAGGTATAGTGTCATTCAAAAGAAAGTTCAGAAAAATTTTAAATTTTATTTTCTTAAATTTTCTACGAACTCATTCCATAAAAACAGCTTGCATACAACCACTATCGCACTTGGAAGAGCATAACGTTTTCCAAGAAATAAACAAAATATACTCACAATGTAATCCATCTCCCATCCATGCAAAATGAGGTACAAAATACCTCTTTATTTATTCATTTCAAAGCATATCGTTGAAGAAAAAGAAAAGTTACATCACCAAAATCGTTAGTTATTGAGTTATGACAAGATCTCTGTTCAGTAAAAGGTAATTTTTTCAAAAACTGTGTTAAGAATAGTTCACAAAACACTACATTTGGGGACGAAATACACGGCTACGTTAAAAAGTAAATTGTTTGCCTGCAAAATGACCATTTTTAGACGTGTCACTTTTCTTGGTCTCTGACGGTAAGCAGTAAAGGAATAACATAAAACATTATCGAAATGTATTATTTGCATGCTCGTTTAAAATATAACATGTTCAATGTCATACGTTGCTTTGAAATACCTCGACCATTGAATTAAGTAATGGAGATATTCTTAATTTCTTCAATCTTTTTTTTAAAACTGGAGCAGAATTCATGTAAAAGACAATATAATAATATAAATAATATATAAATAATAATAATATAAATATAGTTTTACTCATCCGCTTTACGAGTCTATAAGTTATGTTTCTCGCTCTTTAATCAAAACTTGATAACGTTATAGGTGCAGAAAGACATCGTTAACAGAAACAGTCTCTGATATTAGCCGACGCAATAACTTTCAACTGAGACAACAAACATTTTCTCAGACTTTGTATCACTGCATCGGAAGATTCGAAAGAAAATTATTCTCACGGAATTGCTCTCAAGAACTCTGCGGTGACTACTTGATACACAAGTAGGAAGTGGGCGTCAGCGAATATCCTGCAAACGCTCGCTACCACGCGCTACTAACTCCCAAGAGAATCATCCGCCACAGTAGAAATAACCCCTACCTGATGCTCCTTGCCACGCGCTCTTAAAATACAACGCGCCGTCCTTGCCAGCGCCTCTGGCGCACTTCTGAGACAAACGAATGCTCATCGCGGATAGTTCTGGAAATATCCCTGGAGAGAAAAAAAACCCTTTTGATAGAGCGATCCAGGATTGCTATTTAAAGAATATATATGCGACGATTTCACAAGAAATATCTAAAGTACTTTCGTTAGTAGCATCGTCGCGTGTCTGGCTCTCTCGCGTGAGTTTCCTTCGTTTGGACGTATTTACTAGACTAATGCTTCAATTCGAGAATTACTGTAACTTGTTCTCAGAACCAGAAAACTATGGCAGAAATTAACCTTGCAAATAGAAATAACATATCACTCAACGGTGGACTAAACTTACTCTCTTACAGAACTGTCTCCTAACTAGTGGTACTAAAACAGTACTAAATTCACGCAAAATTACGCGAAAATATCTCAAATTTTGAAAAATCTACTTGACCTTCTTTCAAAATCTTCATAATTGTAGTTGTAGGAAATCGAAGAAAAAAATTGGAATTTTTGCAATTTTGCAGTTTTCAACACAAATGAAACCTATACCATTGTCTTAAACGTCCTCCACACTATTCAACAATAAAATTTTATAAAAAAAACAATTTTGCAAATTTTGAAAATGATCCAGAGGCTTCATGTAAAGTCCCCCTCAAAAATTAAAATATCGGTTTCAAATTCTGAGCAGCGACATCAGCCAGATCGTTTCTGGAATATCAATTCTGAAACAAATCAGCTGAACGGTTTAGCCGTTAGCATTGTTCACAGTCGGACGGATAGACAGACGGACAGACGCGGACAGACGTTTTGCTGTCATTCGGTTTTTCGGTATCAAGAACTCACAAAACAGATTCTGGCTACACTACGTGCTAGAAGAATTTGTTTTCTAAATTTAGCAACTGGATTTATCCACATTTTCGTCACCAGACCCCTGAAATAAGAGTTTATCTGGCAAAAATTCGCGGCTTTTTCGCGCAGGATTACATACCTTTCTCTTTACTGGAGAAGCGGGAGCGAGAAAGTAAAAATCAGAAGCGGATCAAAGGGAAGGAATGCGAAGAAAATTTTTCCTCCGAGAAGCAATATGTGGATTTTCGAAAATTAAATTTAATTTCTGTGTATGAAATAATTTCTGTGCTCGAAAATTCTCTTTTTAACACAGAAAAGCACCCTTATTGAGCTTTTGGGACTGCAACCTTACGACAAAGACATTTACACTACAAATTATTTCCTTTTAAATATTTTCAATGAATTGCCAATCACAAACACAAGAGCTGAATGATAGTTTTAATCGATCGCAGTACGAAGAACTAATACCTAGTAGCAAACAAGAATTCTTAAA
Organism: Gryllus longicercus; assembly: GCA_038098605.1. Taxonomy (NCBI): domain Eukaryota; kingdom Metazoa; phylum Arthropoda; class Insecta; order Orthoptera; family Gryllidae; genus Gryllus; species Gryllus longicercus. The sequence continues at coordinate 696,508 of JAZDUA010000080.1, read as the reverse complement.
CGATTGTCGAGGTTGGAGTAACATTTGGTTACACTTTACAAAGCTTATTATGAAAGATTATAATGGTTTCAACACACGTTTTGTGCTAAAATTACATTTTTTTTACAATAAGATGAATTTGATGAAGTTTTAAAACAACAAATACTCCACATGCTGTCCAGAAAATAAGAAATATTAGAATGAAAAGATAAAAAACATACAAACTCGTAGTATTTAAATTTGAATTTTCCAAAACAATTCTCCTCTGTGATTCTTCTCTGGATAAAATACACCTTTTTCAGTTTCACATTGCACCATGTTCTAATAATCACAGTAATTCTTAGTATTTTTCGTGGTATCCCTAGAACTCATTATTTGTAATTGCATACTGAAAAGGGAAGCACACCCATTGGATGCAAAATAAAGCAGATACATAAATCAAATTACGCGACGCCAGAAATAAAAATGCAAGAGGTAACGATCACACACTAACTTATAAATGCTAATTATTGGAAATCGTTGACGGCATTGCAGCTAATTATTGGAATTGCTAACAATATTTAGAAACAACACTTGTCAGTGGTATTTTTTCAAACAAACCTCTGATAGTTGAAAGCGTGTACTCCTTAAAAAATATTATAAAGATTTTATAATGATGAACGAAAAATGTCCTTTCAAAGAAAAACATGCAAAAACAAAAACAGTCTTCACGGATAGTGCAATGACATGCTACAGTATACACGGATGCACAGTGCAATAGTTCAGTATGCACCAAGAATCTCAAAAAAGTTTCTGTACCAAAATGCAATACCTGAATAGCAAATACTTAATGGCGGGGGACCTCTTCCTTTGGACCTTGCTGTCGCATGAGGTTGGTTGTGTCGTAAGCAGTGACACAATGAGTATAAGAATTCAGTCGGTACACACAGTATGAGAAAAGGTGGAATAATAAAATAGAATATTTGCAGTTGCAGTCAAAATATGCACTATTTAATATTTTTTTGTATTTTTCCCTAGAGTTCCTAGGTACTTCAAGAAACCAAAAAAAAGTCTCCTATCATCGGAGGGCTGGATATTTTTCATTCAATTTTTGTGCGCTTTGAAAATTAATATCATAAATACCTTAACTGATTGCAAATCAAACGTATTCTCAAAGAAAATAACAAACAGGCATGGTTTGGTGGTAGTTGTAGCTGCGAATGCATCGCGATCGCATGTAGTTGCGAATCGGTAACGTAAGTTTCGAAGACTGATGGCTTAGGTTCGAGTCCGACTTCGACAAATTTTCGGAACTAAGTAGCTGAACCGGAGAACACCACAGCCAGGAACTGGCATCTTTGATTTGTCGTTTCCATGATTTCCTACGTTCAATTCAAAACATTTCCCCATCTTAAACCTTTTAACATCTTTATGATCAGGCTAAGGACTCATACCTTATCTCCAAAGGACTTTCGTTATTGAGAAAGAAAAAGAGCTGGAGAGTGTAATTTGAGAACCAATTACAGGTAATGGAACGAGTGTTGAACGCGTTGTATAAATAGGTCGTGATTGAACAAGTTGTACGGGTTTAGCTGGCGCAAAATTTCAACGCCTTTTACCAAAAATACAGATCGTGTAACCGGCTGACTTTAGCTCAGAGTCAGCATTGCCGCGATCACTGCAGCGACTCTGACTCTGCAGCGGGGAATCCTATGCTTCGAGTACTGACGGTAGCAACCCTCTAGTCTAGCACTAGCTAGAGAGCTAGGTCAAAATCACTGCCTAGAGGAGAATTGTGGCGGCCAGCTTCTATGATCAGAAATTTTCTTCGGTTTCTTCGATCAAAACCAGGCGAATGCTGAAGCAGTACCCTAGCAAGAGGGCCACGGACCGCACGCTATATTTCCCTCCTTCCTCTTCCTTTACTTACACGTATAAGTACCACAAAACCACATATGTCGGGACACGAGTCTGGAATTTACAGCTTGTCCCGATTCGAGCGGTGACCCGTTAATGGAGATACCTGGATGGGTAATTCCCGCACAAGTCAACATGTACATCGGTGCAGGAAATCGCCACCTAGTGGGGGAGGAACACCACCATCTCTAGGATAAATATTCACAACACTAATTATCAAAACTTACATGCCCCCTAACGTCAATCAATCAAGTTGTTGTTGACCCTATTCCCTCGCATAATAGCTGCTGAAGTATTTCTACTTCATTAAATAAACGCATTCCACGAGTGTATATACGCATTGGCGTACACTAGCCTGCAGCACTACTGCCAGAATGCGGATGTCAGACCAGGACTCAAAGAGTAGGAAGAAGAAATAGCACACACAACGACATTCACTCCCCCATTAAATCCAAATCACTTGCCGAGGCCACGACCCCTCGGAGCAATTTGTCGGAGAGCCCTCGTGCGGAAAACAAACCCGCAGCCAGCGGCGTGTCAACAGCGCGACGCGACCTGGCGCCCCGCTGAGTCAGGACGGCCTTGGCGATCAGCTGACTGCCTGCCAGCCAGACGGCCCACGCATAAGAAGCGCGGGTCCGGGTCGGGGCGGCCGCGGCCGGGCCACGAGCGACCCGGCTTTTTACGTAACCTACGCGCTCGCTCGGAAGAGGCGCCGGGGTCAGCCGAGGCCCGATGGAAGGCGAGATTATGCTACGTAACACGTGCCCGGAGAGGTTAGGAGTTTTTTGTGGTCGTTTTTGCACTTGCGTTTCACAGGAGAAGGATTTCCTTGCTAAATAGAGGTTTTTACGTTTCATTGTGGTTGTCGCATAAATCAATTTCTCTTAATGTAAATTGAACTTAACTGTTTTGAGAACAGAAAATTCTTCTGATCTGGAGCAAATGTTGAAAATTATTTATATAGATTTTGAACGTCATTCAAATTAAATTAAAAAAAGCACAAAACAAATTCAAAAAAGATTTTAGGATGTTAGAATTGCCCTTTATCAGCAAGTACAGTTCATTAATACACGTTTATTAGGTACTAATTCTGCTAGAATGACTTTACATATTATATGCATTGTAAACCTAAGTTGATTGGTGAATTTTCCGAACCTTTGCGCATTTTATTCACCTTGATCCTTCTATCAATGTAATCCAATGACCAGATGATGTTTTTTGAATCGTGGACAACAAAACACGTTCGCTACACCTTCACCCATGACATCAGCTCATTTTGCAAACGAGGAATTACTACGGCTTAGTCACTTCAATTCCAACCGTGGCGTTATGTAAACAACCACGAGTCGACGCGCAGTTGAGTCCACCGTTGCTCCTGCGGTGCACTATCGCCTCCCGCCGTGCGCCCAGCAGCTCTGAAATCCTCCGCAGCGCGCACGTGCCCCCGGAACCTCCACACGGCGCCACGCCACTTGGGACGCCACAAATCACACTCAACTCAGTTACATCACCCGCGAAGCTGGACACGGCCCACCCGTGTGGAGCACATCGCTCGCGAACATTATTCGCACATGCCCGCGCGAAACTGCTGATGACATGGATGAGAAGTTGATTATATTCACGAACTGAACAGAAACGAGTATGAATAATGAGATTCAGCAGAATCTGCTTTTGTTACATTCATTTCGAGTACTGGACGTTGAATGGAGTAACGCGCAGTGATGTAGGGTAGAGGTTTCTTGTTCAGTAAGTTTCTCGGATGAATCATCATTTTTTTTCTGAACTCCCAAAAAATGCTTTCGTCGGCGAGAGTTAACAAATTGCATGATTGGACAAATTGAGGTAAGTAAGAACGTCTTACATAAACAATTCATCGAAGAAATATTTGATAGACAGCTCAAGGATATGTGAAAAAAGATCCTTGACAATTGCATGTGTTATTGTACAAAAGGCATTTATTGAAAACCCATGACCATCGAATGAAAATATTCGTACGAGAGCCCCTCAACAAATGGTATGAATTAGGTCTGTTAATCATACGCAGTGCTAAATGCAATGAAGAATAAACGTTTCCGCATCATTAAATTTCAACAAATCACGGCGATAGGTAACATCTTGCGTGTCTTTTCAATGCAACAGAAATCACAAAATATTTTTAATCACAAAAACAATGCGTAAAAGGATGAAAAATATTTATTGGGGTAAAATGGATGGTTGTCATAATATAGCGCAGCCTTCCCGACCTCAACGTGTTCACATGGATTAAAAGAATGTGAAAACAAGTAAGCAAGTACCTACCAGGACACAACCAAACAAGTACCTAGTGCCCAGGCGTTCCTGGAACCGTTCAACCAGAGTCGAAACTGTTACTATTTGAAGTCTTTGAAATACAACATCGAATGAGTCACTCCAGCGGATCGAAAGTGATTAGACTCACTGGGATTTTCTCTCTCTAAATCTTTGACACTCCCACACAATTTACTGCTGTAAACCAATTACCTCGCTTAGAAATACGATCACTCTCAGGTAATCGAAGATGATATTAATATTTATTTTGTTAAATACTGGAAAAAATCAAAAGTGGAAGAAATATTATTGTGTAGATGTATGTAAGTCATAAGTGATTAGTAACACCCACATCAAATCAGTTCATCCACTTGAGTAACTCAGAAGTCACTGATGTCCAAGTGAATCAGTTGATAACATTGTCCTAATACACATCTCTCCACCTATTTCCCCCTTATTTTACAGAAGTAATTTTAGTCTGAAATATTTCTTGCATGAAATCGGTGATTAGGAAACCAATGTAAACAAATATTGAAAAAGTAAAATGTCTTCTAGGCAAAATTTCTACCTCTCATTCAGAAAAAAAAAAAAAAAAAAAAAAAAACTTAAAAATCGAGCATTTAAAACTCATCACAGTCATTCATTCTAACTGCGACTGATTCAGTTTCATAAACATCAAGCCAGCTGAGAGACAGAAACTCTCAAATTACTTTTGTGTCAGCTGGAAAGTCATGTCACTTGTTGATCACCTGTTCACTGTGCACCCCACACATCATAGGCATAAAGTACAGAACACGATTTCCGCCAAACTGACAATTCCTCTCAGTCACTAAACTTTCGTGAAGCGGAGCAGAGTCACTCACCTCGAGGGCGCTGACGATGACGATGAAGTAGGGCAGCCGGGCGAGCCACGAGCGCCCGGAGGGCGTTCGTTCGTCCGCGAGCGGCGCGCGCGCGCCCGCCCCTGCGCCGGCCGCCAGCCAGGGGCCCACGCCCACGTCTCCGGTGAGGCGCTGGTGCTCGGGGGTGGCCGCCTCGGGGTCGCGGCGCGCGATCAGCCCCACCAGCACGTCGGGCACGCGCGCCCCGACGCCCGCCGTCGCCACCGCCATGTCCACGCTTGTCACGCTCCGCTCAGCGCTGCCGCCGCCACCGCCGCCCGCCGCCGGCGCGCCATCACTGCGACGCCACCGCCGCTCCAAGCTCCGGCCCCCGCCGCCGTCACACCGCACCCCCGCCGACGCACCGCCGACCTCGGGGTCCGCTGCAACCCGCGCAAGAGACGACGCCGTCAGCCGGGGCAGCGCGGACGCACTGGCGCTCCGCTCCGCAGCCAGCGCCGCCAGCGCCGCCCGCGCTCGCCTCGCCTCGCCTCGGCCCCCTCCGCGCCGACGCCGACCGCCTCTGCGCGTTGGCGGGGAGGCCCGAGTCGGACGCGCGCGACGCCAGGCGTCGCCCGCCCCGCGCCAGTCGCCCCGGCGACCGCGGCCGGGCGCCCGGCACGGGGAGCGCACTTCCGTCCTGCCACGGCGACGTACCGAGAGATTTCTCAACTATCACGAAATTTAGGTGGACAGGGAGCCAGATTGATGTTGGATTAAATCAGGTTTTTGGTTCGTGATGCACAGTGCAAGTCTCAGTACAAAATTGGTAGTTGAAATACCATAAATTATAAGTTAGAAAAATTGAAAAGAAACACCACTAGTTCAATATTCACAGGCGGCTCGGATGTGGCAGTCAGACTGCTCACCTTTAACTTCTGCATTCCGGTTTTCGAATCAGGTCAATCCACGTGATATTTGCGCACCCATCAATACCATTCATTTCAATTACGGAAGAGAAGGCTACGAACTACGGAAGATTACAATAAAGATAGTAAAGATATCGCGAAATTCACCCTTGAAATGTATTATAGGAAAGTTATTAGGACATCCCCATTTCGAGTAAAACTGGACTAAAATTGTGAAGTGAACCAGCTATATAACACGTTCTTATTATCCCAAAATTAATATAGTGCACCTGAAATTCATGAAGAGAAGACTTCTAACGCATTCTCAGCAAAAAACTAGACAAATTGTTTCCAACTTAATTAGCTCCCGAACAAATCACAAAACTGATTATTGAACATGAAAAATTAATAACAGTATTTTAATTAATCTACTCATGTTCTTCAGGTAATAAGACCGGCAGTAGATCCGTAATAATCATTAAATTGCAGTCCCCGCCTGATCCTAAAGTGGCATGGTACTACAAAAGCTAATAAGCAATTACATAAACGCTAATATTTTAGCATGAATATTATTAATATATTGTTAAACCATTCCAGTATGACATTGAATATAAAAGTCAGTACAAAAAGTAAGATATTGAGTACAAAGGTAATTGTATAGATTAACATATATTCGATAAATTATGATAGCTAATAGGCGGCGGAATTGCCCAATTAATAGGCTATACTTCTTTTCCCAAAAATCAGTCGTTGAGGTTTTCTTTGGTTCCTTTAGTTTTTTTCAAATAATTATTTATGATTAAAATTATTATTCATAATTATCACTTAAGTTTATGAAGAAGGTAGAAAGAGAAACGCGGTAGAAATTTGGGAAACTAAAACGTCACATTGTCCTTCTGCTAATTTCGTAGAGAAAGAATGTTTTATCTTAGAACATTTTTTTTAAACTAAGGGCATACATTTATGAAATAAAAATGTTTGAAGTAAAATATCTCCAATGCTCATGAATGTGTAAGCAAGGATAAAATTTATGAAGTCTGCGAGGTTTCTCATTCATAAACGTCGTCGGACAAGAAAATATTTTCACAGGACACACACATTTCGAAATAAAAAACTCCTTTTAAAACAAATAGTCCAAACTTAAAAGAGAAACACCAATAAGTGCGGTGAGAAAATAACTCAGAAAGTTTAGTATAAACGTTTATTATGAATTCACTTATTAAACTTTTTCCAATCCATTGGCAAGCTTTTATGGACGCCGAACTTGGTTTGCTCTAATATGTTTTACGTTCTTTGGTATTATGTTCATTTCTCGATTCATCGATCGAGCTCGTTGTCAACTCGAAGCTTTATTATACCTATTTACTCATTAATATCTCATTTATTATGCAAATTGTTATCGAGGCACTCAAGTGAATAAATTATGATAGCTAACGTTTGACATATCGTAGAAAAATACAATGTGTTGCTGATTTAACAAAATGATCTGCACGTGCCATTACGCATGAGTGAATGAACATTTGTTTTCTGTTTTTGGGAAAAAATTGAGTATTCAAAGGATTACTCCCTGCTTTTCACAAAATCCAATGACCTCCATTTCACCCACTGTAACAGTATTATTTAGTTCCGAACGCCTCAATTATTGGCGTTATATGCGCTAAAAACGTACAATTTCTTATATACATATCAAATTACAAATTAATATTAATTAGGTATTTTAAGCAATGTAATTAAGAGAAGTTAGTGAAATATAGTTGGAATATTGGAAGTGAATGCCACTTCCTTCTATAAATTTAAAACACTAAGGGTTCATTACTTCACAAAATTTCTAAGAAATTTGCGCTTTCTATTCAAATAAATTTGTTTTGTTTTTTCTTTCTCTAAGACCATCACTTGCGATGTAATTAAGAGAAGGCATCACTTGCTCTTCTTAACTGTTGTGTGTAGTAAAAATACAAAATTTGAATAATGTATTAAAATTCATTGAATAAACTCCTATCTGCACTCATTTGTTCATTGTCATTCTCATGACCCACGCACAATTGAATTGTAGTTGTTCTTGATCGTTTTATTTTGCGAGTTGTAATCGAAAGCAGTCAACATGTCATTAGCGCAAGCAAGAGTGTGAGTGCGAGCGTCGGGTTATACATAATTTAAGGGAAATCCTTGCATCATGAAGTGGCGAAGGTATTTGGCGAAGCAAAGATAGCGAGCTTAAGTTTGAAAATTGTCTATCCTTAAATGCAAACATTATTGAGTGCACATAAACGCAATTTCCAGCAATTGTTAGATACCCTTGACACAAAATATCAGTGATCGTAATTACTCAGTTCAGTCACATCAACGTGATCACCTGTCGAAGTCCTGAATAACCCCCTTTTGCAACGCTGACCGTTGCGAAATGTGCTCGAAAAAGAGTCAATTATGTTCTGGCCAGCTGTGTTAGATTCCTCGGTTGCGGATCCACGGCCCGATTGAGATAGCCCCATAGATTCTCGATTGGGAGTTTGGTGGCCAGGGGAGAACTGTAAATTCATCCTATTCGTAGTTTTCTTCGAACTACATACGTACACTGCGAGCTGTACGACACGTTGAATTGTTCTGCTGGTAAATACCATTTTGCTGAGGACAAGTAATTTACATATGTTTGTGAATGGACATCCGCACACGTCCGCAAGGAAGGCTGTATACTTCTGTTGATCCACTGTGCCTTCCAGAAAGCCTAATAAACTAAGGAATTGCCACGGAAACACTCCCCACAGAATCTTGCTTCCCCCTCCGGCCTGGAGCCGCTCGCCGATTGTTGCAGGATGTTTTGCGTTCAGACGTTTCATGCCTTATAAGCTAACGACCATCTGTCCGACGGAGTTTAAGTATATGGGGTTTTCATGTTAGGTGTCTGTCAAATTGTACATTGAGATATTTAACTGGGCTATTATTCCACGGGATTGTATTATTGATAATTATAAATTTAAGAGGAACTTTTGGTGGCTGAAGAGAAGAAAAAATGGTTTAGGCAATGGTGACCATTTTGAAATGTGTTGAGCAATGGTTATGTCTTCATGAACAAAAAATAGAGCAGTGGCATCTGCAAAAATTGTCAATTCAATGTCTGTCATTTGTGGAATACCAGATTCGTAAATATTAAAATAGGAGCGAGAGTACAGAACCCTAAGGCACGTTATATTTTGAAAAAACACAGCCTACAGTTATTGCCGATAGTTATATTTTGAAGGGTTGAAAAGTGGTAATAACTTTTATCATGAAGAATCTGTTGGTAAGGAAATCATAAATTAACTTTTGAAAGTAATGTGGGACTCCTAAAATACCTAGTTTATACATTCTTTTCTTTTTTAAGTTCTCTGGTTGTGAATTGTCTGTATCATTTTTTTCATTATCTAACAATATCTCTCAGAATTTATTATGATCCTCAAAGGCATAAGGTTTATCAGCAAACCCTTTTTCGATCACAAAACACAGTTGCCATGACTTTAAAGGTAAACTGTGATGGTTTGAATATTCTAGGCTTGGGAGAAGAGGGATTCCACCACTGACGTGATTGTTGTTTTGTCTCAGGTGTGAAGTGAAACGTCCAGGAATCGTCGCTCGTGATAATCAAATTTTAAAAGTCGTCCTCTTTGCATAGTCGCGAAGACATTTGAGTGAAAATTCAACTTGTTACTGTTGGCGGTCTTCCTTGAGCATTCGCGAGGCTCATCTTGCGTACACGATATTGCAAATTTCCATCAGAATCCTGTGAATGGTGATTTGGGAAACCTTGAGAACCAAAATGCTGAGATAATGTAGAGTGATCCGTCGATCTTCACGCATGGTTGATCAACAATCGAGTCGTCGACTCGACAGAAATTTACGATCTGCCCCTTCTTTCTTCGTTGTGAACTTCAGTAAATCCAGTTGCACACTTCCTACAACACTTGCGGACATTTTTGGCATCCATGCACGACTCGCCACACTTCTTTCAAATGCCGATGAATTTCGATAGGTTACACGTCATTAGCGTTGACAAAGGAATAACTGCTCGAACTTCGCACTTGGCGGTAGCGCCAAATGGAAGCTCTAATACAAATGGCTGCCAAGTGAAGACTGAGTGTTACAGAGAGGTACGCATTGTCTTGTTTGGGAGGTGGGGGAAGCAACAAACACAACAATGTACCAACAGCTGAACGAACAGTTTCACGACGACTGCAGCACTTTGGAGACCTTATTTTGCGATACTCTCGTCATCGAATTAGGATATTCCAAACTAGGATATTTTCGTTGTGAGAAGAGGGGACATTGAAAGATAGATAAAGATGAATATTTTTTTTAAAACCAATAACGTTTGAAAATTATATTTTATAACACATTCTTACAATTATTACGACACTATTTTACGTTTGACACTGAAAACGGAATTACTTTAATTAATAAGAATAATTATCAACTCATTACTTGACTTAAATTCTAATTGTATTAAAAAAGTTTAATGAGATAATGATGTTGTGTTAGCTTATAGCTCAATATTTTTTGTGAAGAACAGGTACCAAGTACCTTTGGCAGCATTTTTATAATAATTTTCAATATTTCACTGTTGGTATTAAAAATTAATATCATTTTATATTGGAGAATTTTTCATTCAAATTTTACCCGGGAGAAGTGCTCTTCAAGGTTTGGATAAAAGCTTCCCAAGTCATTTAACTTACCTGACAAAATACCCAGTAAGTTCAATAGTAATGCCCATTGTGCCAAAATGCACTCCTCTCTCTTTCTCTCTTTCCTTCTGCTGCTTAATCCTGCGCCACCGAGAGTGTCGGTGCGGGCCCTCTGCCGGAAGCGACCGTGTCGGGCCTTCACACGAAGCGAAAGGGCGTGGCGACGCAAGGCAGGGGAGTACGGGTGGACGGGTAGGTTCGTGGAAGGATATATCGGAGAAAGATGAGACGGTGCGGAGAGCGAACTTTTCCAGAGACCAGCGGCACAGGGCACAGTGGCGGAGATGGACGAAGCGGGTCGGCGGCAGGACATTGTGGCATAGACTACGGAGGTATATATCATTACTCTATGATTGTGGGAGAGAGAGCGAGAATGAAAGAAACGATGACAACGGCTGGGCAGGGCATAGGTTGGAGGCCGGACTGATTGGGGGAGAAGCAGGACTAGGTGGAACGGAGTAGGGAAGATGGGCGGAGCTGGACGGAGAACGGATAAGACTGTGGGGAAGAACGAGAGGGGGTGGAACAGTGGGAGAGGACGGGTAAGCACGAAGCAAGTGGAATAGAGTGGGGGGCGAGACAGGTTGGGTGAGAAGTAGGAGAGACGAAGAAGTGAAGAGGCGCAGAGCAGAGAGATATGGAACGGCGCGTGGCGTGGCGTGTCGTGGCGTTGCGGGGCGTGGCAGGGGCGAGGGCGGCCCCGGGACGCGGCGCGACGCGTCTATTTCGGGGGCGCCGCCGCGCCGGGTTGCCTTAGCGGAGCTGCAGGGCCGAGCTGCGCAAATTCGCCCTTTCTTCTTTGTTTCCAAATGCAGCACCCCACTCATGCAGCGTTATCAGCGACAAAACAAAGGCATCCGCGAGAACAACGACACTTCTCCCCTCGCCCTGGCCTTGCGCGCTGGGATTTCACTTGCTCAGGATACAGTAGTGAGGCGTGCGTTGAATAAATAAAAAGACACGATGATAAACGAAGGGACAATGTGAGGTGTGTACCAAAGATAACTCATTTAAAACATTCGTGACATGTTTGTTTAAGACGTAGGATCCTCGCATACCTCAGTTGCTCACAGTGACTAAATCTTTATTTGAAATGAAGTCCCGACAGCATTGCCAGTGACTCTGACCGGGAGGTTCTGGGACTCCAGTCCCTACAGGTCGGCAGGAATTTGTCAGAAACAGATAGGTGGGTCCTGTTCAGTTGGCGTCCGGAGGAGAATTTTTGCGTCTAAACGGTATTTTTTGTTAGTTTCTCCGATCAACTCCAGGCGAAAGTCCGAGCAGCTCCCTAACAAACAGCCCTCGGACTGCGCGCGGCCTTTCCTTCCTTTTCCTTGTCATAATTTTGAGTTCAAATGATGTATTTACTATTATCGAATGTCCTAATCATTTCATTTTTCTTTATTCATTGGATTTTAAATTATATTTCTATTTTGTTGATTTATCGTTTGCATTTTTGAGTAAGCAGAATTTCTAAAAAACAATGACATAGTTACATTTTGCATCCGTAGATCCATGGACGTGCGCAAAGGGGGATAGGGTTTGTGCCACCTCTCAAACGTTTGAAAGAAGCTCCGTAGTCCTTTTATAATAAAACATTTCATTTATATGTATTTGTTTGTTTATAGTATTAAAGTAAAAATTTCATTCTCCATGTAATGTTTTATTTATTTACTAGTAAAATGTTTCATGTGTAAATAAAAAAAGTTCAGAGGGCAGGGGAGATAATGTACGTAGCTGCCCCCCCCCCCGCCCTCTTGTTTTAGGCTGCGCTCGCGTTTGCTTAGACCGCACAATGTCACTATTTTTACTCCGCAGAATCACAGCTTTGTGCCTTCAAAATGAACGAGGTGCTGACGGAGATGAATGATTTATAGAACAATGATGGAATAAAAGAAACAAATAGGATAACTCTCAAAAAATCCCCCTCCACACCCACCCACACAATACATTCACACAAGAGACGTTCTTCAGTGACTAGCGCCTCTTACTCCATTTGATGCACTATTTTTTTTTATTTTTTATTTTTTTATGCCAACGGCTTTGCATTCTTAAAAGTAATTGCAACATAATAATTATCAAATTATTCACGTACGTAGTTCAAAAATTTACCATGTAAAGTTTTCCGGAAAATTTCGAAATAATAGAAAATATCCCAAAAAAAGAGATGCTAAAGAGAAAACTAAAGACAATTTAACTTCCCAATAGATATTTCTCACAGAAACAGCTAGAGAAGAAATCGTCGAATTGCACTTTTTTATGAGAAGAAGAAACATCCTCGCGACCTCTTTCTCGAAATATCTGGCCACTACTGCTTCGCTCGGAGTAGGCCAGCCTCCGAATTCGTGCCGCGGTCGAGGCAGCGCGGCATCATCACGGCTACATCTGCGGCGCGGCGCGGCGCGGCGCGCGGAGGCGTCTGCGGCTTTCCGGGCCGCTTCGCGCGAATTCCGCGCGGGTCGGTCCGCCCTTGCCCCTCCCCCTCCTCCGACCCACACCCTCGCCCGCGCCAGCTCCTCGGGCGAGTTCTGCGGCGCTCGCTCCTTGCAAAGGTCGCGCGGTTAGACGGTGCACGCGCCTCGAGGCCACGAGGGCTCGACTCTGATGCGCCTCCGCGGAAGAAAAAAGCTCTCTCAAATGAGATCACTGTTAGAGCGCAGGCAATTTATTTAGGCGGGTCTCTTCCCTTCTCCGTAGTCTCTTTTCTGTAACATCCGCCGCGTTTTGCCCTCCCAATAAGCCTTTCTGCACACTAGTTGCGAAAGTCACACGATAGCAACTAGTGTGCAGAAAGGAAAAACGAATGGGGGACGCAAGAATGAGTAGAGGGTTGGGGAGATCCCGAAACTGTCTTGGAGCCGCCAAAAATATTGTCATTAAAGTGTGATTTAAAAGATGAAGATCGGCTGGTTCGAAGCATCGACAATGTTCATTTAGGATCACAGATGCGGCCAATGAAAATGAACAGGAGGAAGCAACATCACGGCGGTCGTACTCGAAACAGCATGTGCATTTATACATTTTGGAACTGGATGTTGAAGACTATATTAAAATTATTGAAGCAGAATTTCTATTTTTTTATTAATCGTCGCATTAATTGTTTATGTGTGATTGTCAACATTTAAACATTTTATTTCGAGAGAAAATACCGATAATAGCAGACTAGAAATTAAAAGATGATAACTATCATATTTGCCTAATGAATTTGAAGATTTTTAATTTTGTTCAGTTATTCACTAACCAATCATCATCTACCTTTATTAGATTACTTAAAATATCTCATTTCTACAATAGCATACATTTTAGTAAACTGAAGGCACCGATAAAAAAAAGAAAACTACATTAAAAACTATTTGGTGGTTACTGAAGGGCACTCAGGGAACACTGCAAATAATGTTTTTTAAGTAACAGCCATAAGGTATGTCCTATGTAATCTCAATAGTTGATATAATTATTACCAATGCATTTAAAACTTTTGGTAACAAACTCTCTTAGCCTAAGAAAGTTACTGCCGTCTCCCCCTTGAAGCAGGGATTTGTTGAAGAGCCACGCCAGCGCATATCATTCCTCATCTCGTGCCACCGGAGCCCCTTGCGCGACCCGAGCGCGCGTCGGCAACGGAGCACGCGGCTCGCTCTGCGACACCGCAGGCTGGCGCCGGGGGCGGCGGCGGCGGCAGCGACTAATGAAAGCGGGCGAACGCAAACGCTGCGCTCGTTATCTCTCTCGAAGTTGAAATTGTGTGCTTTGCGGCCACTTCCCCACGCACCGCACCGCCTCCGGGCTGCCATTCATGTTCGCCTTCCCTCGTTTCCGCTCGAGACGGGTGAGCAGGCGTGAGCGTGCGAGAGTATGGGCGTGGGCAGAGGGCGAGTGAGCTCGCGGGCGGGCGGGAGGCGAGTGAGCGGGTGGGGAAGAGTGCGGGGGCGGGCGGGCAGGCGAGTGAGCGGGTGGGTGAGAGAGTGGGTGACCGGGCTGGCGGGCTAATGGGCGGACGGGCTAGTGAGCGGGCGAGTGCGGGCGAGTGAGCGGGCGAGTGAGCGGGCGAGTGAGCGGGCGAGTGAGCGGGCGAGTGAGCGGGCGAGTGAGACGGCGAGCGAGGGAGCATACGAGCGAGCAAGCGAACGGGCGGGCGAGAGGGCGGGCGGGCAGGCGCCAACTTGGGCGAGGGCAGTGAGACATTGTGCGCCGAGACAAAGACGAATGTGGTGGAGTTAAGAGTTGTCAAAGCGACTTGCGGGGACGGCTCGCGCGGAATTGTCTTCCCTCTCGCGGAAACGCAGAGGCCGTGAGTGCAGCGCGTGTACCAGCACCGTGGTTTCCACAGCGCCCCCAGCGCTAACGTCGCTCACGAACGCTGAGTGCACTGAGCGAAGTGAATGGACGTTGAGCTCGGCCACAGAGGCAATGAAACAGCGTCAGTTCAATATTTATTAGCACCACATAGACAATCATGCCGTGAAAATTGTTTTACGGTCAATAAATTGAAAACTGTTTGTGGGCAAAATAAAATGAATATATTCGTTAATTTTGAAATACTAACCAATTTTGATCACATTTCTATTCACATTATCCTGTATGAGAATGTATTTCAAGCTTGTTGTTTAAGTCAAAGCAACTATGGAATTCTAAACGTAATGTACTGTATGTTTGAGCACTCGTTAATGTAAAAATATGATTCCATGTATGAAATATTGTATTCAAAACCCGAGCATGACTATCAGTAAGTGCCAGATGTGTTTTTAACGCGTTTTATTAACAGAAAATAGGCCACCGTGTGAAACACTATCCTAACGAACAGATAGGTCAACAATGAAGACAAGTTTTAGAATTTACTTCAGTGAATTTTTAATGTATTTATAATACGATATTAGTACTAAAGAATTTCTCTCATGTTAGTCAATTGTTCTTGTAAACGATAATAACCAAGTTAAATTACTGACCCGAGATAGACATCAAAATCAGCAACCCATGAATATACGTATCTAGCTCTGTAAAGTTCTGATTAAATATATACATGTTTAAATATATTACAAAACACTCATTTAATAACTGAATTTTGAAGTAGATTAATTTTTAATTATTAAACTACACATTCCAGAGTCTCAGAGTACATTGCAAATAAATTACTAGAGCAAAAACAACATAGTATAATAATACGTATTGTAACAAAAGTATAATATATTGTAAAATGTTCAAAAGGCACTAGATAGAGAAGTAGTTATGTGCGTAAACTTACGCTGATATAATTTTAACTATAAAAACAATAATCAATTTCCAATTTTACAATACATCAACCTTAAGCTTTCTGAAATGAAAGTAGTTCACAACAAAACCACTCACAATGGTTTCCCCGGATGTGGCACGCACGCTGCTCAAGAACAATTCAGTTGGTATGTTCATTATGCCAAGAAAGCAACAAATCAATGAACAAATATTTGATTTTTTCTGTCAAAATCAAAATTGTTTCCTTGTTCTAGGTAGTGGACTGCAGAAATAAAATACCGCTGAATAAAATCACAAAACGGTTTTCCAAAAAGTAGCACGCACGCCTCTCAGGAACATCATCTACAACACTGCAATAAATAAAATACTTTTAAAAAACGATCTTCACGAATACTGTGATAACATAGTATAGTATTAAACTACAACAATTATTTACATAACAAAAGTTTCAAAAAGCTGTTGCAAAAATAACGCAACACGTAAATCAAAATAGAGGTGATCTTCTCAGGACCCTTGCTGTCGCATGTCGCCAGCTATGCCGTAGCAATGATGCACAGATTATTCGAATTCAATCGGTACACGCAGTACGGGAATAGGTAGTATTTCATAATGAAATATTTTCATTTTTAGTGAAAATTGAATGTTTCGTTTTTTCGATTTTTCGCCGAATTTCTGGATACTAATGAAACCATTTATACTTCTCACATGGCCAAAAACCGCTTAGTTTTCTCTCAATTTATGCGTGCATAGGAAATTAATATGAATTCCAATCGGTGCAATAAGCTGCAACCAGCCGGCCACAGCAGCCTAGCTCAGCACTATACTGAACGATATTTCTTTTATTTGCATTTTTCAATGAGAATTTAAACTGTTCTATGTTTTTTGTATTTTCCCGATATCATGAATAACCGACGAAACCATTGACACCTCTCACACGGTCATAGGCTGCTACGTTTTCTCTCAATTTCTGCGCGTATATCAAATTAATAATAAATAGTGCAAAAAAATGAACAGAGAAAAATAATAAACTTCGAAGAATGTGATGACTACGCTTGAAAATATACGAAACACATGTTTACTACCTCTGAATATAAACCGCTAATAACGGTAAATATTAAATTTAGTTAACATTCAACGTTTCACATATCTTACCAACAGATGTCGACGCGACGAGCGGTTGAGGCAGCTCGTTACACACTGGATATGTTCATTATTAACAGTTGCCCACCACTGGACATTTATCTTCAACTTACTTCACCATATACTTTATCGTTGCCATGGACATTTATCTTCCTTCCCAATCAGAAATCATATCGCAGTTTGTTCAGTGTGAGACACTGCTTATCGCAATCAACAAACATTTGCAACTGTACTAACCAGCACTGTCAACTGCTCATGTACCAGAGATGGATACTTTAAAAACAGCTTATCCAATATTTTTGCAGATAAGAACAATCTTGATGGCTAAGAAGAATGCATGACTAAGAAGGATTCATGGCTAGAAAAATGCATGGCTAAGAAGAATGGCATAGCTAAGAAGAATGCATGGCTAAGAAGGATGCATTTTGAAATGAGTTATTAAGAGTTACCCAATATTAAAGAAGTGATTTATCATCGATGACTATTAAATGATTTCAATGATCATTATCTCCTACCAATCAAATTTTCACTCAAGTTAATAATATTGGCAAAAGGTATATTGTTCTCAGCGATGGGGATACTTTGTTTATTGCATTCATTATGCGCTATGATGATATGTAACTTCTTTAGTTCCGAGACAGTAAGCCTGGCAGAATAAGCTCGTCAAATACACAACCGTACGTTAAATCTCTGAAATGGGATTCAGACACTCTACCACTCATCAAATCTGAAAATACACCTGTAATGTAAATATTAATTAGTCAATAAAGAGTGCAAAATACGTAAGTGTAATTTTGAAAAATTAAAAGTTTTAATCAAAATTCAGCTCATGTCATATGATCGAGTGTGTTCTGGTGTATCCGCAATACAATTTTAAAGAACATATCGAAGCAATTTTAAGAAAACCTTGTTTATGTATTTTTGTTAAATTGTCACGTTTTGATTCAAAACTATGCAAAAATTGTAATAATAAGCCAAACATATTTTTAAAACGTTAAAATTTCCTTTGATTCCTAAATTCTGCTTTAAATTTTTTTAAAGCTCCTCTGTTAACAACTCATCCATTATTCGTCGATTCAAATATTACTATTTGGACCCGTGCAAATATTCTACACTTTGTGGAGGAGAGGGAGGTAATGGCGTACCCGTAAGCCAGATACCTTGTTGTCGCCTTAATACGGCGCTTAAATCATAATTTTACCACTGTTACTAAATTTTGCGCAATTTATTACAACTTTATTCGCTAACCTTTAACTTTTTACTTCAGGTAATTTTTTAATAAATTTTAGGGGGGAAAACTACATCATACGAGATTACCTCGAGGGCCGAGCCAACTCCGTACAGATGGTGGGTTAATATCGTACAATCATACACATTGTAAGAGGAGGGAATTATTACGATAAATAAAACGTTAGATTATACAGAAATCGTACTTTATTATTTTGAAAACGAACATCCGTATTTTACAGAAGTACATTAACACTGTCTTAGTTATTTACATAGTACAATAATCGCAGATAAAGTTTTCTGCACAATCAGCAGTGCTGCACGCCTCATGCATCCACCCAGAGCACGAACGACACCGGAACCCCATTCCCCCTCATCTTTCCCAAATTCCCCTCAAATTATACAGGTGTCCTCGGACCCACTGACTTCTCTCACTATAGCCCCTTTCACGCTGAAAAAGCTCTTTGAATTGTTGTCATCTAGTTCGTCATCATTGCAAATCAGTTCTAACAGGTTCATTTGAAGACGACGAGTCTAAAGAAATGTCTCTTCGTTTTTTGTTTTTTCCACCTTAATACGCTATTGCCCCACCCATTAGCATAACCTCAATACTTTATTGTCATCAGGTTTTCGTTACAATGTAAAACATTGCTAAAGAAATATAAATTTTCATTCTTTAAGAGCTACTAATTAAAACATAATAGCTGTGCACATACTTCTAAAGTAAAAAAGAAAACAAATAGCAAGGAAAACCAACAAAACAACACTTTTTATAATAGAATGCACATCGTGCATCGTGGGCAGATGAAATCTGACGAGTTGACAGGAACTGCCGCATGTTTCCAGTACCGGTCAGACTCGTTTATCTTCAAAACATAACGGAAAAATGAAGTGTACGGCATTGCCTGGCTGTACCGCGAAACCCCGCCTTCCCCTAAATCATTGTTTTAAAAGTGAAAGTAGGTCCATACTGGATCCAAATTTTAGGCTAGAACTTGAATTGGCCATTGAAGAATTGTAGGCCTTATTAATATGTCAATTTAATTTCACTCAATTTCTAGATTTTACTCGTTTCTAGCCACCCTGATATGGAATAGGGGTCACGGGGAGATATTTCCCTACATATTCTCCGGTGTATTACCCTCGCATGTTTTAAACGTGTTTCCGTCATGTACCCCCGTATTTATGCACCTCCACATTTTCCACATGCGTTCTTAATATTTTTTCAAATATTCTCACACGTTGTCTACATGTTCCCCAAACCTTCTCGCATATTCGCCGAATGTTTTACCAAAAGTTCCCTCGCCCAAATGTTTCCTCTCGCCAACATGCCTCCCCCCAATTATTCCCCCTTCCCCAAATGGTCCCTCCTCCTAAAGAAACCTAAACTGTTTCCTCAAATATTCCTTAGATGTTGTCGCAAATGTTTCCTTAGATGTTGCCACAAATATTTCCTTAGCTGTTCCTCACATATTCACCGCAATATCCTTCATTTGTCAATCTGGAAATTAAACAGGAAATTCAAAATAGTTATTACCCACAATGGGCGTTGTAAGGGTTCTAATGATCAAGCTGCGACAAAAAGCCCGAGGACCCTTGGCCCAGTTAACGCCCGCGGTCCATACTTAATTTTATTTTTTATGTAATTTTAATGATTCAGATTTACTTATGTACTAAGTAACTAGTAGTTATCTAGATTCGGTTTGTCTTTTCATATTTCCTCCCATAAAAACATGTAGCACCATTAAACTGTGTTCATATTTTCTTAATGACCACGCTCCTTTCGATCCAGTTATGCAATGTATTTCTAACTCCGCATCGAAGGCCACAAGCAATAACATACCAGTAAAAAAATTAATTTGTTTTTTATTACAAAATACGTTAAGATAAACTTTACGACGGCGTGTGTTCTCTCCTGTCGTATGAAGTTGGAAGTTCTGAGAAGCTAGAGTACCCAGAAGTGCGGTGTACTGTGTTTTATGGGTTGCACATGTGACTGATAATCAAAATATGCCATATTTTGCTAATTTCAATTATTTTCGACTTAAATCTCTTTGATACACTTCAGCAGGATTCTTCCTTATCCAGCAGTAATACACTTACAAGTATGGTGTCCATGGTGCTTTATAATCCATCGTCTTTCCTTAGCGCAACAGCATATCATTTTCTTAGGATAATAATAATATAAAATAATTATAATAATAATAACAAGAAGAAGAAGAAAAAGAAGAAATTAGTATTATTTGTTCATTGTTATCGAGCGTACGGAGAGAGAATTTCGTATCAACAGAGTTCGAACGGCGAGGCTGCGTCTGTTGGTAAAACGTATCGTCGAAACCTTAACGAATGTCGGCCGCTTTATCACGAACTACATTCCCTTCGAGCTTCCGTCAAAGGGCGGATGTGGACTTCCTCCCGGGTGTGAATTCTGCTCATCGTCTCTAACGTTAAAGCCAAACGAACGAGCACAAAGACAAGCAGGCAAAATGAGCTGTGCTCACGATTCCGTCAAAATTATATCATTAGTCTCAGACATCTCTTAGTATCACATTGAAAGTACGAGGGAAAGTCTATAAGTATCTACTTTCGTTCTAATCATCTGTAGGTTGCCTATAGAGCTTTACGCACTTGCCAGACTTACGATGAGACCGTTCACTCTGTTCGCTTGTGCTGTTGTGGCGTAAAGCATGGTTGCGCCACTCTCTGTTTGCACTCATCAAGAACAGGCTTCTTCGTAATCCACTTATTGTGATCTGAATGTGTACCAGAAGCTGAAATCCATAGAGGTCTTTGACGTCAATGCCGGCGCAGTGGAAAGAACATGGATCTCAGCCTCATTCACTACTAACCGCAATATGGAACAACGCGCCCTGATTCCGAAAAATCGACAATTGATTATTGATTAAGTGGCAAGCTATATGCACAATACTTATGATTTTCCATATTGGAATGTCGAGATGGATTCTTCATGAGGCCCACCCACGACATTTAGAAAATATCCCAAGAATCAGAGATCGAGGTTTTGGCAATAATGTGAGATTTCCGAAAGAAAATGGTGTATAATAGTTCCTAGTCATTAAGATACGACTGAGCCAATTTACGCTACACGGTGTTATTAAATAAAAACTGCATTACAAATACTTACAAGTTACACATTATTTACTTATTTTTCATTCTTTCAAACCTATTTCTCAGCGGTCGTCCTTACCCGACTGAGTCTAGGCTCCTCGATAACTACAAAGTTTACATAACGGTCTTGTGCCACTAGACCGTTTTTTTTTTTTTTTTTTTTTTGTGTTTCAGTAAGAATTTAATACCAATGTATTGAAGTTGGAAAAAGTATTTTGAGATTTTTATCAGTTAAATGGATCGCACCCGTTAAATTGATGCTTAACACCCTCAGTGGAGGGATGAGATCAGAGAATTTCGAGAAATTTGTCCATCACCATATTACAAGGATCCTCTTACGTATGGTTGTTAGAACGCTATTGACATTATTTGAGGGAAGTTTCGTGATACTTCGGAGATATAACATGGTCTGGCTTGTAATATCGGCATGCTTGTGCCACTCCACTACTACACCGCTCCTAACATATTAGCGGCCCCGCACATCGCTTCAGCACGTACTTTTCTTTTCCTCCTCACCCTCCTCTTTGTTTTGATCTCATGCTAGTAAAGCACGTTTCATACCCTCACCAGATTACACCCTGCCCGATTCATGCTGTCACGCTTTATGCCCCTACTAGTAATTTATACAGGATGCTGCGATATGCGACAATTGAGAGCCGCAGGACATGCAACAGGCCTCACTCCTCCTCTTTATGCTAGGCGAAAATGATGGTTTCAATTCGGATTAACTTTTTTTCAGCGAAGCGTCATTTGCTAAATGAATTCCAGAAGAAGCAACTTTATAAATATATTTCTGTAACTTTTATTTCCATTTTCATTGCAAAATTTTAAGGATTTTTTATAAAGTAGTAAATCTGCATCTATCACATGGAGTTTATGTTTAATTGTTTGACGCAAAAGGTTTCCGCAGTAATAACTGATACACATCTGCAGGATTTATCGGATTTTTAAAAATTATTTTAAAAAAAGTATCACCTCGGAACTCAGAAACAGATTTCGAAATTATTTCAAACTCTGAATTTCTATTCTACAAATTGACTTCAGATGGAAAAATTATCAAGAAACTGTCATGTCCTGTTAAATGAATTAAGTAGTTTACATTTTTTTTCTTCTTTTGATTCAGTAATTCTCGCACGTAACGATAGTCACCAACTTTTAGCGTCTTACGATTCCCTGTCTTACTACTTTCATTGTCACATATCACGCTAAAAGAAAGTACCACGTGTACTCTTCAAAGCCGGAAATACACCTACTAGTAAATATATGAACTTATTTTCTTTACTCAACCACTTCCTTCATCTACACAATGGTGACAAAAGCAGATTTCAACCAGAGCAGCGAACACAGAACGGCCGTGCCAACCGTGGCCAGAGTGCTTATGACAAATTGGCGCTGCGTGTGGAGGGGTCCTTGCCCGACGCCAACGCCGCGCCGTCAACGCCTCCGACGCCCCCCCCCCTCCTGCGCGCAACGGCGGCGCATAGAGCATCGTCCACTGCTCGCCACGCCGGGCACGGCGACCCCGCCACGCCACGCCACGCCACGCCACGCCACGCCGCGTCGCGCCGCGCCTGGAAATGATGTTGATTTATTTAGACCGGCCATTACGATTGTCCTTCGGTCTGCTTCACAGCCGCCGCCGCCGCCGCCGCCGCCGAGGCGTCTTCGTCTGGGTCTTAGGAGAAGGAGTCACTGGCTGGACGTGCGCGGCCTCCCAACCAACCGGGAAATGACCGTCGCAGGGCGCTGGATTAGAGCGAGGAGAATATTAGCTTCGACGGGGAAGTGAGCGAGGTACGCAACGGACCGAGGTGGCGAGAGCTCTGTATCACGTTGGCTGGGAGACAAATTGCATGCAAGTCTTTAGTACTGATATCAGTTGGGAGTTTTGTGACTGCTTCTTGACATTGTTTTGATTAATCTGTGATAAAACGTTTCTGAACGCAGTGAGATTTCTGTCGAGATCTCAATAAATCCTGATAATAAGACACTGATCCTTTCATTACTATCCTATATTTTTTTGTTTTGTTTTGTTTTTATTTTTGTTTATTGTGTGAGCTTTATTCTACATCCGAAAACTATATTGCAGTAGTCAATTTAACATAGTGACTAAAAAAGCATGGACGACATGTATGTAACATAAATGGTGACATTTCAAGTACTCATTAACATAATATTGTAACACCATCGGTCGTCTCGTGAGAGAACGCCCGGTAAGCGGCCCGGAAATAGCTCAGTCGGTGATGGAAGGAATCGTTAAACAGATACTGGTAACATGAAAGAAACACTTGGATCACTGGTAAAAATTACTTTTATTCCTGGGCAATCAAATCTAATGCCCCAGGGAAGTTACATTAGCAAATTGAATAAAGAAATGTGAAAATTAGGTGGAAAGAAAGAAGATGAAAAGTTAGTATTCAGAGTAAAGCTTAAAAATTAGGAAGAAATATGACTAACGTTACAATAACAAAATACAAAAGTTACAAATCTCTGTGCCATAGCGCGGCACCGCATTACAGAACTCTACACAAGGGCGAATGCCCATTGAATAATACTGCCTGGAAGAAAGGTCTCTGCGCGCCCGGGGAGGGCGCGGTCGAGGAGGGCGCGGTCGAGGAGGCGGCGGCGACCTTCACAAAGGGCGCGGCCGGGGCGATGCCCTTGCACCCTCTCAGACACGCACGTCAGCTGGTCGGCCGTCTGGTGACGTCACCAAGGGGTGGTGGCGCGTGGCGGCGTTGTAACGGCGTCTGGTAGTCTGGTTGAACGCGGGGTCGGCCAGGAGTCCCTCTCGATTTCAAGAGCGTAGTAACCAATCACGGATTCTTCTGATACTCGTGATGATTCACAATTACAACTTTGGAAAGTCTAGAAATCCTGCAGAGACACATTCGCCTCTTTTTGCGACTGATTCCCACTTCAGAGAATTTTCTCTGCCCACTCTACTCAGCCCTGTTACAATAGCCCACACCGAAGTTTTTTTTAAGTCCATCAGAGGCGCACTTGCCTCTGGTCGGTGAATGGCTCCCCCTCCAGAGAAGTTTCTCTCCCGACTGCCCTGCCTTGAAAGCTCCGGCCCCGTCTGATGCTCTGGCCCTTCTGATATTCTCTCCGTCGAAATTGTATTAGGTCAACTTTTATCCCCACTCGTTTTCTCGTGTGTTCTAGCTCCTTATGATAGTCGCGTCGCTATTGGCCAAAGGAAATGGCGCATTACGCTATTTCAACCAATCGTGACGGGAGTAGTGAAGGGAGTTTCAACTCTTTGCGTCACTGTGAGCGTACAGAATTTTCTTATTCCTTCTAGAACATCAGACATGCTTGCACAAGGCAGGCGTTGTCCGTGAAAGAATTTATCGCTCTGGGATTCCCTGGATGTAAGCGAGCGTTCTAGAAATCCTGCAGCTGGTCATGCGAACACGTGCCTCTCAGTGAATCTTTCGACAACTGACCCTTTTAACGACCTTCTTAATGGACCGGGGGCGCAAATGGCTGTCCGATAAGCGAGGTTGCACGTGCAACGCCGTATGGTTATTCTCCCAACTGCCCTCAGCCTTATGAAATTTTGTATGAGGAAATCGGTATCGCTACAATATTAGAAAACAGGTAACAAAACACACATTGCCTCGTCATCTAGTGAGCATTACAGTTCTATAAACAAAAAAGTGTTGTTTTTGTTAAATTTGAGCGACCAGAGCTTCCTTTTGATACAATTTCGGGTAGCTTACAATATGCATGTATGCACAGCGGACTGATCGTGGTGCACAACTGTAAAGAATGTTGTAAACCTTTGGGATTGCGTGAAAAAAAGTACACAAAAGCGCATTGAATTACGAGCGTTTTTTTTACACAAAAAAGAAACCCTAGTACCAGAATGGAAAATCTCGCTTGTAATTCTCAAAGGACAATAGTCTAAACCGAACAGAGTTAAAAGCGTCAAAACAAGACGAAAACATCGTTCAATACCAGCTCGTTTAAACGAAATTAATTCACGGCGTTGACAAATTTAATACCGCCTAAATACAACAGAATTATATGATGTGAATAAGATAGGATGACAGAATCTAAGACTGAAATGTCACACTTCATCATTTAATTCACTCACGGTTCTCGGTTAGCGTGCAGCTTACCACAAATTATACACTGAAAAATTGACCTGGAGGAACGACAATAAGTGATGAGCTCTCTTAACCTAACAGTAATTCTTTTCACTACTAAACCCAATTCCCTTAAATTTAAATTCAATTACTATGCTGGTTGCTGCGTCAACATTTTTCAGATATGGCAGCCCGGCACAATACTTCGAACTTCTAGTAAACAAAAGGAAACCACCCTCTGAAGAGGAACATGCACGAAAAAATATACCATTGAAGATTATTTAATTATTAACCACTTGTGATTCAAATCACGTATTATGAGTGTGTACTAACAATAATTATTTTACTAGTACTTGCACCACTTTTAATATCTGCTACTGAAAATTAAAATTGTTGCGCAAAAATGCTCTGTTGAGTATATTGTGTAAGTATAATCATACCTTTTCTCTGGGTATCTTAAAGAACTAGTGGTGCTACAACATTCGCGCATTACTTGTAACTACACCGCAATATTATACTAATACATGAA
This sequence comes from Gryllus longicercus, assembly GCA_038098605.1. Classification (NCBI taxonomy): domain Eukaryota; kingdom Metazoa; phylum Arthropoda; class Insecta; order Orthoptera; family Gryllidae; genus Gryllus; species Gryllus longicercus. The sequence goes on along the minus strand of JAZDUA010000080.1, from coordinate 670,555 downwards.
CCTGCAAAAGTGTTGTCAACCAACAAAATGTTTTCCGCACCGAGACTTGAATTCATTTCCTCTGAGTCCCCGTGAGCCTTACCAATACACCAAGCTAGGCGTTCTGAAGTACCACGTCAGGCCAACGCTTAAAAAGCTAATAGTCTCAACCAAATATTTCCAACAAGGAATGTGCGAAAATTCAGCGAGATCAACGAAAATTAGACCTGCACCATTCATTTAAGCGTCCCCTGTTTTAACCGTAGTAAAATATTTAAGAAAAAGTTTAAGCGGTGTCTGAGAAAATGTTTTTTTTAATTACATTAATTTCAGGCAGAAATAAATCGAAAACTACTAGTTTAAGAAAATTGTGTATGACCTTTTTTTAAATAGAAGTTTTTTATATTACTTTGTTGAAGACAAAAATCTCTATCTTCAATTTTGTAGTTTTTAAATATTAACATTTTGCAAAGTTCGAAAAATACGAGAGTTTGCCGAAAACAGGACTGACAGCATCATTTTTACCGTCTCTTTACACAAAACCATGCTAAAACTTCTCACATTTCTAAAAAATGTACATAACCTTATTTAAAGATTTGGCTTTAAAAAAATATTTCATTAAGGAAAAACTCTAATATCAATATTGTATTGTAGGAAGACGCTTAAAAATGGAACTTTTGCAATTTTCGAAAAATCAGTGACATCAAGGAAAATGAGACCATCTTAAGCGGAGGACAGAGGACAAACTATAATAATAAAATATCGTGTCATTTTTGGGTCATATTGTCATATTTTGGGTCATATTGTCATGTCATATTGAATACAAGTATGCATGCTTGTATACATGCTATGTATACATGCTTGTATGTTTGTGGAGCTTCATATAAAGTGCCCTGTAAAATCAAAATCCCCCCCCCCCCCGCCCGGGAGAGGTGTCTCAGGGCATCAACTGACGTCACTGCTGTGCCTCCGACCGGGAGGTCCTAGGCGGTGCCAGGGTTTTCGACACTGGCTAGATAGCAATCAGTCACTGCCTGGAGGAGAATTCTAGTGGCCAGCTACGCGGATCGGTAGTTTTCCGTCGATTCTTCGGGTATTACCAGTCGAATGCCCGATCAGTATGGTCATAAACGGGCGATGGACCGTGTGTGATCTTTTCTTCTTATTGATATCACCCTGGTTCCATCCTCAAGGAACTCCACAATTTTTCTGACTTTATTCACATCTGTGGTGAGGTTATTTTCTCTACTTGCATTCGCTAAATCCAGTTCAGGTTACCTGAAGATCTTTCTGTTTTTGTGGAAATTCACGTTTTGCTGTTCTCTCTTGGTTAGTTCATTGTATCATCTGAATCCTGTTCGTTTAGCTTTAAACTTTTCCCTAAACATATCTTTAAGATTAGGCGCTTTCTAACAGCAAAATATAAAAGCGCTTTCTGGGTCTGTTAAATTAACTAAAGATCCGTTTTCAATTTCAGTTCCTCTCAATCAACCCTCTTGAAATTATTATTGTTAAAGTATTCTGCAATAAGGTTTACTTTTTCACGCTACTCATGAGTGCTTTTCTAACATTTCATCTTCCAAGATGGTAATTTTTCCTTACGATTTCCTTTCTATATAACGTGTAGGTAGGTTATCTGTCTAACTGAAAAACAGTTACTGCTACACAATGTATTGCGAGATGTATTTCTGTCAAGACAAGAGTGTAATTTATATCTGACAAGAGTGTATCAAGACAAGAGTGTATTTTTTAGGCTGTGAAATGTTGTTAGCGCTTTATTCTGTTGATTCTGGTGCTGGAAGCTTCAGCGGACAAGTGTGTGATGGCGGAGACGGCGGAGACGGCGGAGACGGCGGAGACGGCGGCGACGGCGGCGACGGCGGCGACGGCAGCGACGGCGGCGACGGCGGCGACGGCGGCGACGGCGGCGACGGCGGCGACGGCGGCGACGGCGGCGACGGCGGCGACGGCGGCGACGGCGGCGGTGACGACGGCGGCGACGGCGACGGCGGCGACGGCGGAAACGGCGGCGGCGACGGGATATATTCAGGTGAGGAATGGCTTTCTAAGATTGTTGCAGGTAAACTGTCGAAGTATAGTTAATAAAACCATTGAGTTTTGGAACCTAGTTGATTCGTGCGATGCCGATATAGTGATAGGGACAGAATCGTGGTTATCAGATGACGTAGCTAATTCTGAAATCTTACGCTCCGGCTATAAATTATATCGAAGAGATAGAAAAACAAGAGGCGGTGGAGTTTTTCTCTGCGTTAAGACAGCGTTATATGTTACAAATAGTTGGTTTAGTAACAACCTGGAAATTTTAGGATTGGAAATTGACGTACTAGGAAATCCCGTGGAAATTATTGCTTGTTACAGGCCGCCAAACGATGGGTATGACATTTTAGATGAAATCGGTGATAGGCTGGAAAACAGAAACGGTCGGTCTATTCTTCTCGCTGGCGACTTAAACCTTCCCGACGCTAATTGGAAAGGAGAGGTGTGCGACAGGAAACTTCAAACGCGCGTCAATCGTCTGGTATGGGAGCAGGGATTAACGCAGGTAGTCGACAAACCCACGCGGCAGGGAGCAATTTTAGACATTTTCCTTGTTTATCCAGCAGAAATGTTCCTTTCCTGCGACGTCTTTCAGGGAATTAGCGACCACAAAGCAGTTATGGTAGAAGTTCAGGTAAATGTAATTAAGCGACCTAAGGCAAAAGGAACGATAGTCAGGCAATATAGAAAAGCGAACATTGAAGGACTTCGTAGTTTCTTAAGAGAAAAATACAATCATTTTCTAAGAACAGAAGGGGGAATAGAGGAGCAATGGGGAGCTTTTAAAACAATCGTTGAAACCGCTTTAGATACGTATGTTCCTTGCAAAATACTGAAAAGTAATTCTGATCCTGAATATTTTAACGGGGCAATACGACGTTTAAAGAGAAACGTTAGGCTAGCATTTAATAGGAGACATCGTAGCATTGCTGACATGATAACGTTCAAAAAATACTACAAGGAATTAGAAAAAGAAAAGAAAATTGCTCATGAATTATTTTTAAGAAACATGTTGGAGACGGGACGAAATAATTGGTCAAGCTTTTACAAATATGTCCGCAGACGCCGGGGGAATAAGGAAGAAATTCAGGAAATTCGAGTCACAGATAACGAGCCACTGCACGACGACCAGGCAAAAGCAAATGCGTTCAACGCGTATTTCGTATCGGTATTCAAACCAGAACGGGCGCAAGAGCATGTTCATTATTTTCCAGTAGAAAATCAATTTAAACTCCACGCATGGGAACTCCGCAATCGTATAAAATCACTGGAAAACGGTAAATCACGCGGGCCAGACGGTATCTCGACAGATTTTATTAAACTCGGTGGTGAGGCGATATTGCCCTATTTGTTAAGATTATTCAATATTTCCATTAATAATGCAAGTTTACCAGACGATTGGAAGGCAGCTATAGTGGTTCCAATTTTCAAAAATGGCGATAAAACGAAAGTATGTAATTATAGACCTGTATCCCTCACTTCAGTAGTATGCAAAATAATGGAGCATTTAATAGCCGGGTACATTCGTCGCGAATGGGAGAAAGTGAACTGGATTTTCCACGGACAGCATGGGTTTAGAAGTCAACATTCGTGCGAAAGTCAAATTGTTTCTCTTTTTCAAGATCTAGCTGACGTAGTTGACGCGGGTGGGAGGGTGGATGCAGTAGTAATCGACTTCGCGAAAGCATTCGACGTGGTACCGCATAATTTACTTATTAGGAAAGTATTAACCTCAGGAGTTGACGCTAGAGTTGTGAGGTGGATAAGCGAATTTCTAAGGGACAGGAAACAAAAAGTTCGAATTGGCAATCAGTTTTCGACTACGGGAAATGTTACTTCAGGGGTTCCACAGGGAAGTGTGTTAGGGCCATTACTCTTCTTAGCGTACGTGAACGATCTCCATGTGAACATACAATCAAAGGTGCGTTTATTTGCAGACGATTGTGTTATATACCGAAAAATCAAAGATAGCACTGACGAACAAATATTACAGCAGGATTTAGAGCATTTACGTGATTGGGCTGAAAAAAATGACATGGGAATTAATGGATCTAAAAGCAAAACAATAACGTTCGGGCGGGGACGAAATTATGAGGAACCAGACTATCGTTTAGGTGAGGTAATCATCCCAAGAGTCTCATCATGCAAGTATTTAGGCATTCATCTAGATAGTAAATTAGGGTGGGAGGTGCATATAAATCAGACAGTAAGAAAAGCGTGGAAGTCTTTACATTTTGTAATGCGAATACTAAAGAAAAGTTCTGCAAACGCCAAAGAGTTAGCATATCTTACGCTGGTTCGCCCTCTCATGGAATACGGAGTTGCGTGTTGGGATCCATACAGAAAGGCGCACCGGAAAAATCTAGATAGAATACAGAGAAAAGCGAATAAGTTTACCTATAGACGTAACGTAACAAAAAAGTCATGGGAACCTCTAGAAACGAGAAGAACAAAGGCGAGGCTTTGCGCTCTTTATAAATCGTACGTAGGTCAACCAGCTTGGAAGGAAATTCAGATTAGACTAGAAAAACCAAATTATTTCGGCCGAAGCGATCACACCCACAAAATTCGAGCAAGGAAACAAAATTCAGATCTTGGGAAGTTTTCCTTTTGTAATAGAACAATTAGAGATTGGAACAGTTTACCTGCGGCAGTTTTCAAAGCTTTTCCTCTCAGTGTCCGAAGTTTTAGAAATAAGTTAGAACAAGATAACAGTAATTGATATTAAATGAGTAAGTGTTGTGTAGTGCGGTGTAGTGCTGTGAAGTGATGGTCAGTGTAATTCAAAACAAAAAAGTGTAGTGTAGTGAAGTGTAGTGAAGTGAAGTGCGGTGAACGCGATCAATGCTCTTTTCAATGCTGCTTTTCGTCTTGTACTGTATTGTACGGTATTATTATTATTATTATTATTATTATTATTATTATTATTATTATATTATTATTATTATTGTTATTATTTTATTATTAATGTAAGTCTTGTAATTTCTGCAATTATTGTTACTTAACTGCCACCGGGTCATACCCATTTGCAGTTCTAATAAATCTAATCTAATCTAATACCTATTACCATAGTAAGATGTCTTTTGAAGGTTTTTGGTACCGGCCTTGGCTATCATTGCACAAATAGTACCATTGGGCCATTGGGTAATTTTGTCTAGAGACTTCAGATGTGACTCACACTTAATTTCTCGATGTATATATTCCAAATCTGTTCGTTACAAATATCCATTCTGAGATATAATAACCCTTTTGTCTACCAAATTCTGCACGGTTATGTAAATTTCTGGATGTGCACTTTTGTATCCCCGAGAGAAGTGATGACAGTATTCTAGAAGTCAAATTTCGTGACACCGACCGACACAGCAAAATATTATCATAGCTTCAATATTCATATCTCGTGTCCATTTTATTCGGATGTCTTTTCATCCAATACGAGCAGTCTTCTCACGTCTGTGGGCGGTCGAGCCAGCAGTAGTAGTGACACTAGATGTGCTGGTCCCTACATGTTCCACGTCCGGTTGTTCTGGTTGAAGTTGCTGTTATAGTCACCTCATGAACTCTCTGCCATCCCCGACTCTCCACAAGCCCTGGCGCTCCCCAGGCAGCGGCTCCGGTGCCTTTCGACTGTTTTAACGTGTCTCCATTAGTCTACGGGTATTTGCCTTCCATGTGCTTGTCCTCGCTCTGTTTGTCTTTTTAATCAAAAATTACAAAATGATGCAGTGCCTGATCACTTGGAAAGGGATTTTCATGAAAATGCGTATTTTTACTGGCACAAGATAGAGACATTAAATATTTTTTACTTTCTTGCCCATACTTCGTAAGAGAAAGAATTGTAAAATTGTAGAATTGTAATTGTGCTAAAAATCGGCTAATCTAATCAGTGAATTACTTCCTCTAACATTTTGTGTAATCAAAATCCATGTTTTGTGGGTCCTTGATTCCGAAAAAATGATTGACGGCGAAATGTTCGCGTCTGCGTCCAACTGTGGTTGACCAAAACCGTTCAGCTGACATGAGTGGCAATGGAGTGTAGAAGTGTTGTGTGTGTTTATGGTAAGAGAAGGGGCAAGGATAAAGAATATACGATAGCGTGCAGTCTGTGGCCCGTATTTTAGAGTATTACTGAAGCATTCCCCTGTTAATGATTCAAAAGACACGGTTAACTAATCATCCCAATTGCCTAGAATTTTCCTCTTTACAGCAGCTGCAGTCTACCTAGCCATGTGTCTAACTCGTGTCGATGATCTCTCACTGTCGGTACTCGAATCTTAGGACTTCTCTGTCAACGATGATGTAAAAATATCTAAATAATGTTGACTTTTTCTGAGAAGAATGGCCACATATCTTCCCTTCGTCATTGGCAAGGCAGTAAGTCTATTCACGTGCTTCTCGTGTATATTCTACGTTCGTATTTTATATTTCGTATACATCTTGTATTTTTTGGCGATGTCACCAATTACTTCTGCAGAGTTATAACATTCATTAAGCGACACCGAATCCATTTGGAGTAATTGGCGACACTGTTTGAAAATTTAAAAATTATGTATATGGTTATACTATATAGTATTAGTAGTATAGCAATGCTACTGCGAATGCAATTGTCTGTCCAGTAGCATTGAGAAATAATTTGAGACTCGCCTTCCACTTCTACGAAAATATTTGAGTATGGCAATACTGCATGAGTGACGGCTTGACATCGTACTTCTGAAAGTCATGCAGGTGACCCGCGATATGTGACCCCTGCACGTAAAGACAAGTAGATCGGGGCAAATCGGGGCAGTCCTGGCTTCCGATGTACTCGCACAGCATGCGGTAGTTCATCGTCGTCGTGGGGTATTTACAAAAGGAAATGAAAATATAAAGTCAATCGTAACTATTTATGATACAATCATCTCAAATGGATACGGGAAAATAATACGAAAGGAAAATCCTTTGCTGACTTCCTGGGAATATAAAGCCGAGAGCTGTCACTATCATCAAATTACGGTCATCATGTGAATATCAATCAATGTAAATGTCCTAACCCGTATACAACGTACTGCACTGCAGGGCATGATCTTAATGAGATTACTATCAAGATGAATGCGAGGCACCACGTCCGTGTGAAGGGTCTCCGTGTACAGTTCACCAGCGAACGATTTCACTCGTGACTCATCTCCAAGGACTCCGCCCGCCCAACCAGATGTTCCCAATTGCATTAACAAATTGACGCTGGTTAATAGGCCTGAATTAACGCGTACTTGATTTGGCCAGTCCCTTTGGCTCCTAACTCTTCAGAGCGAAGCTTGTTTAGTGGAACACTTTCTCGGGGCATCCTTTCTTAAGTTTGAGACAACAGCGGGAGAGGAGCCTTTCTAATTGGGAAGGCAAAAACGAGAGAATGTGTTCCATACACTCTACGTAAGCATATTGGGCTCTCTATGTAAACATATATTGGTTACTGATCGTAATGACTGAACACAACTATTAGTCGATTATTTGGCACAAAGAGAAGTTCTCACACTGGTTAAAACGCAATTCAATAAACGTTTTATAGAATTCTGTTAAGATCTAAATACATACACATCAGAAAGCATAAACTAACTGTAAGGACGTTAAACGATTGAAGTTCTCACGCAAAGTAATATAAACCAAAATGAAATGAAATGTTAATTCCATGTGATATTAAATGTTGATCCGTACAGTAGCAAGTAATTGTAAAATATTATTTAAGAGGAAACTAATGTTGGAAACCACTACTGATTGTTTACGTAAGGAGGGAAACAGGCTAAATCTTACTTATGGATTTGGATTTAATTGATCGTTTGTCGGTTCACCGGAAGCCTCTAATACGAATATCCACTACCAATTCGGTACTAAGGGTTGACTTGAAGTGAAATCTCGATTCTAGATTGCTATTATGTAGCAGCAACGAGTACACTCGAATTACTTCATTACTTGCAATTCATAATAATCAACGTCTTTCAGAGTGGGATTTCTTTGTAAATAAAGAAAACCAGCAATGTCACCAACCTATTCAGAGGACGTTACTCTCCCGTTCCCAGAAAGTTTTCGACACCTGGCGCGAGACCGCGCTGGCTGACCGCATCGCAATGAACGTGGGAGCCATCACGTGACCGTGGGGGCGAGTACCCGCGCGCCGCTTCGCATGTTGATCCACGCGAAGGCGCGTGAGCGAGCGGAGGAAGAGCAGTGCGTTCGGTGCGCACCTCCCAACCCACGCAGGGATTACGATGCACCTAACGTTATACGACGGGACGGAGCGAACTACCACGCAACGAATCCTTCAGGGAAGTACTTCTGTTTATTACGAGTTCCATACGAGACGTGACAATGCAAGCATACGAGACAATGGACGTGTTTATTAAACCAAGGTAATAAAAGCCACCCAAGTAGCGTAGCTGTTTTGACTTTTGTTCAGCAATTTCTCTGTCACAGAATATATTATTTCCAATGGGGATTTTCAAATTACGGTACGTGACCTCGTGTGGGTTAGGATCCTTTACCACTTATGCATTGATCGAAGGACAACGTTATGTAATGTTGCAAAACACAATGTGGAAATTTCTGCAGAATATATCTTGATGATTTCCTAAAAAAACAACAATTTTTGCCTATTAATTTATACTCGAATAGAGAAAAAAGCCCTAGTGATTATGGTATATATACGATGTATACTAAAACGTTTTAAATTTCGAAAATTGAAAACTTCCAACATTTTTATACCTTGGGACCGTTGTAATATTTAACCATCGCTGTTGTAATGGATAATATGAATGGAACAATTATTGTTGCGGGTTGGGAACACTCGCGGAGGCATGTGTTGCGTCAATGAGAAGACCCCACCTCAAAAAAAAAAAGCCGGTCGCGAAAACATAGGCAATTGAGTTCACGTGTGCGAAATGTTTACGGGTTCAATTAGTAGTATACTGTTATGTATCCCCTAAAAATAACCCAAGAAATAGTAAGTAATAGTGGAACTACTAGTTCTTTTAGACATTTCCTATGTAACGTAATACTGCCACAAACTGGTGAACCACTGGATGAAAAAGCAATTGATAGAATGGACTGTGTTAGAGTAAGAAGGAAGGAAGGAAGGTGGAAGATGGATATAATAAATGTTTTGCGGCACCAATTGGGATTGCCAGGCGCATGCTCTCCAATGCACCTAAAACCCACCTCCTCTGAGTCCTCCTCCTCCACCTCATCGCCATCTTCAGTGAGCCACTGGCATCTCATGCTCCTCTCCGGCGTCGGTACCTATCTCCCTGGCGCCGCCGTAATACTGTCCCCATTGCACAAACTGATCTCATCCCTCCAACGCCTCTGCCTTCGCCCCGTCCCCATCTTCGCTCTTCCCTCACCTTTGCAACAGCCCTCACTCCTCCAACCCCACATTCATCCCAGAATCCTCACCAATCTCCATAGCGCAGATCCCTCCTCCCTGGCTGAAGCACGCGCCAGCGCTCAGCCCGCGCCGACGAGCGCCCAGTGCATTTCCCGTTTTACGCTGCGCTCGCTCGGCGAGCGGCGAGCGCTGTTTTAAGACTCTCACTGCCCCGTCCTTGGCTCGGCGAATGCGAGCACCCGCGCGTGCAGTGGACGAAAATGCGAAAGAAACGAGCGGGACGTAAATTTCGTTCGTTGCAGTTTCGTTTGCACGCAGCTGCGCCTCGCGCACTTTGAATGTCGCCCCGCGTCGCCCCGCGTCGCCCCGCGTCGCCCCGCGTCGCCCCGCGCGCGACGCCCTCCACGCGCGCGTTCGCCGAGTGACAGGCGTGAACGCAGCCCGCTCCCCCTCTTGCTGCACGGGCCCGGCGTACGAAAGTTCGCAAATAGACTGCAGGCGCAGAAGGGTCAGGTGACTGGAGAGGGTCGCAGTCTCCCCGGGAATTAATATTTTAGTGCGTTTTGCGTTTGGTTCGTAACTCACGGGTCACTAGCATCCTCTTCATTAATACTGTAGCAATTATTTAATACTGTATATTATTGACTCACTGAAATACGGTTTTTGCAGTAGTTTGCTGTTTGTCCGTTTCTCGTATAATAAAATAATTCTATTTAAATTATGGTACTATTTGAACTCTGTCATAATATAACGAAATAATATTTCTAATTAAAAAATAGTCTGAAATTTTAAAGGCGTGTTATTAAACAGTCCATATAAGTGTTTAAAAGAGAATTGAACAAAAACTTGATCTTCGATATGTTGATAGGTTGATTACAAATAATTCGTCAAAAGTTGGAACCCTTGTGAAAATGAATACATAGAGCAAACTTTCACTCTTTTTTTTTTTTTTTTTCGTTTGGGATTTTCGAAAATGTGAACTTTTATAACCTGGACATCAAAATAAAGCAAAAAGCCCTTCAATATCGGGCAATAAGGCAGAAAACAGATATTTAGTCCGAACACTTTGCAGAGCAGATTCTGGAGAGTCTTGTTAAAAGACCGAACAAGTCACTTCCTCCAGAAATTAATGGTACAGTATTTTCCATTATCCTGAATGCGAAATAGAGAAATTGTGAAGGCCGGAAATTACAATTGCCATCGGGAACCTCTGCAGATCGTCCTTAGTTAAAATATCTCAATGTTGTTTTTTTTCTCTTTTTCTATAGTCGCATACTATATACAATATTAGGTCAATAAATCTTTCTTAGATTTAAACAGGTACTTAACGAAAGATTCCATCCAGAAATAAACGATACATACATAAATAGTATGTTGAGTAAAAATCAAAAGAGTAAAGGCATGACAAGATTCTGTAAACATGTTCAAAATCCGTTTATTCCCAAGCTCGCCTTTCCTGCATATTGATGAATGGGCACTTTTCCGAGCACCTATTCCGAAACGCTTTGTGGAAGGTACACATAAATAATTGATCTGGGCGTCACGTAAACACATGGAAAGTTTCCATCAGTAAAACACACAACGCCAAGGGATGATAAACGGAGCAGCTCTCTCAGCGCTTCGAAATTCCGTTACATCTCGCGCGTACAAAGCGTCTCCGAAATCGAATCGCAAACAGTGGAAAACAAATACTAAATTCCTTTTGGTAATAATAGTAGTACATTATGTACACGATTTAATTGTTTCGGTACTGATAATACATCATCGCTGATACAAAAATGCACACTAAGAGTTACAATTTTTTTGAATTTTCAATTTTTATCATAAATATCTAGCCAAATGTTTCACATCAATTTGCACTACAGAATGCATCATTTATTAACAATAAACAACCGTTATTGCAAAATAAGATTTTGTAGATAGTCTTTCTTCGTACTTTCTCAGTTCTTTTAGTATCCAGTCATGAGTTGTCACACTTTCAGAAATTCTGATTTTCATCTTGGGATTTGACCTATGTAGTCGATGTTTTCAAGGATCAGCCAGGTGATACGAGTTCAATACATCTAATCTAATGTCGTTGTAAAATGTGTAGCCTACGTCATCATACGAACATGTTGCTGGCTTGTCATTATCAGGGTATCTACACACTTATTTACGTTATTAATTTTCATTTAAAGGAAATGAATTATCCGTTTCATCTCCGCAACTCTCTTGCGTGCTCGCTCCGCCAACGATGCTTTTTTGCTGTGTACTGCTGCGCTGGCGATGCGTCAGTGTGGGTGGAAACTCCGCCAGTGCTGCGCGAGTGCTGGGCGAGATCTGCACGGGGGTTCCGCACGCTCTGTGCGAGTGCTGCGCGGATACTGCGTGTGTGGCTGCGCGGGTGCTGTTCATTGGGGATCGGCAAATGGTGCGTGCGTGGCGACGTGGGTGCTGGGCGAGTGGCTGAGCGGGTGCTCTGCGGTTGGCGGGTACGGATGCGATAATCCCAACAAATCAAAGATGATGTTTTTAAACATCGATGATTTTGAAATTGCATTAGCATGTTCATGTGGAAGGGTGGATTTCATTTGACGGTAGTCGCGTTCATTAATTTTTAATTGAGAAATAACTTTCAAAACGCAGTCAAAAATGAGCGTAACATTCAACAAAACGTGTATTACCTGACTGGATGATTAAAAAAGTATATGGACTTCACTTATTGACAAAAACTCAATACTAATAATTTTTCACTCTTGGTCACTTTAGCCTGACGAATGTTCAATTTATGGATATCTGAAAGTTATTGTAGGTTTTTATTATGATGGTAATTTTCATTAAAAATTAAATAACTACCACGTAAACACACACACACACACACACACACACACACACACACACACATATATATATATATATATATATATATATATATATATATATATATATATATATATATATATATAATACATAGAACATATAACTCAAAAACATCGATGTTAGAAACATCGACAAACTATGTTAAATCTATCGATGACTTAAAATCATCGATGCTATATCCCTAGTGGCGGTCGGGAGCTGAGCAGCACGGCGTGGGTGGCTAGGGGGGCGTAGGCCCGAGGATGCAGGGAGACTGTTCCCGTCTCCACCTCTGCGATCCGCGATCCGCAGCCGTCCGTGGAGGGTTATTCCGGTCTCCTAATTGGTTTCGCTGCGGTGGAGCGAGAGTAAACAAACGCGCTAGCTTACGCGCTCGCCCGCAGGCGTCTGCAAGGCACACGCTCCGAGTGCTCGTGCAGTTTGCGGCAGATTCCTTTGTTTTGCGACACACATTTGTTGAATGCTGTGTTTTTGTTTTTCGACGCAAATAAAAATGCGGCTTTGAAGCCAGGTCGCGTTTAGAATGCAATCAGCAACAATTCATCACATCTGTCCGATTGTTCTCTTTGCCTATTTTCACAATAAAAGCGTTCGTGTATTTGAACTATTTATCGCGCTGATCATCAAGGCCTAGAATATTGTTAATATTTAGAAAAGTAAACAAATCTGTCGAAGTCGGAGGTAAGAGGATAAGCGTACGAAAATGAAATACGTCGTAATTCAGCATGGACACGATCCATACATAAAAAATATTTTCAGTGCTGACAAATGGAATTTAAAGTGTAAACAATGCAACGAATTGTTACTAGACATGCCTGCACAAGAAGACAGATCCTCTCGTTTCGAATTCACATTACAGTGATATGTTCAAATCCCCATCAATTCAGGTTTAATGTGTAATTAAGTACGTTCCAGCACGTTTCTTCACTGTTCTCTCATTTCATTTGATTGTTCCATTTGTAAATCAAGTACTTCGCCGTCATTACTTTTCTACTCCACAGAGTTGTGGTTCTGATCGACTCAGACAACAACAAATAAAAATCACATTTTCATTCCTATTATTTTTTATTTACTCATTGATGCTACATGTTCATGAATTTATTATTGAACTTTTCTGGTAGATAGAAAGTCATATTTCCTGCCGATTTTGTTACATCTGATAGAATTTAATCAGAATTTGATATGAACATTTTAAAATATAAAACTAACAAAAATCAAACTATTTCACACAATACAAAAGATGATAATAAAACAAATTAGGGTATAATATAGTAATGCATTCGTGCAACGCAACATCTTGGATGAATATCATTTAACCCGGCTAACCTAGTAAGATCACATTTTGGCATGAATTTCAAATTATGATACTGATAAAAACTGTTTTAATATTTTTCACTTTCGTCCAGATTATTAAAATTTTGAAAAAATGTTAGAGAATGTTATGAAACACATACTAGGGAAAAACTGAGACAGTACTCCAACGCTATCACGTCGAAAATCTTTCATTTTTTTTTCTATTTGGATTTGGCGCCAAGATTGTTTGACAAATAAATTCTCCAAATTCAACTACTCTTCACCGACTCTGCATTTCTTCAGCCTCATACATGGAACAGAAGATAAGAAAAATAAAAGGTGAAATACATTGAATTCTCATTGAATCTGGAACAGATTGTCCTAGGAAACTGATTTTTATGGCATCTACATTTTTTATTTTCTTTCATGAGTATCGCGGCTATCGATTTAGTTTTGGGACACATTTCTCCTTATTTGGCTACGTTCTTTGAACTGGCTAACCGTTGCAATTACATCGTAAAAAATAATTGAATAAACAACTGAATAATAAACAACTAAATAACTGAAAAACTGAATAACAGTTTCAACAGAAAAGTACAATACGTGCACGACGTGCAACACTTGCAGGACGTGGAACACGTTCAACTTGCAACATGTGCGATACGTGCTAAACGGAAAATCGATTCTCCTCCAAAAATAATATTTCATGTTGTTTGGTACTTATTATCTAAGAAATAAGGGATATTTACAAATTGTAGAACGACACAATCACTATTCACTGTGAAAACAACTAAACTGTTTCCGAAAATGAAATTGAGATTATTTATATTTACCAATATCTGACAAGTATTTTGTAGTGAAAACAAGCAGAATATCCTGCAACCCTCCTTAATTTAACAACATAACACTGCACTTGATTTACTGCTAATTAGAATCATTGATTTTTGTAAGAAACGTGTTTCAAATGATTGCTCGACATAGCGTTCTTGCACATTCGCTAATATTTGCTAATAAAAACACTCAGTCTTTTAACTAAAACTTGGGGTGCTAAAATAGCAGGTATTTTCTCGCCCGTACTTTCACGCAAAATTACACGAAAAGTACTCGAATTTTCGAAAAAATGTACCTGACCTTCTTTCAAAATATGTATGTATGGAACAGATTTCATTTATGGCAAATTCTCTATCTTTAATATTTTAGTTGTAGGAAGACGCCGAAAAAATTTGAACTTTTGCCATTTTCGAAAATTAATGTTTTTAACGAACATGAGACCTACACCATTCTCTTAAAAGTCCTTCACATTATCCAACAACAAAATTTAATCAAAAACAATGGAAACATTTTTTTAAATGTTCCAGAGATTCCATACAAAGTAACCCACCCCCCCGAAAAAAAAATTAAATACCGGTTTCAAATTCAAGGGGCCGCGACATCAGCCGGATAGATTGCGGAATATCAATTTTGGAGAAAATTAGCTGAACAATTTAGCCGCTAGCGTTGTCCAGAGACGGAAGGGCAGGCAGACGTTTTGCCATCATTCGATTTTTCTGAATCAAGGACCCACAAAACAAATTCTGGCTACACCAAATGTTAAAGGAGTTTTTTTTAATAAATTTAGCAACTGGATTTATCTACTTTGTCGATTCCAGGGCCCTGTAATAGGAGTTGTTCTGCCGAAAATTCGCTGTTTTTCTCTCAGAATTACATAACATTCTCTCTACTCCGTAGCGAGAAAGTAAAAATACCATATCTTCGCTTCGATCACTATAACCAGATATGTTTACGGGCCTACAAAAAGACCTTCTTGAATAAGGTTTTCACTCAATCAAATCTCGTGACATAATGAACACATGCTGACAAATAAAAGATCATCCTATTAATTTTACGATTTTATGAACATTTAGCGCTTATACTACAAAACTGGTTATTAATAGTTTGCAATAAAATATTTAGAGTCTATTGCCTTTAGTTCAAAGCAAAAATCACACAATTCACACAAAAGCAAAAATCACAAAAAAGGTCAAATTTATATTTAAAAAACCCTTAATGTTTTAAATATAAAGATTTTTGCAATTTTGAAATGTCAGAGGTTTTCATGAAAATTGAAACTAAACCATGCTTACAAATGCACTTACGTCTCGTCAAGCAACAAATTTCTAGAAAAATTTTCACTACACTCTCCAGAATGTTTTGAAAATGTCACAGGGACTCCATGAAAAGTGCCCCCAAAAATTAGAATACCTTAATAATCTCAGTAGGCACACAACTTTATCTTACTCACTACCTAGTTTCTGCTCAAAAGCTTCTAATCTGACAGTTACGCGTGACACCTACATACATCCCGACCGTGTATCTCCTTGCCAACCGTACCAATCTTAACAATCTTTAGAACAGTACTAATTGTCCTTAATCCTGACGTGTGTGCAAAGTTAAAGGTCTAAAGAACCTGAAACACGGATGAGGTCGTATACGACCGAACATTTGAGATAGCTGAGGAGATTTTTTTTCCTCCGTATTCTATATTACGGAGGAGAAAAGTAACTAGTGGTGCTACAGAATGGAATAGACTATCCCGTATTAGTTTTCTAATTCCTTTAGTCTCGTCTAGCTATATGAACTTGCCACATATTCTTGCCAGCTGCCATGTATCACCACCCAAAATTACATTTTTTTAAAAATTTTCTTAATTTTTCGATTTCCTCTTGGTAGAACAGAAATATTAAAGAACTATAAAACCTCATCATAAATGACAATTTCCTTTGAAAAATTTGGGGCGATTTTTAAGAAAATGTCGCTTAAGCCCCTTGTAAATTCGAAATTTGAAGCTCTTTTTCACAGAACACTTTTGTTTTCGAAAAACGTCATTCGAAAGCATTTTAAGCATTTTAACTCACATATAATAATGCACATATAATAATGTGCATATTAACGGCGTAAGAGATCTTTCAAATAAACTACATTTGTGTACATTTTCGAAAAAAACGGAAAAAAAACACCATGAAATGAACTTTCCGTAATATTAAAGAGTGCAATTAGCACTATCCATTAGAAAAGTTTGAAGAAAAAATTTGGTGCCGTTTTGAGAAAATCTTGTTTTTGTATTTTTTTAAAAAATTGTAAATATTGCATGCAATATGCAACAATTTTATAGGGAGAAAAAACCCCTGGCTTCAATTTTGTGGTTCTAGGAAGACGCGGGAAATATTCAAACTTGTGTAATTTTGGAAAATTCAGAGATAACCATGAAAATCGGCCACTTTCATAAGTGTATTTTATTCTATTCCTTTTGAGAAAAATTTGAAAATGTCCCAGGGGCTACATGTAAAGTACCCCCAAATTTTGTAAAAATAGGAATGTTTCTTAACACTTTTCTTCTTAATGACTCATTTGTTGTTTATTCACCTTTTTTTTCTCATTATTTCAATTTAATTTCTTTACGCAAAAACTGATTCTAAATATTAATCAGAAACCTTATATTCTAAGCACATCATATACCTGAGATTCAAAAAATATTTAAAATAATAATAAAGTAAACACACACTCTACTCCCAATGACGACGTTAATACAACACAAGAAAGTTGAAAAACAATTTCAACTACTTTTTGGCATCTTAAAAAAATGTCTCGAGTATGATTGTGACCAAATTTAATTCATTGTAATACATTCTACATGTGACTTTCGTGGACTTAGGCTTCTGGTAAATTAATGATCAAAATTTAAAATGTCTCGAGTATGAAAATGTTAAACATTTTGAAAATGAATTTTGAAAATTTTTGTTGCTACTGTTCATTATTGACGTACCAACCATATAGAAAATATGGTTCTATATGGTTGATTTGAAACCAATATTGTACTAGAATTTTTAATATTCTTTCGGAAAATGTTATTTTCATTCGATTATTAGGAAATCACCCGAGTATCACTACAAGGGACAAACAATTCATCTTCAGAAATGAAAATCGAAAATGTTTGACATCCGCTTGAAGGTGTAATGAAAACAATTGTAAGCTCTGATTGTAAACGAAAAATTCTCATGAAAATGAAATCAAATGTAGCAAAGTGAAAAATTTGCCTTAATGTGCTGCTCTCCTAAAGCAATTCAGTATTATTGTCTACTAAGTTTACATAAGTGAATAGAAAAATTCACATCCGAGTTTTTATAACTGAGATTTATAGACTACAATACTTTAACATAAAATTATTTATTTTCCATTGTATGACTCACAACATTTCTAACAAATATAAACTACAAGTATACGTTGCCGAGTAGCAATTAAATTATTTCCTCAAATTTTGAAAGATATTTTTAATTTTATACTGAGAATATCTTAGAATGTCCAGATTACTTACCTTGCTTTCGACTTAACTTCATTCTGAAGAGTCACTAAAGAAATCAACAACTCGAAAAGTTCTCAGTCCGATGTGCACGATCCCAGAGTTACGCGAAGTCTACTGGTATCCTGCCCGTTGGTCTCTAACGTACTGCATGCCAGACGAGCGCATTGCGCCGGCGCGAGATACGTCAACGCAGACGGTTGTAAATGACCGTTTTCTGTTAGTGATGCTTACATTGAATTAACATTCACTTCGGTACTTCATTTCTCGGTTTAAATAACAAAATGTTGCTAGATAAAAAGCATTACATTTTATATTATATATTGTTACCACTATTTCGAGCAAATTTGATTTTCCTATAAACGTTGAGTAAAAAATATAATGGTACTAAATGGAAAAATAAACCACATTTAAAGTTTCCAAATTGCATTTTGAAATAACATTGCAATCAATAATAATTCGCGTTAAAATAATAAAGTCTCCATGTTTAGTCGTCATAGCAACTTAAAATTAAACAATAATTTGAAATAATTTTAAAATTTCAAAGCGAGCTTTATTCTTTAAATTGCCGAAAAACGAATAAGTAACTGGTAATATGGATAACACCCACAATAAAAACATCGCATCTCTATTTGATATTTTGCTAACATACCGATTAATGAACATTCCGATCATTTAAAAGTCGATTACCACGTTGATACTTTTAATTATACGTATCTACGTCGATACTGGGATCATCACTGAACATCACTTGTCGATAGGAAATGCCAAGTTTAAACGTTGGTTCTCGGGTCGCCTCCACACTGACCGGCCCTGTTTACGGTCTTCTGCGCCGGCGTCGCTCGGGTTTAATGTACGAAAAACTTCTAAGGCGCCACAGAATCTGTGTTATAGAAGTGTCAAAACAGTCAAATTTCTCGGTTTCTTTACATCTGCACTGTGCAGAGGCTTTCTGCATCCCAGTCGCCAGCGCCACCACTGTTTGTTTTGCCTCGTCTGCGACGCATGCGGAGCTTCCTGGAGATTCTATGGTTGGTGGAAGTCACGACCGAAGTCGGTTTCTGGGCCTCAGTGAAAGTTAGGAGATTAGAGCGAGACAAAATAAAATTTTCATGAGGAATTTCTGAAGTTTGTTCAGCATATCATAGGTCTTTGAAGATAAAAATGAAATAAATAAAACTGTGTTAAAAAGTTGTAGGGATAGGTTTGATTTTTGTGACAC
Organism: Gryllus longicercus; assembly: GCA_038098605.1. Classification (NCBI taxonomy): domain Eukaryota; kingdom Metazoa; phylum Arthropoda; class Insecta; order Orthoptera; family Gryllidae; genus Gryllus; species Gryllus longicercus. Next base: position 651,457 of record JAZDUA010000080.1, on the reverse strand, counting down.
TTTTTCGACTGCTTGTATATACATTAATGTATTATACACACATCTCACCAAACCTTAAGGTCTTGTTACGCTTTTATGAAATTAATGGCATCTTCAATTGTGTCATTTTAAATAAAACACTAGAAATTGAGAAATGAGATTGATGTATAAAAGAGATACCTTGAAATTGAATGTTTTCGATGTTTTATCAAAGTTCTTAGAAATATATTTAATAGGCAATTTTTTTCGAAATATGATAACAAGCAATGAATGAAAATTTCTTCATATTTTCAAGTCCAGAAATAATCAATAATATAAAAACTAACCAAAATAATAATTATTTTGGCCCTGCCTATTGTACTCATATCCTCTATACATTCATGTTAAGAGCATGGACTATTTAGAATAGTACATATTAGGGAAGCTCCAAATCACAATATAGAATAGTACAAAGTGTATTCTGCACTATTAAAATCTTACTGAATAATTCACGTTTTAACAGTGTTTACGGCTCATAATTATTAGTAGTACGCGTTTTCGTTCAGTTACGACAACACAATTAATTACGTCAGTATTTTCTCTCTAAAAGTCGCTCATTGTTTATTAAAGAATCTACATTTACCCTTTAAAGATTATAAAATCGTTGCAACCATACTTTAATGTTCAGCATTCACGCAGCATTAAAAAGTAGGCAAACATATTCAAATTATCCTCTATGGAAATGGAACGTATTCCACCAATTCGAAGGAACATTAGTATAATCATCCTTTTCTCGCTACACCCATTTGCATACATTGTGAGTAGGACAGCATAATTATGACATGCTCTTCCGAGTGCCCTATAGTGCAGTCGTTGAAGTCTATTTTTCACACATCGCCCAGGACCTTCTCCCACAGTCAAACATTTCAGGCCCTCCTGGAGGTGAGGGGGCTGTAGTTAAAAAATCAGTAATATATTTCAATCAAAAATTAAATCGTAGATATTTGTATTACGATTGCTTGCATTAATTAAAGGAATGTTATATCAGCCAAAGTTAAATTTAATTACGACTTGACCGATGGAACCACAGATTACCATGATAAGCTAGTATTGTAGTGTTGGATATCCACTGTACAAATACTTTAATGATGCTTTTTATTCCCTGTCTGCTCTCACCTGCAAATCCGAATCCCAAAGAGTTTTCCATGCTCTGGATTCTCAAATATTTAATTTGAAATAAGAATATGTATTCTCTTTGTTTTTAAATGAAAAATAATTATAAGCAAGTTGGGTTATTAAGTACATTAATTTGTTCCAAAGCAATCGAAAACTAAAATATCTGAAAGTACAACTGAGCAGAGAGAATGAATAGTAGTCGAAAGATTCCAATGACACAAAACCTTGAATATTCTACATCTTGAACGACAAATATATTTCAGGATTTCCAGCATTTTAATGTTCTATCCCCAGTAATTTCCCCAAAACGTACTACACCAACTCCCGAAATTTCACGTGAGGCAAATCTAGAAAAACAGAAAACCCATTAATGCGAATGTGCAAGTCAGTCACTGTTCCCCTCTTCTCGGTGGCAATTCACTGCGGAAAAAGTTTGCCCGAAAATAGAAAAATAGGCGGCAGAACGAACTGATTAATGAATCCGAACACAGAAGAGAACAAATCAACCTGCCGTGACCAGCCGCGAGCGCGAGCCGTGGCGGAGGAAGGAAGCGATGACTAACGTCTCGTGTCGCCGCGCCGGACGCATCTGCTCGCGCGGGCGCCCACGACGCCCACAGCCCAGCATCGCCCCACTCATCCATCGCCCACGTTCAACGGCCCAGCGGACACGGCGGCTCAAGCGGCACAGTGAACACGCCTTTAGCACTGATAGCATCTATTATTCCTCCAGCAAAAATTGCAATCAACATAATTCTTTTTAAAATATTTAATTTTGGTTTTAATTTTATTTGAATTTAATTTTAATTCAATTTAATTTTATTTGAATTTAATTTTATTTGAATTTAATTTTATTTGAATTTAATTTTATTTGAATTTAATTTTATTTGAATTTAATTTTAATTCAATTTAATTTTAATTCAATTTAATTTTAATTGAATTTATTTTTATTTAAATTTATTTTTATTAAATTTATTTTTATTTTTATTGTTTGGGTTGTTTGAGAGAACCACCAGAAGCGCGGTCCGCTGTCGGATTACTCAAGCCCGCTATCAGATAGCAAGTTTTAACCAGAGAAATGGATGCGAATGGAATGAGAACGGTGATAGGGTAGATTACCGCGAAGCACGATGATAGCGGAGGTGGAATAAAAGGCAGGAGAAACGGAATTATCTCGAGAGACCCTGCCACAAACACCCACCCAGAGAGAGAATGTGAACTGTCTAACCACAATATCACGGATTGCCTACAAAACGTTCAGCCATTTTTTAAACAAAAATAGAAGACCTGTCTGCGTATCCGAGGTAGCTACTCGTAAAGAGAATGACCTAAGTGCATAGGCTTGAGAAGGTGAGGAGTCGACGTCTACTGATCATTTGTGTTGGTGATTGGCCATTCATCATTCATTATAATACTTAATTATATGGTCTCAAAATATACTAACTCTGTTGCTGTAATGGAAGACGTTTTAACTTCTATCTAAATGAAAGAAAAAACAACATATTTTTAAAAAAGTCATTCACTTTTTTCGAAGTTTATTTTCGTACAAGAGGCTGAATATCACTCGCAGCAGTACATCCCAAACACATTGAAATGAACTATGTTATGAACGGTTTCATTCTTTTCATGGAGTCCTCTTTCACATAATTCCATAAAGCATACCTATTTTTTCTCCTCTGATATCATTGTATTTTATTTCATCACTGTATGATATGACTGTAGTAGCATATGTACATTACGTATAAAATATATACACTTAAAGCAAAGCAATAAGCAAATTTGAAGAGAAAAAAATTAGAAAAAGCTGCTCATTTTGAACTCGTGGGTTCGATTCATTGATTTTGTTTCTATACATCCCTTTCACTTCTTCCCGAAGGCACACGTGCTGTTGTGGTCAAACTGCTCACCTTCCCCCCTAGATTAGGCACAATCCATGCACAATTTGTGCTGGGCAAAGTGGGCTGACGGCGTTTCCCCGTTTCTGCTGCCTCTCATTCCCCACGACTCCATCATCACCCAAATAATAATAATAATAATAATAATAATAATAATAATAATAATAATAATAATAATAATAATAATAATAATAATAATAGTTACCCATATACCATGCCATTCATCCCAGGAATGGCCCAATGCGCTAGACACTGAGGAGCATAATAAAGGTATTGCTCGGGAGATCCGTTCCGGAGCAGTGTGCCTCCGTCGCGCTGCACAGCTGCCGGGCCTTGGAGAACGACGGAGCACTTGGCGCAGTCGCCCACGAAGTCTCGCTCTCTTTCGCCTGCTACGACCTACGAGGCTTCCTTATGGGTAGTGTGGGAATTGACAGAGAACGGGACGTCGGGGATTGTCCCCCTCGAGAGTGACTAAGGTCGCCTGATGAAAAGTATGTATTTGTACCTGTGCCTGAAGACACAACCCAAATCTAGGTACGTCATTCATGATGTGAAATGTTAGTCTTGAGGAATCTAAGTCAAGGAAATTGAAAGAGGGAACTTTCCCAAGAGCATTCTTAGAATTTGTTCAGGCTGTGCTGCGTAAGAGACGATAGTCTTCCTTTCAATCATCATTTGATACCCCACCTCCACTCCCGGAGTTTTGAACGTTTACTACACTATTAATTAATCATACTCATCAATCATATGTTTGCACTACCCAACAGTCATGGGGCTTCAAGGAGGTCTAACACAACTCGATGAGATCATCACATGCATCATTAGATCGGAATGAATAATGAAATTCAATAATTCTTAAATGACGAATGCATCCCCGAAGAAAAACCAGACGTTTGAAGTAAGTGCTTATTAAAGACTCAACCGAATAGGGCTGTACATTGAAGAATCATAATTTGCCGAGCGAAAACTGCATCAAAGGAAGTACAGAGTTCAGAGAGACTACTGACCAAAAAGAAAACGGTGCAGCACGCGCGTAAAATGGAAGTCTGACACTAGCAGATCGTGAGCCTTTTGCGTAAAAAGAGAAATATTAATTTTACTTGGTACTCATAAAGAGAAAATCCCAAGTTCAAAGTATTTTAAATACTTCTAGTATTTTCGTCTTACAAATATTAATTTTTAATTCACATGTTGCTCAAAATTAATACCGTTTTATCGCATTATGTTGGTTCCATCACATACGTGTAGTATTTTAACTTCCATGGATCACAATAAGTTAAGTGAGAAGTGCGCGAATCACCTCACGTACGTGTTTTATATACCATTTTTTAACTCGCCGTGTACGTAACATGTTTTGCATTCGTTTCTCGATGTTTCGCAAAACATCGATTCCTACGTTCTACGCACTATTAATTAGAACAAAAAATAACTGTTTCGCACACAAAAACAAACATGAAAAACAGTGTTTCGCGTACAACGAATTATTATTATTATTATTATTATTATTATTATTATTATTATTATTATTATTATTATTATTATTATTATTATTATTATTATTATTATTATTATTATTATTATTATTATTATTATTATTATTATTATTATTTATCATGCATTGATGTCAATTGGAATTGCCAATTGGAAATATTATTGAGAGTTCCTGTCCGAAATCAATTTTTTTTTTTCACTCTAGCAAATTATGAGACACTCTTCGCACTTAAATAAACACATCAATTCATATTCGCAAGAACTTACAACGTAAAAAGATCTAAATGCAAAGTGATGTGGCCCGATTTAGCGTACAGACACGCAGCAGCTGTACCAAGAAAGAAGATAGGACGGCAGTTCATTTTTCTTATTCCGAATTACAACCGTGCGTTCGTCAGAGGATAGGAATAGCCATACATTAGCTCGATAAAGGCCGCCGCGAAAGCACAGAACCAAGACGAACGCGTGGCGGCGGCGGCGTGTCAGCGTCGAAAGGCCACATCTGCGCCGCGGCCGAACAGAGGAGCATTCATGGCGCTCTCTATACATCAGAGGAATAATCGCCCGAATACCTCGTGTAAATGTAAATTTCCCCCCGAGCCGCGGGCAATTCCGGGCGTCCCGCAGGGCTGAATTTCCATCCCCCGCGAAAGGGGAGCCGCGCCCGGCTTCCGTCCTCCCCCGCCCCTGCCGCTCCGCGAGTGGCTGCGACGGCGGAAGGCGGCGTCCCTTGCGTCGCGACGCCGTCCCGCACTGGAAGGCAAGGCGCGTCCGCACACCGTCGCTCGTCTGTCTTGCCCTTCACGATCCCCAAGTGGGGCTGGCGCTGCGAGCTATTCACTGCGTTACCCTATTCGGTGGAAACTTTTCTCGGGCGAGGATGAAGTTAATATTGTTATATAACTAGTGGGGCTAAAACAGCACGTTCTTTCGCGCCCGTATCTTCACGCAAAATTACGCGAACAGTTTTCTAATTTTCGAAAAATTGTAATTGATCTAATATTAAAATCTATCTTTAAGGAACAGATTTCTTTAAGGGAAAATATCTCACATTTAATACTACAGTTGTAAGAAGACTCCGAAAAATGTTTGAACTTTGCAATTTTCAAAAAATTAAGGTTTCCAACTTACATGAGACCTGGACCAATCTTTTGAACGTCCTTCACACTATCTCACAAAACAATTTATTCCAAAACGATAGAGACATTCTGTGAACAGTTACAAAATGTTGGAAAGGCGTCGTGTAAAGTACCACCCAAAATTAAAACATCGGTTTCAAATTCAAGGGACCGTAGCATCAGCCAGATCGATTGGGGAATATCGATTTTGGTGAAAATCAGCAGAATGGAAGCCGGTAGCGTAGTTCACAGATAGACGGCGGACAGACAGACGTTTTGCCGTGATTAGATTTTTCGGTATCAGGAACCCACAAAATATGATTTCTGGCTACACCGTGTGTTAAAGGACTCTTTTTCTAAATTTAGCAACTGGATTTATCCACTTTTTCGTTACCAGAGCCCTGCAATAAGAGTTTTCAAGCCAAAAATTAGCCGTTTTTTCGCGCAGAATTTCATAACTTTCTCTCTACTCCATAGTGAGAAAACAATTTTCAGTAGCTTTTAATTATAACTGTCCTCGTGGCTAGCTGTTGGTCAGCGTGCTCGCTTTCCACTACGCGGCCCCGTGTACGATTCCCGTGAGGCAAGATTGAAGTGTGAGTTTTCCTTGCAATGTTCCAGTACATGTTGCTGTGCGACGATGAGAAAATTCACTTCTCAGGTTGAGAAGACCGGAATACGGTGTGGGAATGTCTACGTGCTAACCATACGTACCACCTTAATCCATCGTCGCGAGGCAGGGACGTCGCCGGTAGGGACCAACACAGCAAGGAAACTGGCAACATGTAATTTTGCTTGCGCATGCGACTTTCAGACAATTTCTTGACAGTGTAAAGATAGCATTAGAAATTATTTTTTACTGATATTCTATTACTTGTTATTGCCTTCGCTCATTAGTGTGATATACGCTGCATTACTTACCTGGATCGAATGGATCGTGGTTATGAGGGAAATAATACAATTGAATTATGCTACTTGTTATCTTATGGAGTAGACATGAAAATACAAACCGATACAAGTTAATATTAGCTGTTTGGTAAATAATTAAAATTAAAATTAAAATTTTGTACCACGAGAGGTAACTTGTTTTGATATCTGACAATAAACCATCGGGCTTTTTGTCGCCTCTCAAACTTTACAACCTTTGTAACGCCTTTGGTGCGTAAATATTATACAGCGCGTTAGATGAATATATTTAACTCACATTACAAACTATAGGCAATTTTTGCTGAAATAACCACGATTGATTTAGTAATTAGAGGTACCCAAGACATTAGTCTTGTGCAATCCTAACTTTGTCACATTTCAAATACTTTCGCAGCATGAAAGTTTGAAATGCAAGGAAATTCTACCCTGGTGCCTAGGGTCATCATCTCCACTGACATTTAGGACCCCTGCACACGAGATTTGCGTTGAAGCCCGTTCAGAAACGCTCGTCGTAGAATAGCAACTTTTGCGAACGTGTCATGGGGGCTTTGACCGTTCTACGTATTCAAATGCCACTAAAAAGACTTTTCGAGAAACTTTTAGAAATATTCTTAGTTTTTTGTATATTTTTTAATTAATGTATATTATTTGTTTTTAAATTCTTAAGATCTGCAAATATTTTACTAAAGCGAAGATCTACGAGGCTCCTATTTTACTGTCCTTTAAAGGTACTTACGGACACGTTAAAGTTTTATTTAAATAATTCTCAGTATAAAGCTTATTAGAGATTTACATTGTCTTTACAAATCAGAAAATAAATCAGTTAAGATCATGAATGTTTCATTCTTAGAGATTTAATTAACATTAAGATATAATAAATTAACTTTAAAGTAATAAAATAAAAATAATATAAAAATAATATAAGAAATTATCTTTATAGTAATGAAATAATCTGTAAAGAATATTGTTTTAACCACAACGCTTATTTTACTTCATAAACAAAAAATTTAGAAGTTCTATTTATTTTATTCCTCCAACATGCACGTAAAATACCTACATGTACGTTCAAATCCTCCATAATACACGTGTGAGTGAGTCTGTGCATGTGCGAGTGTGTGCAAGAGAGTAAGTAAGTGTGTAATATATGCAGCACGTAAAATACCATAGAACCCTGAGTTCTCATACTAAACGCCTCTTACCGTCTTCCCACCTGCCAACCGATTACACGTTACGGTTATTGAGTTCCACGGTTATTGAGTTTGTAGGAGGTAGTTATGCCTCTTTCGAATGTCTTAAGTACTCAAGCTGCGATAAACTCAACGCCTTCCTCTTAGTTGTTCTTGCCCCATCATCACCGCCGCAACTTTGCCTAACCACCTTCATTCACGCCATCTTTAACGCTTGAATCATCTCCTTGTTTTGCGACACGCAGAGAATCTATCTACAGCGCATAGCGCCACTTAACCACTTAACGTTCCTAACAGTTGCACTCACGTTTCCTCAAGATTTATGCAGATCCCAGTTTGCATTCATGTGTTCTTTATGCCTCTCAGATGAACTCAGCCTATTACGCACGCCGTATGTCCGCCATTCCAAATCCGTGCCAGGACCATATCTACAAATATGACCCTACGTGATCATTCGAATGTTGTTCGATTTATGTAATTTCGCAATTCTCATTAGTCACATTACAAACTTTTAAAAACAAATGACAGTCAATGATCTCCTACATCGCGAGTGTTTGTTCTCTACACATAATATCACCTGCCTATTCCATTAGATAGGTTAATAGGATTCCTCTTCATACTTTCAAGGCGAGTCTGAGAATTCCAAAATCAATATTTCATACTTTTTTGCAGTTTATGATTTCCATTTTCTCATTGTTTTGAGATTACATATTTGTATGCTTATACTCTGATAATGTGATTGAAACAACAGTCGGTTTTGCACTCATACATTTTGTAATATCGATTAATTACTTTATAACAGATGAATTTCCTATCACACAGTTTTCCATTTTTTTACTTATATTTCTATCGAAATACTAAGAGAATTCATCTCAGTGATACAATTGCTAAATCCGTGTAGTTAATGCAACTAAAGAAACACAATAAAAAAGGTCTTGTTTTGGGAGATAACGCGCATGAGATAACGAGTACCTTGGCTTCGAAAGTCAAACCTGGGCAAATCACTATCTTATGACATTTCTCTCGTTTCTAATAAAGCATACCCATTTTTTAAAGACGCATTTGAATTATATGGTGTCAAGTTTTCATCCAACTCCGCCTGAAGACACAGTAGCAAATAAACAATACCTGAATCAGACACTTCAAAATTAAATATTCCATCAGTTTTCCGGTAATAAAATCCGTACGTTAACTAAGATTGCCGAACCCCATCAGAAAATCGTGCTTTGAAATATTGTAAAAATTTCTTTGGGGCTACTCCAAACTGAGAGAACGGAAAAATATCATTCAGTTAGCTAATGTGCTCATTTGAAACATCACTGCATTTGCATCACTGCATTCGTTGATGTTATAAACGCTAGAATTCCATGCACAGTAACGTGAAGTTTTCAGTCGTACTAACTATGAAGCTGTCGGAGCTCACACACTAAAAAGCTGTGTAGTGGGGAGAGAACTGTACAGGATTTTATGGGGGAAAAGGATCCTCCTCGAGCCACGTGTCGCGACCCTCCCATGCCTTCTTCTTTCTCGGTCGATCCTCCTACGCTCCGCTCCTTTCTCGCTACCGCGTCCACGCCTCCCCAGCATCCACCCCCGCACGCCTGAGCAACTCCCGTGGCTTCCGGTGGCGGCGGCGGCGACGGCAGTGGAGGGGCGGGGGCGGCTGTCGCCCCTACGCCCTCTCCCTTGATCTTTAGATGCAGACGCCTTTTCCGTGTCAGTCGCTCTCGCCCCTGCCTCCTACAAGCGGTTTTGACTGACGAGCTGGAACGGCTGCGCCCAGTCCTAAAATGCTGGAGGTGGCGTGTGGACTCGACAAAGTGATTAGAGGGTGACTGTGTAGAGTGCTTGTCAGTTACAGGCGCAAACTTCAAAAATAATGATTTGCGAAAAAATACCTTTAGGAGGAAAACGAAATCTGTTTTTGAATGCCGCTTTTTTAATAGGAATAGTTCGAACCAAGTTTTTCACCGTAATCAAGGCACGTAAAAAATATGTATCTAAAACGTTGGTCTCATAACTGTATGTTTGTGCATATGCGTGTGTGAGTCTGGTTGAGTGTGTGTGTGTAAAAACCTTGTTTGATACACGTATACACAATACACAAAGGAAAATAACACATTGTCAACCTACCTACCAATTTAGAATCACAACGTATTTAAAACACAATCACACACACACAAACACAATATACACTTGTGAGTCCAAACATACACGTGTGTGTGATATAAAGAAAAAAATGAGGTGCCAACTTTATATTTGTCCACACAGTTTTTTTGGTGCTTTCCACTTCTTCCTCTTAACAAACACTATAGTTTATTACTCCTGTTAACGAAATATAGCACGCCCCCAATAATTTTTTCCGCCTAATTCGGACTAATAGGCGAATCAACTCCTTCCACAGGTTTTTGCGTGCTTCAATATACTGGGTTGATTGAACGCCTTGTCGTTGCGACTGCGATTTAAACCCCCATTTATTAAGGCGAATTTAATTGGGCCAATTTAACATGGTTTTGCTCTGATCTTTCATCTCCCCTGTGACCCCTTTGACTGACCACCATTATTCAGAGATGTTACACGGGGGATATGTTTTACATATATAAAAAATTATGAGAAAATATTTGAAAATATGTGTATTCAAATGCATTTGAATACACGTGAAAAAGTGAATTTTCTTACATTAGATTGCTCGCCTTCCTAAGTTGCGCCACTACAGCTCAAATTCCTATTGATTCAATCACATTCAATGATGAACAAATTATGTTCACAATATATTTTTTTGAGATCTTATATTTCCTATATGACTTATTCTCTTGTACGTTTATCGTTTTTCAGTGGATTCAATTGTGATGGGAACCGATCATAGAGATAAGTGAATATTGTTTTATATTTAAAGCATTCTCGACTCTCACAATCTTAGAAACAATGTCTTGTTCCCAAGGATCATGTGGTATCAGTTTATACTTGCAGAAGAATTAGCAACCCCCATGGGCATCCCGTTACTTTCCTGAGAAGAAAAGAGTCGCCGGAAGTGAAGATGCAGTTGGCGCTATGCGGGCACATCCAGACAAGGAATATCCGTTCAGGGAACACTTCCTGCGTATAAGTTTCCACCGCACACCATGACCAGCGGTCTCGAGGCTTCCTGTAGATTAGAGTTATCCCAGAGAATGTCGCTGACCTTCTGAGTATTTCTCCAACAATGCCAAATGGAGCCTCCTTTATCCACGATACGCCACAGATCACGAACAACTTCATATTTTTAACAGAAATGCTCAAATTATTTATTTCAAATTTCATTTAGCAAAACACTGATTTGAGTTTGATCTGTATCTTCCTACCGGAAGTCAACTTCGGACTGGCAGGTCGTGAACTGTATCATAGGTCCGGAATTGTACGTGGGTAAACATTCTAAAAATACACGTAATACAAAAGTGTATTAACAGATAGAGAGGAAAGAGTATGAAGGGCGAGCATATTACACAGAATGAAGAAATTTAATTTCATTTAGAATTTAATATTCTGCACTTTTTAACCACCCACTCTATGATTATAATAGATTGATGAAAAATTCTGTATAGATCGGTCGAAATAGGACTCATCTTGTGTATTACTGCTTCAGAAGTATAACACGGATTCCCTTCAGGGCGGGTGAAAACCTTATTTGAAGGACCTAGCGCGCCATTTCCAAGTAATGCTCGATTGATATGTCGCGTGTGTATGTTGCATGTGTCGGGTAAGTTTTTAAACACATTTGTCTTTAAAATCCTACGTTTTCATCATAAATGAATTTAATAATATATGGACAAATATTAACCTGCATCATCAAATTTACGGAGATTTGTATCAATGAAAATTGCCCTTAATTGCCTCATTTCTTTAGATTAATAAACAACATTGGAAAAGATTTAGGGTTAGCCTCAACTGAAGACATACAGGCATCAACAAGGAATGATGTTCTAAAAGCAATGTTATTGATAACAGTGAGTAATTGCTAAAATGTGAACCTTATCCGTTAAAGTATGTTCGAATTTTCATGCGATCACAAAATTTTGTTTTTACGCGCGAGAGCGTAAAAAGGAGAACACAGTGAATGCTCTATCACCTCCTACACGAAAAGTAAGCTCAGGAGGTTCACGGGGTTACATGGTGCGGGCGGGCGGGCGGACTGGCTGGGGGGGGGGGGGCAGGGCGCGTGTCGAGTTGCGAGTAACCTTATCCTCGCAGGGGGGCCACTTGCGCTCGTTCCTTGGCGCCGCGCCTTGTTCTGCGGGACAATTGTTTGATGAACCGCCTGGGAGCCGCTGCCCTCCTTCCACTCCACTTTTTTTTTTCTCGAGGAAGGAGTGGCGGCGCGAGAGGCGAGGCGCCCTTAGGACGATTAAGCTCGTCCCATCTGTCATGCGGTCCACTCTCTTCTAGAGAATGTTCCCCTGCCTTTCTTTTATTGATCTTAATATACGTTTACGCCTACGTCCACATTTTTCCCACGAACCCAGTGTTAGTAATGAAGCTGGAGTTTTGAAGACTCCCGCTGTCATTAAGAGAAATATGAGAAGTATTTGTTGCATCCTTTGACAGCTCCATTTTCACGCCTCAATTTTCGTTTATTTATCCATTAATGATCAGTACAATGTGACAAAAAGGGATAAGGGATTGTCGAGTAGTGAATTAAACGTAAAACAGATAAAAGAAAGGTTGTGGCTATAAGGCGTAAAATTAAGTAAAACATTCCAGCAACCACCATCATTTACTTACACTAGTACATTTCAGATTATCAAAAATATCGGAGAACTTTAAAATAATGAAGTTAAGGTGCCTATTTGTGTATTATATAGCATTAATATCTACTAACTGAGTGATAATAGTTTCAAGGTGGTTCCAAACTTCGATTTCCCATCATACAACAGTTGTACAACTTGCACAACAGTTGTATTGCAACGTATTCTTAGACAGACCCATCCCCCTTATTTCCACTTGTGAATAAAACGTCTGTTTCATAACTATTCCCACCTATTACAGAACTGCACATCTCATCGTCGGAGAGGTGGAGATGGCATTGGAGGCACGTGCCGTGGCAAGGGAGTGCGCGCCGGTGCTACCGCTGGGTCTCCACGGCCGCCGCCATCCCCGCGGGCGAAAGCGCGAGCGCGCGCGCTGTTCCTCCCTCGGAAGGAAACGTCCGTCAGCCCGCGGCGACGCGCGCGCCTCCGCCTCTGTGACGGAGCGCAGCTGCCCTTTCCTCCAGCCCCCCCACCCCTACCGTCGCTTCCACCCCTACCTCCGCTCGTGCCGCCATCCCTAGTCCCCGCGCCTTCACCCCTGGTCCGTATGGCACACGCGCCTCCGGGAAATTCTGGATTAGTAAGATTTTTTTTAATTCTAAAAAGACTACATTTTATATTCACAATAAATGGTAGCGTACGCTACAAACGTAATTTTCATCCAAATAGCAGTGTTGGAAATTGCATTCAAGCAGGTTCTTCTATAACCAAAAACTTCATTTAATATTCAAAATACAGTGTGGCGTAATTTCCTGTGCAAATCTCACCGCTGTAGCTTCATTAGTTTAGGAGATAGAGCCTATTTGTACATTTCATGACAAAGCACAAGTATATTGTATATTAAGGTTCAGCGTAAGATCATTGCTATTGAAAGTTATTATGAGTATACGCAATGTCATACGAGGGTTGGGGCAGAAGTCATAGCAACTATTTTTTTTCTAAAATATTTTTTATCGGATCAGTCCGATCGGATAATTTTATTTAACATGTGTTTACAACAACAGATGACTCTGTGAGTGTCCCTATTAGCACAGAGAGCAATGAGAAATCAGTTATCTAACTGTTGCTGTGTGAGATGAATGCAACCCCTTTTGAGCAGCGCTCACACGCAAAGATAGCCGTTCTCCACGGACGAAATGCCTGCGATTGTCACAGGGAAATGGTGGAAGCTCTTAAGGATAATGTCATTCCATAATGGACACTCGCGTGATGGCCAGGAGAGATTTTGTGAGGACGCGTAGCAACCACTAATCGGCGACGCACGTGACCACCTCTGAGTGTTCGGACCGATGTGGCGCGTGCAGTAATCAAGCATTGCCTTATTGGGCCTTTAGAACGGGTATGTAATGATTTTGGAATATTGTGACCACGAATTTGCTAAAATGCTTTGGAACATAAACCAGTACGTAATAAATATGAAAAACACTATTTTGGTGTGTCTTTAAATGTCCATGCACTTAGTTCATGCCTTGTCTTTTCATTTGTATATAACACGTTTTCCACCCGTGCTCGCATTCTCACAATTTGCCATGACTTATGTCCCAACCCTCATATTATATAGGTAAGCAACAATTTACCAGTTGCAAGTGTTGAAAAACTTTGCGAGGCTTCGCCCAAATTTTGCCTCACATCAGAAACAAAAAAAAAATATGTTGGTTCCCTTGAATACTTCAATTCTTTTCTTTTTTTCAATAATTTCTTCCGTTAAAAAGTTCTTCTTTTATGACATATATTTTCAAAACTAAAGAATGTCTATTATAGAAAATCATCGGTGAAAAGAAGGAAGATATGAAAGGGAACGGAACTGTGGGGGGTAAATTCTAGTTTAATTCGTTTTGTACTAACATTATTGAGACAAAGATATTTTATTTTTGGTACTAAACTGTAAGAAAGATACTTGTTCTTGCATTGAGAGAAATCATTAATAAAGAAATTCTTCGGTAGCTGTAACATATGTTGCTGAGTTCTATTTTAAATGGAAATGTTTAAGAAAAGGAGTAACGACGGTGATAAATTGAATGCGCTGACAGCATGACAGACAGGCAACAGGTTCTCGGACTAGGCGACACGTTAAAGAGGGGATTTCACTCTAGATATTACATTTTACATGAAAAAAGAGACCACGAATAAATGACCGGGACACCATAAGGCCTACAAGTAACCATCATGTTTCGTATCAGTATTCTTAATTAGGATTGTTCCACTGCCTAATCTTTATGGGTGAATGATTTTGATGAATAGATTATTACTATAGATTTTTCATGGAAAATCCATGTTTTCATTTAACTTACTTAGAGCTTTCTAACTTTGTATATTTCATAGCAAACTCATTAATGAAATGCATACTTTGTTCGCTCATGTTTACATGTTTTGGTGAACTTGCGTAATACACGTTTCGATTTTTTATATATTGAATATTTAGACTTCTATCTAGTAAATTAAATACTTTTGTTTTTTCCCTACTTTGTTAACATTAAAATTGATCCATTAAGTCTTCTCCCTTTTGGCAATGCCGTTTAAAAAATCAATCTGTGTGTATGTATGCGTGTGTGTATGTATGTGTGTGTGTGTGTGTGTGTGTGTGTGTGGGTGGGTGGGTGGGTGTAGTTATGAATTATTCGTTATTGAGACGTATCATTCTCACATCTCCAACACAGCTACTCACACCTGATGACCAGGGCTCGGATTCTGATGACAAGTCATCATTTCATTGGTGTATGGTAGACGTAGCTAACTTGTAAATGAATGTTTATTATGACATATAGGCGATAGAAATGTATAGTTATTGAGTCATTTTTGCATTTTTAGCCATTTTTTCAATTTTTAGGTCATTTTGGCCCTTTGCGTCATTTTAAGCATTTCCCCCCCCCTTCTCGTGTTTTTTTGTTAGTTAATATGAATATACAATGACTAACTAAAACAAAGTTTTTATTGTATTATCAATTCATGACAAAATTCACAACTGCAATGGGCTCCATGTTTTTCGAACTCTGAAATTACACGGATCTTCGGTAACATCCTCGATCATTCAAAACCGATTGTTGGAAGAATGGAGCTAAGAATTACATATCCTCCTAAAATGAAGACTTTATATTAAACATAATTTTATATAAATACATTTCATTTAAAATTGTAAAATTCATTGAATAAATAAACATTTTCATACAATTTTTTCTGTATTTAAAAATAAATATGAAGTCATTTCCCTTATTTTTAACTTTCAAGATCATTTTTCTCTCATTTTTAAGTATTTTTATAGGTCATTTTCAAAGAATTTTTAGGTAATCAGAATCCGAGCCCTACCGGTGGATACAACCTCGTTATAAATTTGGGCATACCGCAAGTACACCGCACGGCACTTGGCCTAGCAGCCTGAGGTCGCCATGTGAACTCGGCGTTGCTCCACGGTCGCGGCCCGGGTACATATCAATATTGAATCATTTATACAGTGCGCCATGTAAGCAGTGCCGCCTTGATGGTGGGAATGCTATCAATAGAAATTTTGTTCAAGTTCCAGCTTGAAACAAACGAAAGCGTAAACTGCGTACTCGTCACAGTCATAACAAATGCTGAAGGGCCCCGTCACTTGTTTTCCAGAGTATCCTAGCCAACATAAATTCAATCTTTAATAGCAGCCTCTAATCCGCCTCGGTGTATAGAGATTTTTCTGGCGTTGTCAAGTCAATCATGTTTACCCGTGTAAATTTAATACTATTATAATACTGGTTTATGATAGTTCAAAATCAATGATTGCTTTAGAAGTAAAGACTGCGTGATGAAACAAAATGGTCCGCTCTGGGGGTTATAACTTAGTAGCAACAATAGACAAAGAAAGAACTCTCATAAAAAAATACAAATTCAACGCCAATATTCTTTTAAGTATTAAGTATATGGTCCTAAATAAAAAAGAAGATCGACTTGTGGCGTATGACTTTGCACATCCTACAGAGTTTTCCATTGCATGGTTATATCTTTTCCCAAGGAAACGCGTCAGACATAGTTCCATCACCGCACCCATCTCATTCTGCTTCCACGCAAACCGCGACGAAGAGCGCCTTCCAAAAGAGAGTACTACTCAAGCGCTTGCCCATGATGCAACCCATCCGGCACACGATCGACTTTTGCGGCAGGAAGTTGGAGAAACCGCGTCAGAAGCTTGTCGGCGAAGCATCCCGCAGCGGAAACCGCTGATATCGGAGCCCTCCCCTCGCGCCGGCCACAGACGACGCATCGCTCAGCGTTCGCGCGCCGCCGCCCCGACCACGGGGCGGGGTGCAGCGACATGGATAACAAACCATCCATGTTAGCGAACATCAATGTTCGGAATTAAAATATCGATGTTAAAGATATATCGACTATAAACCATCCACGTTTTTCAACATCGATGTTTTTTTACTGGAGTAGTAATATATAACATTAAATTCGTGTGCATTAAAATTTAATTTGAATGTTCGTGTATAACAATTCGCCGAATAAGGGTAGGAGAAGAAGGGGCAGACCCTATGTCCATAGCGTATTTGTTGACCACATCTCAATGATCGAAATTAATATGAAGAAGTGGAAAATTCAAGGGCATAGAGGTCATCTCGAGAGAGTTTGTTCAAAGGCGGTCGTGCAAGCATCATTCCTTTGGTTCCAACACATGAATAAGTGTAACATCAGTTATTATTTCATATTTTAACCTTTACAGTATAGTAATCATGGGAATTTTTTCATTTAGGAACAAAACATTGGGAAAGAAAAAAAATCGGTCACAAAACATCGATGTTAAAAAACATCGTAGTTAATACATTGGTTCAAGTTTCGTATCACTTTCGTGTATTTGCGCATGCGCAGGTGGATGGTGCTGACGCTATGGCGTGCACACACTTCCCTATTGAAAGATTAATATCGATGTTTTGCTTCCCATGTTTTTTTAAGATCGATGTATTTTTCCATTAACATGGAAGTTTTTAAACCAAGATATTATCTTTATCGATGATTTTGTTTTTAGTAATAACGTTAAACTGCATTTTGAACATTGTCTGTATAAAATATTGATTACAAAATAAGGTGTTGGTGCTCTAAGGTCGGGCTAGGTGTCAAGGTACTTTACTTAAAACTAGTAATTACGAATAATAATACTGAAAGTGAATAAATGGAATAATACAAAACACGATGTCGTTAGTTTCTATTTCCTTCATAACATTCGATAACCATTATCAGTCGATAACAAATACACGTGACCAAACAAAAAATATCCCGGTATTTCATTTAAGTACTCCAATTAAAAAGGACACTGGATGGGTAAATAGTATCTGCTTGATCATGTTTAAAACAACGAGGTTTTTGTCGATGGTTTCATCAACATCGAAAACCTTTTGGTGATGTATCAAGAATATCGATGTATCGATGCTTTGATAAAATTTGCCATCAGTAGGCGGAGAGCAGTGACGGGCAGGGAGGATTTGGGGAGACAGTGTGAGGGACGGGTCGAGGCGGGGCGCAGCGACAGACAGGAGGGCAAGGGGGAATGTCACAAGGGGCGAGGCGGGGCGAGGCGTGCCGTGGAGGAACGGGTCGGAGCGGAGTCGGGTCGAGCAAAGCCGAGAGAGCCACGTGACGAGCCGCAGAGGGTGAGGCGAGGAGAGAGGCAGCACGAAGTGAGCGGGTAGAGCAGCGGAGGGGGGGGGGGAAGCGGAGAGGGGGGTTCAGAAACGAAAGTTCAGAAATTCTATCGGCGCTGCCCCCCCCCGTGAAGTGTGCCTTCCCGCGTCGCGTCGGGAAGTGCGTCAGGGAAGGGGAACGAAGTTAACACGAAGATGAAAATACAGGAAGCGCAGGGCACGGCAATGATAGAAGGGAGCAGATGAAAGATACGGCAGGATGAGAGGTGGCGATGGGTGAGGCGTAAAGAGGAGCGGAACGAGAGATGGGGCGGGGACAAGCCGGCGTGGTGAAAAGTCTGAGTTGAAACAGCAATGTGTGTGGGAAGCAGGTGGGGATGCGAGGCGAGGAACGAGGTGAAGGATGAGCAGCAGGTGGCGGGCGCTCGGCGCGACGTGAAATTGCTCAAAGAGAATTCATCGGCATCTTGTGACGCCTTTGAAGGCATAACGGAGACAGCCAATCTCTTAGGAGTGCCTTTTGGGATACATAGTGTTTGAAAATGTTATACTTATACATACTATATTGCAACTCGTGCAAGTAATTCACATCAGCGTTAATGACTTGTGAAATGACCGAAACGCACTAAATAGCCATTGCACATTTATTGTGCAATATCTGAAATATAAAATAAATGCATTATTGTTTCTAAATGCAACGCATTTAATAAAATTATATAGAATTGTAAAATATAATTTTTAATTTATGTTTATTAACTGAATATATAAAAAATAATCAATTTAATAATTAAACAGTCAAGATATTTTCTTAGACGTTTAGAAAGAGTTTCAAAAGGCTACAAAATATTAGTTCTGAGCCAGCGTAGAATATTCAATTTATTTCATTAACTAAAAGAAACTGTTACTATCAAACACTGTAGTGATAGTTCAGTGGGAACATAGTTTCCTCTGCTGCATCACTAATCGGAAGGATCTAGGGTTCGAGTCTGGGTGGTAACAAATTTATGGATATGGGTCGAATTCATCCGCAATCAAGAGAAGAATTCTAGCGACCGGCTTCTTTGACGGGAGATCTTCGTGGTTTCTTAAATCAGTATCATGGGAATGTGTTCAATCACTCCTCCCTCTTCCTTGTCCCTGACAGTTAACACACACTAACACTTACATCATTACGCTGTTACATAAATCGGGAGACTCACTCGGGGGCTTAGAACTCGTCCTGCAGGAGGTGACACCACGAGGAAGAAAAACCAGCAAGCAGGCATGTAGGTTAGCGCCGGAGCTCGCGTTCTAGTGAGAAAGGAATATAGCCCCTGCCGGGATATAGTTTGCACAACATTTACGGGACTAATAACATAGGTAGTTGATGTGCCTATTATCAATCACACGCAAAATTAAAACGTTCTAAAATCACCCCTTCACATAAGAGACCATCTTTTTCTGAATCGAATCGAACTCACAAACTTCACCAATTCTCCTGTAATCAAAACAAGAGAAATAATGGAAACCTCAAGTTTCACTTTGCGTCCTAATCCGCAAGCCGTTTACCGCACAAAATTCACCGCGCAAAATCATAAATGAATTCCCAACGCTAAAAAGCAATTTTTGTGAACGTTCTTTGCAGATTGCCGATATGAACAAGATTTGGGGAAAGCCAGAGAAATGAATTGCCGTCGCCTGTGGGCCGCTGCGTCTGCGCAACCTCCGGGCGACCGCGGCCGCCGCGGGCTCTTTGTTCCCCGCGATTGCCACAGCGGGGGCTGCGCGAGACGCTGCCTCTCAATTAGCATAGACCGCAAGGACGAGGCGGCGGGTGGCGGAAGCTGCGTGGGCGGCGGAGACAGTGGAGTGCGGGTGGGGCGGCAGATGCGTACCGGCGCAGCGCATGAGAAGCGAGAGCACGGCAGATCCCCTCAAAGAGCCGGATAAACAGACTATGGATCGAGAACAGTGGCAGCGTTGAGGTATTGTGATCGAAATTAGTAATCCATCGCTTGAGAAGGGGCTGTTCTTTGAGATAATATATTTTTCGTCATTCAAGGCGACAGTATCGTGAAATCGCATTCGTTGTTAATTATAATTAAGTTTGAAAAGTACCAGGACTCTCAAACTCATAAAAAACTTTCGAGTAACACGTTTTTTTAGTATTACTAAGGTGGCATAAAAGAAAACAACAAATTGCAACTACACTCCATTGTAGCAAAAACGAAGGTATCGCTTCACATGCAAAACCTTCGGCATTTTAGAATATGATGAAGTTTAATTATATGTATTCGTTTTTGTAGATCGTAAGTAAATGTTTTTGACATACTGGAATGAGATTCCCAATTCCAATTTCATCAAATAGCTTAAATGTCCCTGGTATGGAATATCGAGAGAAGTGCCGCTCTGTATGTCGTAACATCCGATATTCATTAAATGGAAAACTGGGATTACCTCTCGGGGACGTGTGAAAAATATGCGTACAAAAATGTACATTATAAAGCAACCCAGCTCGAACAACCTAATCTCTTAATATTCTGATTTCGCAAACAAACATTGAAACTTTCAAAAAGCACTCTTGACTTCGATCACTTCTTTTGACTTGGTAAATACTGAAGTAAATTCGGCATAATTGTTCTGGCAAAAGAAGGTAAGCAATCAAGAAGAGGAAGCACCTCCGAAGTTACTCCTAGGATTCATAGCACTTGGAAATTTGGATTTAAAATAAGATTTTTGCCCAATACTATACGAGATGGCAAATGTCATGTCAACGACAAGCTTGTCCGTAGGGAAGAAATCGCTGGGTGTCTAAAGCACTTACGTCCACATTATCAGCCATCAGTCCCAAACACCGACAATAATGCCAGCTTCCTCTCTAGAATTTGGCGTCCCAAAACGTCTCATGGTCTACCCATCGCGTTCGGAATAAATAATTAAGTGCTGCCACTTCACTAGCAAGTTAGAGAGTGACTGACTGTGTGTAGCGTTTAATTAATTCGTCTTACAACGTCTCGAGTTGGCAATGCCTGCTAAGAATATAATTCCCTTCTCAAGAGGAGAGAAATACGGTCCTGTACTAAGGCATTTTGCAGAAATTACGCACGTGTCACTACGAAGTTAGAACTAGCGTTTATCCTTAGTAAATAATTCGAGACTCTTTTTCTTTATATTATTTAATATCCGTCGTAATTTCATACCCAGCAGGTCAACGATCTTAAACTTGAGAGTAAGCGATACATTCCCACTACACTCCTCAGAGCTGCGTCTAACATGCTGGCTACTTATCATCAGGCGAAAAAAGACTTTGCTCTATGTTCTTTCTTTCTTCTTATAAACGTTTTTCAACAACTGTATTTTGAACTTTTCAAATAAAATAAAACAAAATAAAATATTTCAGGGTTTCGTCCTCTGATGAGTAAACAAATGTCATTAGCAGAATTAGGTAGTCTTCTTAAAAACAAAATTCTCCGAATCTTGTGGAGATTCCTGAACTCGGTGAATGAACCGAGAGGTTGTGTGCTGTAAGGAGGTGCATTTGGTAGCGTTCGCATACACCGACCTCAAGAATTGGCCTTCGCCAAGAACTAACCAAGAAGGGCAATAGGACGCTAGGACTACGATCAGTAATTGGAGTAGGAATTCACCATCAATTTCCAAAACACATATTCCCTATTATTTCCCATCGCATTAATTCCACTCATCGCTCTAGAAACGGCAATGGGCTGAGCCCAGGAGCGGATCCAGCCGATCATTTTGGAGGGGATCATCGGTAATTTGTGTTGAATAACAAACATATTTGTTATTACATTATATATTATTTATGTACTGTAGATATGACTATACAATATTATTGTTTAAATAATTACGTAATTCGAACGTAAATGAATATTTAAATCAATTTTTCAAATAAGTAAAGTAAACGACAACTCTAAGCCCTTTGAGGGGACATGGGCCCCATGGCTTCCCCCTTGGGTCCGCCAGTGGCTGCACGTAACATCCCTTATTTTAAAAATCTTCGAGTACAAGGATGTTCGGGTAAGATTCAAATAGACATTAAGTGGCGTAGCATAGGAATGAAATATGAAGAAGAAAAAGAAGAAGAAGAAGAAGTAGAAGAAGAAGAAGTAGAAGAAGTAGAAGAAGAAAAAGTAGAAGAAGAAAAAGTAGAAGAAGAAAAAGTAGAAGAAGAAAAAGTAGAAGAAGAAAAAGTAGAAGAAGAAAAAGTAGAAGAAGAAAAAGTAGAAGAAGAAAAAGTAGAAGAAGAAAAAGTAGAAGAAGAAAAAGTAGAAGAAGAAGAAGTAGAAGAAGAAGAAGTAGAAGTAGAAGTAGAAGTAGAAGTAGAAGTAGAAGTAGAAGTAGAAGTAGAAGTAGAAGTAGAAGTAGAAGTAGAAGTAGAAGTAGAAGTAGAAGTAGAAGTAGAAGTAGAAGTAGAAGTAGAAGTAGAAGTAGAAGAAGAAGAAGAAGAAGAAGAAGGAAGGAGAGTGAAAAGAATAAAAATAATCCATATGAAGTGGAGGAAGAAGAGATCGAAGAAGCAATGGTAGGAGAAGAGGAGGGCAAGAAAGAAGAGGGTGAAAAAGAAAAATGAGTAAGAAGGACAGGTAGAAGAAAAAGAGGGCCTGGTCTACCGGGCCTCTCTCTTGAGGGGGTTCCGCCCACTGTGCTCCAGCTGATGCTGCCGCCGCCGGAGCCGGAGCCGCCTCTGGCAGAGACATCGATCGCCCGCGCGGGGGTGGGGTGGGGGCGCCGGGGGAGGCGCCCGGCCGCAGCGTGCGGCGGTCCGCGTGCGGCCGAGGCTTCGCCGCCCCCGTGCCTGCGCCTTACGGCCGCCACGTGCCGGCGCCGCGCCGCCGCCTTCGCGCCCTCAACCGTCTTTCCCGCTGACGCAACGAGCCCGTCAACGACACGCCCAGCCAGATGGACATTCTCAGGTATCAAAGGAGCACGCGACAGAAAAATACAAGAATAAACCGTATAAAATCGCATTTCTATATTAAGTACACTGTTCGAAATATAAAAGAAGTCACATATTTCCTGTTTAATTACTCCATGCGTACATGCTTGATCCAATAATGAAAATACCTTACTTTTTAAAGGTAAATAAAATAATTTTTAATTAATTTTATTTTCAGTCTCATTAACAATATATAAAATAATTAAACAAACAATAAATGAAACAAATTATTTCATTATTAAATCACGTTTCATTTGGTCTTTTTAGAATGGATTTGATACAAGCTAACTTAATTGTGTCACTAATTATAACTTTCGAGCTGTATATTTAAGATATCTAGTTGGCCCTTAATGTTTTTTGTTCACCTTGTTTATGTTATGTTCAATAGTTTCATAAAGAGGACACAATAATAAAATAAATTGCATTAATCTTACAAATAAAGTTCAATTGCCTGCCTGCGAATTTAAAATAACTGTCTTGTAATCGTACAATATGCTTGTTTAGGTAGATTATAGAGCAAATTTTTACGATTTTTGTCTGTCTGTTTGTCCGCAGTAATCTTAGGGGGCGTCTGAACCGATTACGGTGCGGTTTTCACTGAAATGAATAATGTTTTGTCGTGCATAACGTAGGATACGTTTTTCAAATTATTAATTTATTTTAAGTAAAAAAATAATGTTTTTTAGATTATTACATGAATCTACAATTTCATTTCAATCTTAATGAACTTTTGAACACGTGGTCATAAAACCCATCGGCAAGTTTCTGTCTACGTTTGATTTTGCAAAAATTATTCCTATTCTCTTTTCTATCCTCTAAAGCAAAATTTACGTGTGCACTCTTTCAATTTTTCGTGAATGTTTAAAACACGGCGAGTAAATTGACCAAAGTAAATTAAACCTTTCTTAAAATATATACAATTTTATATAAAAATATTTTGATTAGTATCATAGCATAATTCGGCTTTGAGTCGTTGAAGGACAAAATTATTTCTGTAAGTTCATCGGAAGTATGCATCAACTTGTTTGCAATCGCTCATCGCACCAACGGTGTTAGCAACGACAAACGTACTCGTAACAACCACGGCAGACCGGAGCAGGATGGTGCAGATGACACAGAACAAGGTGGAGTGCAGCAAGGAGAAAACGGACAAGTTGGAGCTGGGCCGGTGAGACGGGGCTGGATGAGATCCGGCGGGAAGGGGAGAGTTCGGGGCAACACACGGCAGGGTCGGGGAAGGCGGGGCAGGCGGCGTAGAGCCGTGATATACATAGGTACATGAATTCAACCCTTTCCTCTAAAACACGATTGAGTTAATAAAGGCCCGGCCAACGCAGAGTACGTCAGCTAGTAAATATGTCCTATAATACTGTCATTCCCCACATGTTGGTTCATTGAATTAATTGTATTGTTTTATAGTATATGCCACATATAATGCACCAGTTCACGTAGTTTTGATTTAATGAATGATTTACATTTATAATTCTGTGAGTGACTGATTAGGACAGGCGAGCAGTGCATTGTTTGCAGGAGCAGTTTTAAAATATCAGTGCTCACGGCTCTACGGGGGAAGGGTCGATATTATTAAACATGAAAACAGGTTTAAAATCTAACTACTGCGCATTTCACGTCATATTATTGCGAAAACCATTGATGTAAATAAGGCGCAAAGTTTCATTGAACCATTGATGTAAATAAGGCGCAAAGTTTCATTGACGCCAAAGTTTCGAATGAACTGCATCAATTAAGCTCGTTATTAAAAACCTATCCATTAATTAACAAGCTTTAACTATTTACGGTACGAATATAATATACCGTATATAAATAATTAAATTAAAAATAAATCGTGCTTAACTTTTGGAAGTCATTCTGTGGGAAGTAAAATGTGTGGATTGTGAATCCTACTAAGCTTCATTTTTCTTTTTGAAATTAAAAAAATAGTCACTTCCCTATGCCTTTATATTGATTATTTGCCTCGCTTTAAATATTAATTTTCTTCATTATCATGACACGTTTTACGTTTGTATTTAATTGAAAGCAATCACAAAACAACACCAGACGAATAAATTCGTTAGATATCAATAATCAAACGAAATGCGAAAATATACCAAGAAATGTAACATTTAACGAAGACGTACGCTTTGGGATTTCGATCTGATCATAAAAAAATGTAATATAAAGATAATAGAAACAAGTGGTTTACGGACTCTTAAAGGGTAGTAGCACACGTTGGACATTCAAAAAGAACAAACGAATCCCTCCTAGGGCGTAACCTTCAAAGAATTCAGAGCCAGTTGATATAAACGTTATTTTTTCAATGCTGCCATTATTCTAGAAAGGGAACAAATGTATTCGTAATTGATCCTGAAAAAGTTAGTCACAACACTCAATTGTTATATTGTTTATTTCTGTTTGTAATTTGAACATACAGAGAAAGTTTAAATACAAGTATTAGCAGTGAGGCCGGCATAGGTGTGAAGATAGGTAGTGAAGATATGGATCTTGTTATTGTAATTATTATTATTATTATTATTATTATTATTATTATTATTATTATTATTATTATTATTATTATTATTAATGGCTAAATCAATTAACTATATTTTCTGGACTTCTATATTCTCTGACTCTCAATTACTTAAGAGCACCGCGGGAAGGCTGGTTGGATTTTCAGGAGAGAGTGTCAAAGTTAGAACACGATACATGAACTAAAGGGGTGAGAAGGCAAGCTGGCAAGTTGGACGTGTCTGTTCGTGAGTTGGAATTCAATACTCAGCTTCTGGTCGTTCAGGAGGCAACGGAAACTACGCAGCAAAACTCGCCGAACACTTGCCGTCACCTGCGCTTCTACAGCTGCACGAAAAGCGAGGAGATTTGGAGTTCTCAATTTGAGGAAAAAGAGTACTAAGTATTTAGCTGGCCTGGCTGGTCAAGATAGAACGATTGGACGCATCGGTGAGAGGGTCGCGGGATCAAAATTTAGCTCTAAGCTCTGTTACTCCCTTACTGCGGGGCTGCGCAAATAACATTCAAGGCAATGAAACCAAATGAACTTTTTCGTCATCAAAGATACCTGTTACCGAGTGCGAGAACATAGTTACGATCCGGATACTGAAGCTAGTCATGAATGTTTGGTCTCTTGTCTCGAGTCTGAACGAAGGCGGATTTTTGACACTAACTAGGTCAAAGCAGACTAGGATGAGCATTTAAGAAATTTCCTATTCTGATCGTTGGTTTCAGTAGTTTCTTCCAGTCAATTAGTGTAGATGCCGGAGCAGAACTTCTACGACTATGGACTACAGTCCATGCAACACTCTCTCTGCCCACTTCCATATTTAGAGCTGGGCAATAGGATGATCTCCCTTTCAAATAAGGCCTATCTAGAATAGACTAGGGATGTTCCGTAATTACTCAATTGTTATCAAACCCCTCCAATATCGTGTTGTAATAAGATGTTACCACACGAATGTCGAGCAATTTTAATCCATTTAGTAAAAATTCCAATGAAATGTATATTCTATGAAACATAAATTTGGCTATTCGTCCTGAGAAAAGTGGCATTTCGATATTGATAGTAGGGATAGGAAGCAATGGATTATTTATAATATTATTTACACTAACAAAATACCTGGCGCGGCCTGTACTTTCTTCATATCTAATCCTTGTGAAAGAGGGAAAAGATAAATGTTATATAAACCACGATGTTTAAGGTTATTATTTTTAATGTAATTTGTTTAGATTTTTATTAAATACTATAATTTTCTCTCGTTTTATTGTACATTACATTGTTGTTAGATTTTGATCTGCTCCACTTTCCTCAGGGCCTGAAATTTTTTGTAATATTTAAAAATTAAAAAGAAACTCACAAATGAAAAACTACAAAAACACGTAAGTTTCGCTTTTATTCATGTTATATGTATTGTCAATCAATGCAAATTTTATGTAAGAAAAAACTACATTTTACACAAACAACAAACCATTACAAATCAAAATATATTAACAACGAACGGCTTCAGGTCGCCAGACTTGCATAGATTGAAATACATAAGATCAATCAATACATGACGCTGTGGATTGCTTGTACACCACCTACAAAGATATCTTGTGAGCGCATTTACTTTTTTTAACAACGTGTTAATTAGAGTTTAAAGACATGTTTAACTATGGTATTACAAAAGTTTCACTTAATTGTTTTTCAATTAGAATTTAAAATTTGTATGTTATATACCGCTATTGGCCGCTAGCGAATCTATTAGCTACCAGTTCTGCTGCAGGAAACCGAACTTGCTTTTTACTAAACTTTGCAAGTAGATCGCGACAAGACGAACCTGTAAAAATTACACATCAATCCATTCCATCCTTACTATTCAAAATTAAAAACGTAGCAACAAACGTTAAACCAGCACTATTTGAAATGACTGAAAATATTGATTGATTGTTAGTGATTCCAGGGACACATAGGTGGTTTCGTAAGTTTCCAGTCTGAACAAGACGAGGCTCATCAATGGGAAAACCTGCTGAGCAGTATACAGACTAAGCTTTAGTTGTAATGATATAAGTTTGCAGCCGACATCTCACTCGATTTTGTGAAGTGAGGTACTTGAGTTGGGTGCGGTGCGCGAAATCTCGTGGTGTTTAGCTTCTTCACAACCACGCGGTCTCCGCTTACTCTTCAAACTGCAAATAATATTTTGGAGACACTATGGCTTTAAGGACTGCGGGCATTCACACTACGGTCTATATTGGGCACCTTGCGACGTCTTCCACTTACCAAAACTGAAGAAAAACCCTTGGGGAAGAAGAGTTGCACACGAGAATGATATGAAAGAAGCAGTTTTTGACATCTTCGAAAGAAGCAGTTTTTGACAAATTAGGAGTATTTTTTCTGAGACCTAGAAATGTTAATATACAGATGTGAAAATTGTATTGGAGTAAAGGATAATTAAGTTGAAAATTACGTAGTATTTTTCTTTGTACCAAAAATAGAAGTTTATGAGGCCGAAACTTACAGAACCTATCGAAATTGTATTTGTTTGCCTTTGAGCGTATCAGTTTTTCCATATTCTCGTTCAAAGAGTGCGGCTGCGGCCCTGCGCATTGATCGCCGCGTGCCCTTGGGCGGTGGCCAAGGGTCGCACGCGCCCTCCGTCCTCCGCAAAGAGAGCCCGGTGCGCAGGCGCCCGTGTAAACCGATCGGGGGCGGAGCGCGGCCGGCCGTGTCAACAATCCGAGCGCCCCACACCCGCCACTCGCCGCCGGCCGATCCTAATGGAAGGGTTACGTCCGGATTAACTGGATTTGAAACGGTGTACGACCTTTCGTTCGTTACGTTAGACTCCATCAAAACTCCGAATTTCGCCAGCTCGCATGCCCGCGGCTAAAAGGGGTCGTATTTTTACCATCAATGGACAATATTGACCCCTCAAATTTGCTAGCTCGCAGGTGCTGACAAAAGGGATAGGTACCTTCTTCTGGAGGTATAGGCAGAAGAAATCGGTTGTCTTCAAAGAAATATTTCCACGTATTACATTGTCGGTAATTATATCTCACAAAAGAACAAATCCTACTCTCTTGACTTCATAATGTATTTTCTGTGTTTTTGGGTATTCTTTCGTATTCTCTTATTAAAAAATCCTTAATGGAGCCACATATGATAACAAATGTTTATTATACACACTGTTTCATTATTACAACACATTACAATCAATACCAATTTCTTCTAAAAACGAATAAGCTCATAAGAAATATAATTTAAAAATTATCAGATTTTCATTCATTTACTATAATGAATCGTATTTAATAACTTTACATCATTCTACACAAATTTTAAATCTACCTCAATAATAAAAAATAGGTTGGTAGAAATATCTCGAACAAATTAAATAGAAAATGAATGATTATTGGAAATTTAATTTACGGAATGATTCCCCCTCCTTAGCATGAGTACAAAGGCAGGGATACTCTGACATGTACTTTTTTCTAAAGTCTACCTATACAAAACAAAACAAACTTTTGCCTTCGCCTCTTAAGATGCGGCTCGATATTTCCCCCTACTCTTTTTTAACATTGTCCAAGTGTTCCTCCAAAAAGTGGCAGGAGATTTTTTTAATGCGTGCTTGTGTTCACTTAATTATTATTCCACGTTAAGTTATTAAGGTATTATATGTTTCTCAACGGAGAAAACAACCAGGACGAAATAAATCTTTAGGACTCTGCCTTGAATCTACAATAACAGATAATAGAAGGAAGTCCATACCTCCCCCAGTAACATACGGGATTGTGGCCTCGACCTCTTATTAAAGTATCGCGCAGTTCGAATCCGCGTGAGACACCTACGTTTGTGGTTGTGGTGCGATGTATGTGTGTGTAAGTTTGTGATTGTGGTGCGATTATGTACCCTATATGCCATACGAACCCCAACGATCTCTTATCACGCTTTCATTTACAATTGCTCAGGAACCCTGAAGAGATAAGACCGAACTCCTTGCTCACATGGCAGACGAATGGAAGATGCAATTACAAGTAGACTGCGCGCTCGTACGTGAGACTTCTGGGAACACAATGATGATAATAAAAGAAAGTTTGAAATGAAAAAAAATTAAATTTAGTATTAAAGAAATTTAAGTGTGTTTACTATTTATTTTAATCAATTATTAATAAGACAGTTTGATTTCTTCTTGGCAACTTTGATCGATTTTCCCTAGTTATAAATAATAATAGGGAAGACCGAGACTGGTTGGCACCAGTTGGATCTTTTTAATTTTCTAACGCAATTCCTGTTGTCTTTGGACAAGATCGAATGTTTCAATGGAATCTACATTTACTAGGTAACTTTACGGTGTTTTTTATTCGTGATTGAAAGTTGAACCTTTAGACTTTTTAAAAGACATCAATTGACGATGAGCCAATGTACCTCACACTTGCGGTGGGCCTTGGAGTAGGTTGGCACACGCCTTTCATGTGAACATAAAGTAATAAATCGATGTCAAAAGAAATCCTTTTCACATATTTTATTAATGCAAATTAATGTTTAATTTTATCACCGATTGGTCTCGCCGAACAGCCTCACATTTCCAATTACAGTAAGTTTGTTAGTTTCAAAATTTTATATTTAAAACACAGTCTTCAATTTTATTTAATAAGCTTCTCGTCGGAAAAAAATCTTGTCTGTTTTTTAACATCGAGAAGTAATCTCATTTAATTGTTTCAAATTTCACACTAATGAGAATTTTAACTTGCAATAGACAACCAATGCAATGATACCTTAAAGAAAAATGAATTTTAAAAAATGAACACTTATTCTGTAGGAAACTGAACATCACCGATTGAAACAAAAATTTAGATACCTTTCATATGTTCTAACTACAAGTGGGTTGCCTTTCATTTTATCTATCCTATCTGTCGTTCTATCCCATCTACCCTTTTTATAGTAAGAAGAATTGATTGAGTGATTGATTCATGATTTCTACCGTGAAATACCATGAAAAGGTTGGTACTTTTCGAAAAGTAATGTTTCTGATTTAGATCAGAAAAGACAAGAAACTTTATTTTACGAGATTGTAGATAGTAGGATTACGACAACAGTAGTGGCCACCGAGTCAGTACTGGACAATTCAAGTACTAAATTAGAAAAATATGAATTAGAGCCTACGAAGTTGCAATATGTGAATCTCCTGTTTTCTAGTGAGGATTGGAACTAGAAACGTTATTTCTTTTCCTTTATCTTGTATTTAAAGAATAAGCTGAAACGATTTATTAACTGGCATAGAAATAATGGTATTGAAATAGCAATAATATAATATCAAGGATACTTTTCTTTAACGTTTTTTGGCCTCATGTTCCAGGGTGAATAATCTATTGTCCATTAATTACCGAGTCCGGAATCTGACCACCACTACACTTTCGCAAACTTTTACGTGTCCATATCTGGAACAAAATTGAAGTTTGGAAATACATTAATGAAAATAGAACAAATTTAAAATTTGCCATTTTGAGGCAAAGGATCTATTCAAAATAAGGTATGTTACATTGCCCATTGAGTTTGGCTTAGCGAATTTAGTACAGTAGCTTAAAGCGTTCGAGAAATCTAAGAAAATGTTCTGAGGTTCTACCACTGCTTTTACCTTAGCTGTGAATACAAATAGCAGAAAATAGTATATTTTGAGATGATAGTTGTCACACAGACATTAGGGCTGTTTGACACTACCAACGAACCCCAATTGAAAAGTGCCAACCAGCACCAAAAAGAATTTTTAATTAAAGACGGCCGCAGAAGTGAAAAGGGAACTAAAAACTAAAAAAAACTGATATACGAAAATCCAGAGCTTCCCAATATTACAGAAGACAATCAATTATCTACAAAAATAAAGCCCCAAGCTCTAAAACACATTTGAAATCACGCTTCCACAGTTGTTGCATTGCTCACACGGAGACTTCGGTGGAAAGTTTGTTACGTCTTGAAGGACGCGTGACACAACCCTAGGTAGTATAAAGGAAGCTACGTTGCTCATGAAGGAACCTGAGTGCCCACCAGCACCAACAAGCACCAACAATCCTTGGTCTCCCCACCTACCCTCATATTGTATATTTGTTGACGGGCGTAAAGGAATGATCTGATGCGATACAAACACAGATTGCATGGGAATATACACAAATTAAATTATTTCCTCCAAACGTTTCACAATAATACAGCAATGGGAAGTCTCTAATCTCTTATATTATTTTATTATTTGGAATACATCCATTATCTTTGATATTCTATTTTAATATATGTCGTTACACTTCCATAATTTCTTCATAAAATGATAATACAATTTACTTATCTCTTGAAACAGATTATTCAATCCATATCAAAAAATTAATTCTGGTATGTTGGAGAACATATTATGGGAATATTTAATGACACAACGCCAATGACAGATATTTCGCTTCTTGACAAGCTTCTTAGGATAAATGTGGTTTAAAACAAACGGGATGAAAATACACTGACAAATAAACGAAGTACCTTTTGAATAATCATAGCTCATCTGTGGGTTCTCTAAATAAATTTCAGCGTGACGGGCAGCATTTCAGATATTGCCGCTCATATTAGCATTAAATTGGTATTGACGAGGGTATCAAAATGTAAATATTGAAATGGCTATGTCTATAACGGAATACATTTCGAAATTACTCATTCAGGAATGCAAAATGAACAATCTGGTTACGTTATCAGATTAATTAGCGGTAATGGTCAATGAAATAACGCGACAGATTTGGGGGTTTGTAAAACAGGAATTTGACGCCGATTTCCAGCAATCCTTCGATTATTTGGGAAGAGTTACCGATAATGTCCTTTTTTATATATCCACTAGTGAAAGCGGTTCTTTTAGGATATACATAGCGTCTAGATGTTCAATTTTTAGCACTAGTCTAAAAGTGAGACGATGCTGAAGAGTTCTAATAAATCCAACAAAGAAAACATAATACTTTCGTCTGATCGCATCAGTTAATACAGACCTTAATGTGCTATTAAATGATTTGTAAACTTGAATACAAGTAATATTTAAGTCAATAACGCTATCTAAAATATAGTCTATAAATCACGTATTAAAAGCTATCTTATTTTGGGCGTAGGATACACGCCCTATCAAACCCGTGTCGCAACCCTACACGCAAAATAAAATGTCACTTTTACCCTTCGTATCATAAATATCTATTGTAGCTATTCTTAACTTCCTATTTAAGATATTTTCTTTCAACAGCAATACCAACATAAATTACGCAGATGTGTGCAATTTTCCTTCTTCTGCATGACTAGTAGTATGCGTAGTGATCGTCATAGGACCGTTGGGGAGGCAAATTCATCTCCCTGGTAAAACTCCAGAGGCAGCAGCACTTCAGTTCACGCCAGGCCTTCAGCACACGCAAATCATCAGTCTGCTTTCGACAGAACTTCTGCTGTTGCGGCAGCCGCCGACAGCCTGGTCGACCCTGCTTTTGCTTGTGCTTCTTATAAAGCTCAGATCGGCTAAACTAAGAATTGGAATAGTGGCTGTGCTACACTCATTGTATCTATATCTGTAATGGTGGTGTAGCCAAAATCTTAAGGGGAATCTGACAGCAAAAATATGAAAACAGTGACATGTTAAAAACTTAAGGTAGTTAAATTATTTAGATTTTCCTGAACACAGTGATGTGACTTTTATTGCAAAATTCGATATAGAAGTGTCTTTTTTTAAGTTTTCATCTCTCTGCAGCCTGTCAGAGGCATGTCTCTTGTTATGACTCTTAATTTTGGGTTATTGGATGGATTTAATTATTTTCAATGAATCCTCTCCTATATTATTTCAGTAGTACAGATGAGTATTGCGGCCCTCACACGCAACTCATTTTTATAATAAAGGTCTCTAAAGAAAGATAATTTACAGACTTGAAGAATTTGTTGAAAACCCGCACCCTCCGGCAGCGTTGTTGAAATCTTAATAACTATACAACTCCAAAACAAAGCATTCTAGGGCCTTAAAACATACACTTGTAAGGTCAACGTATCGTTCCTTGCACCGCAATCTACAGAATGGGAACTTCTTAAACATTCTATTACATTTTTTGCTGGTTCGGCGCTACTCGATTCTACCTCACCTGTTCAGAGTCGTGCTGAATCCGTAACTGTATGTGAAATTAAACATTTTACTTGATATTTTATAGTGTTAAATTGCACGGGCTTACCTCTCTGTGAGGTAATAAAATTAAATAAAAATAGTTTGTATTGACGAGGGTGTCTTTTACTGTCATGTTAAAATACGTTCAGTTAGTACACTTACAAGGTGACATATAGAACAAGTGATAGACCAAGGGTCTCCAAGAAAAAATATGTATTATGTGCTTAGAATGGAAATGAAAGGATAAGAGGGTGGGTTTTAACATGTGAGGGTTCTCTCACGTGTACACTAATACTTATTGTATCTAAATACTGGTACCGCTGAAGGACAGATATTTCAAAAAATTTTTCATCTTCCAACGTCCAATGGTAAAATAACTAATGTGGGTTAAGTTTTCTATCATTTTCTTAACTGCCTTCGTGTATCTACATGAACTTCCAAAACTTATTTTTCTTCGTAAATAAGTAGGTATCGGCCAAAAAAGCTTAACCTGGAATATGATTCCAAGGTTGCCCTCCACACCCCTTTCTATTTTTGAAATAATGGAAATGTCGTGACGTCAATGCAAGTCAGGGTGCGGAGAAACGGCTGTTTAAGAGGTAATGGGGTTTTAAACGGCGCTGTCGTCCGGGAGCTGCTAGCGGCCACTCAGCCTGCTATGATCGATAGCCGATCGTTACGCATTCAGCGGTTTCCGATAGCCTCGCTGCAAATTGCCTCCGTTTCTTCGCCACCCCACCCCCACCTTCCGCTCTCCCACGTCACCAACATCCAAGACCTTCCCTCTACGACGCCTACACCTCTCAACACACCGCGTCTTCCTCACAACAACCTGATGACCCATGTCTTCACATCGCGAGCACCACAACTAGGAACGCCATTGCTCTTATTGCTCAACAAAAACGATGCCACGTTTAAACAACTTTCCTTACTTCCTTTCTTTACTCCAACTTTCCTGACACTTACGTTACAAGTTCGGTTTCTACTAAAAAAAAAAAAGTCGCCATCTCCACGCCGATATTACAGTATCGCCGTTTTCATTTCATCGCCCCATTTTCATTGATACTTGACTTTTTCTTAATACCTACACATACATAACAAATACATTTTGTTCCTTTGTTCTTTCTCCCATTTTTTTTCTAATATTCATCCACACCATTGTCGCATTGCTAGCTTTGATTACAAACTCCCAGGAACATAATTCTCGCTTTTTCTTTATTGCAAGTGAAAGCCGTTCTCCTGTTATTTTTTTCGTAACACTGTAGGTACCCTTACATGAAGTAAAGCATTTAAACAGAGGAATACATAACCACGCTTAAACGGCCGCCTTTCATTTCGAACAATCAAAATTAATGAGTTGTAGAAGAAGATTGTGCATGAGTACTACGCAATAAAAGGTATCTCTTATTTACATGCTATTTTCTTGCGAGAAATATTATTTACTGATATTCCAAAAAATATTGAACGGGACATGGCTGATAACACAAATAAGGACTCGGCTTACAGACTACCAACGGCGTCCGTTATTTGCTCTGCAATGGTCAAATGACGTGTATAACTATAAAGGCCTTAATAGCAAGTGTTGTCCTTTTTCCCTTCTTTCAAGTCACATCCACATGCCTTCTCTTTGTTGTCAGTCCCATCATTTACGACACACACTTGTGATGACGGAGTACTTGTTTCTATATATATTTTATCCCGTTACAAAAATGGGATAAAAAATCTCAAACATGATTTCAATTTTTTTCTTTTATAGAGCAATTGATGGCTAAAAATGGTGAAGGATTCATTTGCGGCGAACTCTGTGTATTTTCAAAACTTGTAAATAAAAAATTAATTTCGTAAAAAATTAATACTTATGATAGATTTATTTTTCCTAATGAAATTTGTTCTTTAAAAGTAGATATAGAGATAATGTAAATGAAAATCTCTGATTTTTTTAAAATTGCAATGCAAATGATCAACTTTTCTAAGCGTCTGAAAAGTAGAGATTAACTGTGAGGCTGGTGGTATAGAGATAACGTTATTGCTTGTTAACTCTAAGAACCTGAAATCGAATCCCAGTGGAGAGAAAGCAATTTTGCTGATTGGAAACACTAACATGTTCATATAATATTGTGTATTCGTTACCAATGACATAATAAAGTACGTGCTGTTATAGCACCAATCTTTAACTTTTTTGCTTGAACAGAACAGAATGCATTTATTAATATTGTACAGTTGTTTCATCAGTTATGATGAATATTATAGTTATGATTTTCAATAGAATATATGAATACCGGTATTTGAAGATTGCAAAAGTTTTAATATGTTACGAATCAGTCCCTTACCTGCAATATTAAAACCAGCAAAGTCTTTCTGAACGCAATTTATCTCTCAGTTTTAAGATATTTATATGACAACATGCCCTTTAAAAATGTGAGTAGCAGTAAGAGGAGGAGGATAAGTGTAGGTATGCCGCACATTCCAATTAGATAATGGATTGTTTAGTGAAATATTCTAAATGTACGATTTGTATACATTATTTGATATACTATTCATTATTGGTTCTGTTTCAGTAGCTGGTTTAGTTCACTGTACATCAGATGGACCTGATCAGTACGTTCCATCATGTAGGCCACGTACTGTGCTCACACTATTATTGCTGTGCATTTATTAGCATACAGAAAGAGTGAGACGAATGCCATTAAACTTTACAGAATATCATCTAATCAATATATGTTTATACATATTTCGAAATTCTGTAAGTTTTCTGGCCATCAGAACTGCTGAGAGGGCCCTCCAAAAACATGAAATGTGAAGTCTTATTTTTTAGATTATGGCCTAAGAAGCATAGATTAGAAGCTTGATATCTTTATTTTTCAATGCATCTTACGGTACTTGTCTACTGGCCCACTTTCTCGATCTGTGACCGGAGGCGCTGTTTCCCCCATGGCCCCATACACTGATTTCGCAGCGTGCGTCCGCGAGGGGTCGACGCGCGGGTGATCTGAGCCACGTGCGATGGAGGGGAGGGTGCCTATGACTCACCGCGCGGCATCGAACCGCGCACCCCAAGACACAAGGGCGTCAAAAGGGGGTGTCGTGTCCGACGCACCCCTCGTTTTTTCCACCCCACCCTCGTTTCCACCCCTTCGTACGTAACCCGACAATAATATTAACAGACAGCACATCGATCTTCATAACTGCTGCATGTGCTATCACGATGCCTTCTGTTGATATTATTCTCGTGTTCCCTGCCTACTCATGCGCGTAATAGCCCGCAAGTAAACTTTTTTAATATCGCTAAGTTCATCTGTCATAAATTTCATCGTTTATCTTCGTTTGCGGTGATACTAAAGAAGCATAAAAATACTTCAAAGCTGAAAGGAAATTGCAGCCACAAAATGATAAGCATTGTCGACCATTTTATTTGCCGGATGGCGATAAGAGAGGATAAATGGAGTAATCAACACAGTATTCAAAGCAATGTAAATCTTTAAAATTATAGTTAATGCAATAAAAACGTGAGAACGTTGCCTTCTGTTGAGTGAGATGAGATAGCAACTTTTATTACGATGTTTTGTTATAATGAAAAGTGATGTTTAATGACTCCAAAGTATCTATGGAATAAAAGTGTAATTACACTTTTATTGATGATCAAAACTCGTTCAGAGCCACATTCTAGAATCTGGTGATGGCGAATAAAGAAATGAAGAAGAAACACTCTCGTGCTTACAATTCTAATCGAGTGGACACATGCTAACTTTTGGTTAAGCTGAATTGTTAAAGAGTCGATCGCTGACCAATTTTATTTTTAATGTATTTATTTATTTGCTTTTCTCTTGCTGTGTCATTTTGAGATCAATCTATAGAAGAAAGAAATCTAAGAAAATAGGATGGCATTGTTTACTAAGTTCGGATTAATTTTCCCGAATAACGAATTATATTCTTATGAAATCAAGAGAATTCCAAACGCGAACACTCTTAAATAATTTTTGAGAATTAGGCCTACATTATTTAATTTTGTTCATAAATAATACGTTAAGATGAGAATGTTTTCAACTCTTTCAACTAGTTATGCTGGTAGAATAAATTTATTAATTATTACCCATGGGTTATATTTTTTGTGGACGATTATTTCCTTCTCCCATTATGGATTTTCACAAGATATCTGCTACCACCTCGGAATTTAGTTATGCGAAAATAGAAATTCACATAATGAACATATATTGGAGTAATCCCCATTACCTCTATCTCTAATTGTAAAATTGTATTAATTTTAGCTTTCTCTGAAGAGGTCAAAATTGTCGAAACGTGGGCCAAATGAATGAGTGATGAAACAAAATGCTGAGTGTTTTAGACTTCAATCCACTTTGCCATTTCAATCACTTTTCCCCAAGAATTAAAACAGACGTGAGTACTATTTGGTAATTAAAAGGCGACTTCAGGGTAGAGCGATGTGAAATACCATCAACCAATGGCATCAAATATTAATAAATCCACCTTGATTCGAAAGACGGCGTCACAACACGTCAGGTTCAATTCAATTGGAAAAGGCGCCAGAGAGGGTCTGAAAGACGAACACAATTCCGCGATTCAGCGGGCGCGTCTTCCACTTCGGCGAGCAAGGCGCTCAGCGAAAGCGAGATCTCGGGAAACCAGGCGAGGCTGCTCGTCAGCAGGCAAAAATTGGTGATGCAATGCGTACGCTACGCCAGACCGGCGTGGGGATAAAAATGACGGAAAATGCGATGATATCGAACAAAAAAGTCAACGAAACAAGAAAAGGCAAAAAGCGGGAGAGTGAATCATGAAAAAGAACACAGTTGCAGACGCTGGTTTCACCATGCTGAGAAAGATGGACTCGGGGCGAAGACGAGAGTTGGGCAACGTTGAGTACATCGTGTGTCAGAGAAAGAGGTCCCAAAGGAAAAAAGCACAGCATGAAAGAAATGGGCGTTATCACTAGCGCTGGAGTGACGTCGCTGAGAACTGTTGCTGTGGTGATCAAACCTATTAAGCAACAGCGAGTGAAACTAAGCAAAGAAAACAAGCATGAAGATGGGCGTCGAATGAAGATGCTAGACTGACGAAAGAACAGAAGTAAACATCGCCCAGTGGAAAAGGTGGAGAAACGGGGATTGCACAAAATCGGGAATAATTTTAAAAAAACGCTCAGATGACAGTGCTGAGACGGGCGAAGAAGAAGAGTACCAAACAACGCCGAGTGCAGTGGGTGGCCGGGGGGAGGAGGCGTCAGGGGCCAGGGGGCGCATTGAAGCATGCCATCGAACGGGGACGCCACGGGAGGGGATGGGAGGGGCAGTGGCCTGCGACAGAGGAGTGTCTTCCAGTTTTACGGCGGGGCGCCCCGGGCTGACTCTGCGGTCAGCGAAGCCGCCGCGCCGCCTGCCGTTTTCCCGTCCGCTGCGCTGCGCCGCGCCGCCGCCGCCTCCGGATCGCTTTCCCTCGTTCGCGAGGTGGAGCGCAGTGGGCCCGTCGCTAGGGCCAAGAGCGAAGACCAGCAGTATAGTGGCCTCCCTCTCAATCGGAATGCTATTCCCACGACGCCGTTCTAGTCTCCAGCCCTCTCACCTCCAAACCTCTTTCCGTTTCTCACACTTTGCCCAGCCAAATGCATCTTCTGTTTTTTTTTGTAAATAAAGTAGAAC
The DNA here is from genome assembly GCA_038098605.1 of Gryllus longicercus. Taxonomy (NCBI): domain Eukaryota; kingdom Metazoa; phylum Arthropoda; class Insecta; order Orthoptera; family Gryllidae; genus Gryllus; species Gryllus longicercus. The sequence goes on along the minus strand of JAZDUA010000080.1, from coordinate 612,082 downwards.
ACGATTAGGGACATCGTGATCTGTGTGTATAGACGCATACTCTGTGTGTGTGTGTGTATGTGTACGCATACTTTTTGTGCAAGAAGAATTGTACTACTTTAGACCTATGGTACAGTACAGAAAGTACATAAGACTTTAGTAATATATTGTACTGTAAAACATTTTTACGAACAAATTTCAGCTTTCTTTGCTCTTTTACGGAACTTTAGTAACAAAAAATGTTCAATTATTAGGTTCCTCACTTACTGAATTTTTTCTCTTGTTTCTGGTATATTTATTTTCATAAAAACGTTTGGGTCATAGTTGCATTTTTTTAACTTATTTTCGCCTCAACCGGATATTTCGGTATCTGTTCAGAGGTCTGATAGCGACAAGTGCGTTTACGAGGGAAACTATAGTATACTCTTTGGGAAACGAAATATCATGGAAGCGAAAAAAACAACAACTTAAAACAACGCGATGTATGCCATTAATACATTGAAAATGCTAGGTGTCTCAATTGATACAATTATGTTTCAATGACACTATTCTATTGTCAATTGTACCTTTTTTGATTTGTATTTTCAATTGTACCAAATTGTTCTATGATACAATTCTATTTTCAATTGAACCTTACTGCTTTAACGGTTGAATCAGGCAATTATTACAAATATGCATTCTCGGTGGAGATATAGTGTTTTAAATACAAACTTGATATTATTTTTGAATAAATCAGAATGGCTTTCATACGGTATTTTTCCGAGGAACTCCATGCACGCATGAATACAAAAGCAAGATCAAAATATTGTATAAGTAAGAAGCATTTAATAAACAAACATTTTTTAATGGTTTTTATAGCAATAAGAAAAAGCTGTGTCACATTAAATCAGACAATTTTCTTCGTTTGCAATTTTCGATTTTTGTCTGCAGGTCGTCTGATCGGTGCCATCGTTCTCAAAGCTTAGAGCTTTTCCCCATCGCTGAGGACGGAAGACACTGCCAACGCGTCGCTTTTCCTCGACCAGCCATCCCTTCGACCCGCCTCCTCGCACTACACGACTTTTTATGTCGACCACGCCCCGAGGAAATCAACATCACTGCTGCTGCTTGCGCTGCTGCTTGCAGAGAGTTTTCTATGAAACCATTCTCTCCTTGTTCCGATATTATTTTTGTTCATTTTGAGAAATTCGTTCAAAATTTTCACCCTACAGAACTCTGCAACTATTTTTTTAGGTAACCATGTATCTCGAGTATTCATTGAAAAACAAGAAAATACATAATGAGTATTTAGTATAGTGATTTATTTCGGACGTATGGCGAGTAATAGCATTGTACAGAAGCGCAACGCGTTTTTTAAAACAATCCCCCCATTTTAAAGAACTCTTTTATATTGTTTTCTCACCATAACGCTTTTGCGACCACCACGTCTCGCAAGAACTAGATGAAATTCACTGGAACACTACAAATGCGCCAAAATCGTTGGAGAAAGCAAAGTGAAGATTTAGTTTTGTGATTTCTTTTCGCGTGGTGAGGCGAGCGACAGCATCAAGTAGCAGCGCAACATTTGTGGAAAACGTTTTCTATTAAATAATCCTTTGGCTCGTCCGAGGTTTTTCTTTCTTTTTCATCTTAAGGAACTTTTCTCCGCAGCATGGAACCTTGAAATTTATTTTTCAAGCGACCACGATTCTCAAGAGAAGATTCAGAATTCACTGGAAATCGGAAAATATGCCAAAATACGCCAAAATCGCCGCAGAAATCATGGTGATGATTTAGTGTAGCGATTTGTTTTCCAAACTGGGGCGAGCGACAGCAGCATGAAGGGAAAGTTTATAGCGGGCAGACGGTTCTGATAGGGGAAGTGAGCCCATGGTCCCAACATGGGCTGTAATTCAGCAACGAAGGCAACTCCATCGACGGCGGCCTTTATTGGAATTTGCGCCGATTCCCTCCCCCCATTTCGTGCGAAGATTGAGATGTATTAAGGAGAGGGAGGCTAAGGAACTCTCAGGGAGGGTGGACGCCGACCGCAGATGCAGCATTTCCGTGCGTTGGTGGGCAACGAAGAAGTACTAGGAGAGAAAAATGGTTCTGAGACATCATCTATTTAATGAAAGCAGTCGTGTACTCTGAATGTATGTCTGCTCGAATTCAATTTAATGCAGTGAAGTCACAAGGGTCCGAATGAAAATACTTTCATTTCTTTTTGTATGAGTGATTACATTTCTTCGAAGTGATAAGATAATTACCTGTCAATGAATTCTTGTAAATTAAATAAGCTTGACTCAAGATTTTGAAAACCTTAAATTAAATATATCATAAGATGGGCAATATTTGTTTACACACATATATATGTATATATCACACACATATTTATGTATATACGCAATTATTTTTCAATATGTTTCGGAATATACACAAATACAAAAGGGTGACACTGCGATATCTACTTCTGATTTATTACGATACTTATGGCAATGAGAATCAGTTTGCACAGTGTGTGAGATCAAGGTTTTTCTCAAGACCTCATTCCTCTCGCCCGTCCCAAGTCTGACTTTCAGGGACAAAGCTCTGACCATAGTATAATCCATTTTGCCGATGACTCTTCGTTCCAGATTAGTAGTATTATCATATTGAATATTTGAGAAATATTTAATTATGGAAAATAAGTATTATGTTTACAAATGCTCTTAATGAAAAGTGCATTCCATTTTATACGTGATCTTGTCACTAGCATCCTATGTGGTAACAGATCTATGGGTAAATGTGAAACCCCGCTAATTAAATCACCGCAATTTATTCCCTCCATAAAAAGGGAATGAAGCTTGGCTTTTAATCAGACGCACATTCAAAACAGCTATGTCAATACGTTTAATTAACTTCAAGGATTATTGTAAACACCATCTCATCGCGTTCATTGCAATATGTTGTAATACCGTATCAATTACTGTACACAGCCCTCCTCGTTCATTACTTCAGCGCATTCAGCTCGTTCATTTGGATCCGGCGACGGCGTCTCCCCGCGGGGCCGTTCGCGGATCCGATGCAAAGCGTGCGGTGGAGGGAACAAGGAAAGGACGACGGGAAAGGCGATGGTGAAGGTGGCGGCTCACGATGCAGCAGCGGCGGCGTATGCGGTATATGATGGTGGTGGCGGCGAAGGTGAAAGTGGAAGGAAAAGCGCACATTGACTGAGGCGGAGGTTGAAGTGGAAGCGGAGGTGGAAGCAGAGACGGAAGGGAAGGCGGAGGTGGAAACGGAGGTGGAAGCGGAGGCGAAAGGGATGCCAGAGGCAGAAGTGGAGGTGGAAGCGGAGGTGGAAGCGGAGGTGGAAGCGGAGGTGAAACGGAGGTGGAAGCGGAGGTGGAAGCGGAGGTGGAAGCGGAGGTGGAAGCGGAGGTGGAAGCGGAGGTGGGAGCGGAGGTGGAAGCGGAGGTGGAAGCGGAGGTGGAAGCGGAGGTGAAAGCGGAGGTGGAAGCGGAGGTGGAAACGAACGTGGAAACGAAGGTGGAAGCAGAGACGGAAGGGAAGGTAGAGGTGCAAACGGAGATGGAAGCGGAGGCGAAAGGGATGCCAGAGGCAGAAGTAGAGGAGGAAGCGGAGGAGAAAGCAGAGGTGGAAGTGGAGGTGGAAACGGAGATGGAAGCGGAGGCGGCAGCGAAGGCAAAGCGAAAGTGGAGATGGAAACGGCAGCGAAGGCGGAATCGTGGCGGAAGCAAAGCGGAGGCGATGCAGAGGCGGAAGCGGAAGCGGAGATGGGGAGGAGGAGATAAGAACGGGCATGGGAACGGGGATGGAGGCGAGGAGGTATCGGTACGAAGGCGAGGAGGGAGGTCTGGAGAAGAGAAGTCGACGGATGCGGAGCTAAAGCCGGAGGTTGAGGCAAAGGCGGAAGCGAGAATGGAGGCCGAGGCGGTGGTGGCATCGGCGATGGCGGAGGGGGAGGGGCGCGAGGGAGGCTTTTTAATAACTGCGCGGCGGCGCGGCTCCTCCGCGGGGCGCGAGGAAGAGGGCGCGGTTATCAAATTGGCGTCGTCCGAGAACTCCCCGCGGGCGGCGCCCTCCCCGCCGCACCCTTGCGCCCCGCCCAGCTCAAGGGCTGTTTGGGAAGGTTGATGAGAGAAACGTACCAAGGCGAGAAAAGAGAAGATCGAAGCTTACACCGTGATGAAAAAGGGGAGTAAATGAAGACAAGATGAAGAATGGAGTAAAAGAAAATCAGGGTAGAGCCCCGAGATGGAATGGATTACTGAAAATAGACATGATGAGGCAATGGGCTAAATGAAGTCGAATGAAATATGATGAGATACAGAAAACTCAATAAAACGTAAAAATAAATTCTAGAAAATAAATAAAACCACTGATGAGGATACAATCGCCCTCAGAGCGATAACATTTATTTTCATATCGATGTGCGCATGAGTTGCTTTTGGTTGCAATATAGTAAGTAGTGGACATTTTTCATTTGAATTTCATTATTCATATGACTCAATACATTTTAAGAACAATACTCAACGAGCAACGGTCCGAACGAACTTTTTAATACAAGCAGCAGGTTAAAACAAAATAATTGCAATAAATCCTATTATTTTGCTTAAAAAATAATGATACTTTCATAGTGTAATACAATCAAGCTCTGTCACAATTGTTGATGTCCAACAACTCAGAAAACTGAATAAATTCATTAAAATAAGTCAATATTGCATTGTAATCCTTTAACTTCGTATGCTTCAGAATATGTATATTTCTTAATTTTGAATTTCTCAATCCGCAAGGCTTTTGAACACATCATTTCTAAACACATCATTTGCAAGCAAATAATACGTGCGCAATGAACAATTTGAAAGATGATCGCAATAACTGTTCTCCAAAAGAAAGAGAACACAAGCAGGTTACGTCGATTCAGTGTGACGCATCCCAGCTGAAATATCGGATTAGAAATGTGCGTGAGAGAATATGTGAATATGCGAATGAGAATATGTGCGTTCATGATTCAATTACTTTAATGTAATTAATAATAAAGTAATGTGGAAATTTATGACAATGTAGTTTTCCAATTGAGAGAAGAAGTATTAAGAAACATTTGTTTTAATAAGCAAATCATAAAATGTGAACCCAATAAATAGAATATTCTTTGTCCAAAGAGATTATTAGTGCAGTAATCCACAAATCGCTTAACACGGAGACTTAATTTTGGACATCTCTAATTTCATTACATCCTTTTAATTAAAAACTTATATATGAAAAAGAATGGCCGGAGTCGGTGCTGGGGGCTACTTCAGGCGGTGGAGAAGAGTCGCACTCCAGCAAGAATAAAATTTTAAGGGTTACGGGGCGTAGAGTGGTTCCTACGGTTATATTTTCTACACTTTTCTAACCTAAAGGATATAGGAAGGGCTACTGATGTCCCGCAAGTTCGCAGGGAAAGAGATGCATTTCTGTAATGTGGTCACCCAGACCGAGACCATTAAATTGTTTAATCCTGTTGGTTGTATCCCTCAATGTTCACATGTTAAAAATATTGAATCGAGGCGATAATAGTACCAACGATGTCAAAATAATGATCATCCTAATACCTCTATGAAATGTTGTTGAAAATCTCAATTATTTTTTAATACATTTTCTTATTAAGATATTTTATAGTTTTATTATCAATAATTTGAAAATGATGTAATGTACAAAGTATTATTTTTACATTTTCTGTTAGAAAATATTAACATTTGTATTTTTCTGTTTTGCTAATCTACAAGAATTTTCAAACAACGTTTGCCCGCGAAAAGAGAAGAGTAATATTTCCAACACACTCGAAAGTTAACCCTATGAATGTATCGGAGGCTTAATTTTAGAAAATTACATACACAAATTAGTTATTCGTTATAGTTTCATAGTTGTAGTGCTGTTCTTCAGAAAATTGTTAAAAAGTTACCGCTCGAACGGAGGATCTTCCAGTGTTCGTCGACGACGACACGGGTGGTGCGGGTCGCTGCGGAGGGCGCGCTCTATCGGATTAGCGCGGGAGCGCGTCGCCCCGCCCCCCTCCTAGCCCCCCCCCCCCCCCCGCGCCGCAGCGGCACAATGCGCCCAGTCAGCCGTGCGCTAATTTGTTTATCCTGCGGAGAGGGGCGGACGCGTCGCGATGAGGTGCGGAGGGCGCCTAACTTACGAGGCAGCCAAGGCGCCCTAAGCGCAACGCGCACGCGTGCGCGCGCGAGGTGCGTGAAAAAGTGCAAATGCCACGTGGGCACGTCGTAAATCCCCCTACGCGCTGTACGCGGGTTATAATATTACGAGAGCGGGATGTAAACGTCGCAGTTTCTCATCGGCAAGTGTTACCTATAGTACCGTGCAACTGGCGAAAATCTTTGCGAAGACCAACTTTTCGTAGAAAAGTGACATCTCGCTTGTTTTCTAAAAATTGTTTTCGCACCCTTAGCTAATAGAGAAAATGTTGTTATTCAGCTTCTATGTACGTCATGTGAGATAATTTATATTATCTCGTATAAATTAATATGAGCATTTCATCAGTGACGTGTTTCCGTAATACGTTTTCAACTTTATTGTTATTACCTGCGACATTACAATTGAATTTATAGTGTCGTCATCACATGGGATAGCGCACCAAATACCAAGAATAGCCATTTGTACTAAGGCTAGGGAGAAACGTAATCACACTCATTTAATTTCAATTAGCGTATCGCGATGGGTTCGAAGACATTGAAACATGATATTGCGTGTGAGATACCAGGATTTTCACGTCGCGGCATCTGAGGGAGGAACAAATGAATCGGCAGAGACGGGGAGGGGCCTAAGGAAACTGAATGCGCAGAGCAGGCTGACAGACGCCACAATGGGGAGCTTCTGTGCATCCCGCTCGGCGAGCAGATGACACCTGACTTCGCCTTCCCTCTCTACTCCAAATGCTTCCCCGCTCTCTCTAATTTTCTTGCATCACGAGACACTCCGCGAAATCTAATTATTGGGGCTTTACTCCTTAATTTTCCCCTTGAAATAAGATCGCGTTTTACGATCTTGAAATATTTCTGCCTCAAAGGAAGGGAAACAGGACCTCAAACATCAGCTTTAACTGAATGTGTTGGTCCTATTACGAGCATTCTAACTGTTTTCTTTAAAACAGAGTACATCCAGAAATTCAGTGTAATGATCAATTATTTTCCGTATATGATTTTTATTTTGTTCCGATATTTTTTTAATAGTTTTAATAATCCACTTGAAGCTGTGCAGATTTTTAGAAATATTTTTGAAAATCGATTAAGGAGAAATAAATATTTAAAATTAGTTATTCAAGCTGTCCATAAGTTATTTTATGATCTCTATTGTTTCATACGAATGAAATGCGAATGCCATACGTTTCAAAGTCTTGTATTTTAATTTACACCGAAAATATAGAAATGATCTGATGGTGGATATTTCCTAAATATCAAAAGAGTGTACAGATTCGGTTTCTCATAAATGTGAAACAAATGTCTCGTAATATAGTTTGTGTAAGTTAGGATCACCGAACACATCACTTCACACGAAGAGTTACTGTTGTGTTAGGTTGCTTTTTATGTGATGCAGCCCTTTTGGATCAACAGAAGATGTTTGAACAGCCACAGTTGCTTAGGAAGCGGTGTCTTCCGGATAGTCAAGTTTCTATTGACTCCGACCGCGGAAGTCTACGCTTTTATTTGTTTGAACAGCAAAGCTTCGCACGTTCAACTAAAAACGCCCCTTCATAGGCCTGTCATACGCACCTCCACGGAGCAGCCGGCGTGAAGGCGCAGTCTAGCGGCGCTGCGCGCAGTTTGCCAGCGGCAGTGGACCGCCGCCGACACCGTCTCGGCCAATTTACCTACGCATACAAACGACGCATTAGCCGCGCGCAAGGCGCTTCCTGCGTGGCGACGCGACGCGACGCGACGCCCCGGATGCTCTCTATCAGCGCGTCTTGCCACGCGCCTCATAAATTCATGGGACAAGCCCCACGCGGCCGCCGCGCCGCAGTATGTGACCCGCCGCGGGTCGTGTGTACGCCGCGCCGCGCGTGGCTCTCTCTGGGAACGAGAGGACACAGAGCATGGATATGGAAATGGCTGTTGATCATTGACGTGTTACAATCGTCTAAAACAGGGGTCTTCAACCTTTTTTACCTTGAAGAACCCGTGAAGCTCATGGTGTTCTTGAAGAAACCCCATGTTTAAATAGCAGATCTAATAGTTTATCAAAGCTTTTTCTGTAATCAGATTCGTAAAATTATTTAAACAGTCAAAAATAAATAAACTACAGTGATTTTCATTTAATATTAATAATTTAAAACTCAGGTATCCTTTTTTTCTATTTGGACAATGACAACAAAATTTTAACAAAAAAAGTTTTATTTTTTCAATATTCTGATACACAATGTTTCGCGTAATGTAGTTTTAGGCATCAGGTGGAACAAAATTCATATAAATTCATTTGTATGAAAATTAAAAAGAAATTGAAAATGAAAAATATCTTTGATTTTGTGCATTTTGGTTTTACCCGTATTATTTTTTAATTGTCTGATCAACCTTACATGTTTGTACGATCAACAGCCTTTTTATATGCGATTCATATTAATGTTGTAATTTTTACTTAAATATTTCTACAAGGAAAAAATCCTTGAATAGATAATTTCCATTTTACACGTTTTGGCTGAGCAAATCATGATCATTTGCGGAACCCTTGTGAACGTTTCAGGGAACCCAGGTTGAATACCCTGCTCTAGAACAGACCTGTTGACGAAACGACTCGTATGAGCTGGCTCACGCTCTCCACCTGGAGGCCGTTCGACTGACTGAGCGAGAAGGGGAAGGGGACAATGTTAGGGAAGGCTCTAAGGGAAAGCCAGCCGATTAGATAAGGAATGAAGAGAAGTGTGAGTTTTTTTTGCATTAATGGTGCAAGAGACAAGAGATAAACTAGATGGATTTTGTGTTATCGTGAGGAATTATGTGATTAGGATTAAGTGGCCGCTGGTGCCCACCAAAAATAAGGGTTGCATATTCATCGAATGTCGGAAATATAACTTCCAACATTCAGAACACTAATACTGAATGAAACGTAACAAACTCATGTAAATTCCTAAAAACGATTTTTAATAAAAGTCTGTAGTATTCAAACATTACTCACATAATTTATGCCTATCCATGTCTGTATGCACATGGTGTGCATGTGATCAGTGATCATGGTTCCGACCATGGTTTTTCAATGGACACTCAAGTTTATCTATTAATCCTGAATTGAGACAATTACAGGTCTATACACAACTAGTCATACATACACAACTAGTGGTGCTGCAGAATGGAACAGAATTTCTTGTTCTCTACTACATAGAATAGAGATGTGTCTCTCTAGCCTGGGCTACCTTATCCTTTTTGTCTCAGCCTTCCCAGTTGCCACCTCTTCCCAGCTGCTTCCTTGCGACGTCTAAAAAACTTTTTTTTTTCATTTTCTCAATTTTTCGGTCCTCTAATAGAAAAGAACTAGTAATGCTTCAACAGCACATACTTTCCCAAATTATTTCTAACTTTTTCAATTTTCAAAAATTCAGAGAAACGAATCAAAGCTTCAGTGAAAATGAGGCCTGCGTTGCTTTCTCTATTCTTTTACACATCGTTTGATTTATCTGAGAAAAAATTAAAAGAAAAAAATTCGAGCAGTTCTTTAGGGAAAAAGTATAAATTCCCTTTACTTCCTGCATAAATTACGCGAAAATTACTAGTTCTTTTTTTAAAATTTGAACATGACCTTATTTAAAGAACTATGTTTCTAGAACAGATTACAATACGAAAACAAGGTGACTACCCACTGGTCACATCTGTTCATATTGCTGGTTCTCTGGTATTTATAGATCCATGAAATAGTTTCTGAGAAGAGACGTAGCTTATTAAAAAACACAAATAGCTTACTGTTAATTTTAAAACGAATATATGTTAATCTAAGTGTAGTCAATATCTTGTAATAGAAAGAATATTATAATAGAAATAACATTTTTTCGTTCAATACGAGCATAAATCACAAGAGTTTACAACCTTCTTTAAAATTTTGACACAAAATATTCAAAGATTACTGTGATATGTTTTCCATATGATTTATTACAATCCTCTCCATTTCTTTGCAAACATTCCTGTTACGTTCTTCTGAATGTTTTCTTACAATACTGAGTATATATTATACTGAATGATAACTCGGCCAGCGTGAAAAATTGTGTGATAGCCTAGTTCATAAGTTTTGATATTTTATGGCGCACATACATAGACCATTTAAAACAGGGAAAATATCTTTACTAATCACAAACATTTAACTACGAACGACGTAATATAAAACAATGAATGCAAAATATAGCTGTGTCATTTATTTTGAGCAGCTAGCGTTTTACCATACATTTCTCAACCACATATTCCATTGCGATTTCTCTCTAGGAAATTTGAAGGGCGACGTTGGTATGAGGCGTATAGCAATAATTTTCTTGTCCAACCAAAAATACCACACGAACACATTTCAATTCTAAAACGATTCCAACTAACGAAGTTGAAACGTAATCACTACGTAAATAGTTGTTTAGTTTTATTTAGTCAAAATACAGTAAAAACTGTATGTGACGTATGGGGGAGAAGATAATCTGCTCACGTTTTCTAGAGTTCCAGAATCCCTTCCCGTCATTTTAACTATAAATAGTTGAAAGATGAGTATAAGCTTAACATAAGTAAATAAAAATAAATTTAAAAAATCGCAATATTAGCAATATTTGCAAAAATAGACATTTTCGTTTCCGAGTTATAGAAAACTTATTTGCATCGGTAAACGAATTGCAAGTATGATTTTTCTGCATTGTTAACAAAATTGTAACTCGCCCTTACCTCTACTCTTAGCAAAAGGAGAGTTCAACAAAACGTGCGCATAGTGAATCTACATTTACGTCCAGAAGCAAAACAAGGGGCCGTCTCATCATTTGCTCAGTGGATCAGGGAAACTGGACAAAAACCTGATCGAGATGGGGATAGTAAACTGCAAGGACAAACATATTGTTCTATATTATTCTTTCAATGTTCCACATCTGAATCATCAGTTCCCATATAATCCCAAAATTCTGGGCTTTTTAAAAAAACATCATTAGTGATACTTTAAACTTCTATGTTAACAAACGTATTAAACAATGAAATACATCTATCATGTAAGTTGTAATGATGTAAGAGACGTTTCAAAAAAATACTTTTGTATACTCTTTGACAAATCAAAATATTACATCAAAATTATGTTTATATCCTGCCATTCAATGCATTCAGTATTATTCATACAAAAAATTTAAAGAAAAAATGCTGTTTTCAAGAAAATCTTGATTTAATATTTTTTTAAATATTGCCCATATTTCACTAAAAATTGCGCAAAAGCTACTTATATTTTGAAAAAAGTATAAGACTTTAGTTAACATACTAATTGTGGAGAATATGTTTTATTTGAAGTGGCTCAGCGCAGTGGCGCGCTGACTTCGTAATCGGGAGGTCTGGGTTCGATTCCCGGGCCGGCCATCCTGACCGGGGTTTTCGTGGTTTCCCTCGGTCATAAGGCGAATGCTGGGATGGTTCAAAAAGTCCACGATCACCTTTCACCAATATCCTATCACCTCCTAATCCATTAATAATAATAATCACACTTCAAGGCGTAATAACCTTGTTGTAATCCAAGGATACAGCTGAATAGCTGGAAGAATTACACACGTTAATCGTGTAGCGTGGTCAGTAATGGCCTATACGTCAATAATAATAATAATAATAATAATAATAATAATAATAATATCTCTATCTTCAATAATGTAGTTGTACGAGGGGGTGCAAAAATGTTCCCGATCAATCGCAAGTGTACGCACTTTCACTGCAGAACTATCCTGAAAAATCTGATCGAGGTGGAGGTCATTGATCCAGAAGATGAAGAACATTACTTGTTACAGGAACGTTTATTCCTTTTAAATTCAGTACAAACATTAATTTTAAATAATGCTTTAAATTTATTAAACGAATTTAAAGTATTAAATATTCCTTTAACTTACTATTCTTTAGGAGTGATACAGTCATAGCCATTTGAAAAGAACCTATCCATTAATTTTCTTAATTATTCTTTCTCAACGTTTAGAATATCGTCGATAGTATTCACTAGTTTTAGAACTACTGAGATTTAACAAGAAGAGTGACAATTTTCGGCAGAATTCATTGATTGAATGCTCGGGACAAAACCTTTGTATTAACATAAACAGCGTGAACTTTGATTACAAACAGTACACCAAATAGTAATAATGTCTCAGCAGGAAACTGCATTCATTAAATTGTAATTGATTTTCAATAAGCAGGGAAAGGACTATTAGTAGACGCAGAGAAGAATACTGTAATAATAAAAACGCTGCAGTCGTGACATCATATCCGTACTCACTCTCTGCGTTTCATACGCATATGTTGCTCTATTACGAGGTTTGAATCTTGAAGTCCACAAGCATAGCATTATAGATGGGTCATCCGAGAATTCATGAGACGGTTACACGCATAAAAACACCACGTCTTACGATATAATGCATATTTCGAATAGGAGCACCTTTGAAACACACATTCTTTGTTCTTTAATATTCGTTTGTATTTGGTTGTGCTTGGGTACGGAATAAGCCGTTCTGCAATGTGACTTAATTACGAGTGTCGACCCTCTCAGCATCTACGTCAGAAAAGCCCAAATGGAATTGAGAATACTCGGCTCTGCCTTTGTCCATTGCCCGACACAAAGAGGACCTTGCTGAGGAAGGCGACAGAAAAATTCAATTTTATGCTTCTTTAACGGCTAACTTGGATGGAGACGTTAATTAAGTCATTTGAAGTACCGTATCCTGTCTCTAGGATATGACATTTGCCCCAGAACGCCTCTGTAGAGGATCAGTTAAAATTATGAAGACGATATCTACTAATTCACTGTGTTCTTTTATAACACATACTAATAATTTTCACATCGTTTATTAGTTTAGATATATTCATGAAACAAATTTCACAACGTTTCTACATTATTAATAGATAAATGAGAAATACGACAAATAGGTTTTTCATGTTTGGGAAATTTCAATGAAGTGATGATGTCACGAAGTTTAAATGAAACAATACATCTCCTCCCTCAATTTTTATATTAGTAACAAACGACTTTCTATGCATATTGTTCCAAATCTCTCTCCTCCTGTTGGCACGTATGAGGAAAGCGATTAAAGCTAGCTATCGCAAATTAAAATTTCGTTTAAGTGTTGCCATAAATTCTTTCTTGTGAACTTTCTGAAAACGTAACAAGAAGGACACTTCCCCAGATTTAAATTAGTACTTTATGTTTACCTAATTTATCAAATAAAGTAAGTCCCATTTCGCTCATCCATTCCAGGCAGTCCACTTCGTACATCTGCACCGTTCAAGCCAATTGCAGCCTTAAATAAAATAGAATTTGCGTAGGTCTTCGATCAATCAATACCCTTCAGACCAATTGCAAGCCCTTCCATCACAATCAAAATCCGCCACAATGGCGAACAACTCTAAAATGGCCAGAAGTCCTCTTGGTTGGTCCTTGCACCCACTCAGTCCTTTCATCGGCTGCGAGGTCGAGAGGTCGAGCGAGCGGCTGGCCACAGACGGCCGTCGTTTCACGGCCATAAAACTTTTCTCCGCTCCGTTGCTTCGCCCGCCCCACCCCGCCCTCCCCTGCGCGGCGCGGCGGCTGGTCAGCGCTGTCCAGAGCAGGCGGCCGCAGTGTTTTATTTAATCCCGCATTGCTGCGCATTAGGCGACGCCAATTGAGCCATGTTACCACCTCGTTCGCCGCCGACGCCGACGCCCACTCCACAACATGTGCTGCAGCCATCCGCCTATTCTTCAGGAAAACGCTTATCAGCAGAAGAATGCGTGCCACACCGAATCGGCACAGCCATCAAAGTAACCGTCTTTATCAATATTAGGAAAATATGATATCCTTCTCTCTCTGGTTGGTCTAACGTTCATAGGTTTTGACCTGCATCCCCGCAGAACTGCCAGTCTTTTCTAGATTATGACGAACGAGACCTATGGGTACAGGGCATCAGTCCATCGCCCGACCTTAGAATGGGAGTGGAAACACGATACGGATGGCAGGATTACGTGTTGTCCTTGAGCTGTTTAAGGTCCTGTTACGGCATCGTCCGAAACTGAACGGAAGAAAACACGAAAAGAAGCCATAACCACTGTCCTCTACAATACTCATCCAGGTGATAGTCTGTTTCAGCAAAGTTACTAATGAGGTATTTCGCTTATTTGATTTATTGTCTCCAGAGCGCACAGAATACATTTGGAAATTCTGAAATTTGATGAGGATAGATTTTGGGACCATTGTGTTTAATAATGAACTCTGGTTTTTGACATCAAATGATGCTGTACGTTTATTTTTGCATCTACCATATATGTAGATTAAACTTGGTACTCGAGACAGGTTCATTACATTAAACCTCATGATGATACGAAGCACAATACGTTTGTCCACGAATTGATCTCTCGAATTTCATGTGCGTTATGCAACACATCAATTGTCTCTGTTTACTGCAGCCAATTCCGGGAGAAAAAGTTCATTACGAGTTTTCATTATTGGCCTCCAAACTTCCAGGAATACTTTTAATCTTCGCCGTCCTTCTGCGAAATGAAAGGCGGCATATCAATTGCATTGTTGCCGAAAGGGGACAGCCCGCATCAACGTGACGTTTTGTGCTGAAACCGCGCGCTCTCCAACAGCGGTCTTCGCATTGTGTCCCTGGTGGGGGCAGGGGGGAGGCGACAGGACACCGAGGGTGCGCAGCGGCGGGTTGGCAGCGTTGTGCGGTGAGGCCCATCGCAATGGGGGGTAACAAACAATTCCGCGCCCTGACGGAAAGAGCTGATAAAATAGGTGAGGCGGAGGTGGTGGTGGTGGCGGTGACGATGGGGACGGTGGGGACGGTGGTGGCGGTGGCAGCGGTGGCAGCGGTGACGGCGGTGACGGCGGTGATGGCGATGGTGGTGGGGCGGAGGTGGAAGCGGAGGCGGTGACGGTGACGGCGGTGGTGGTGGGGGCAAGTGGGCAAGACGGGTGGTGGTGAGAGATGATTGGCGATGGTGGTGGGGGTGGAGGTGGAAGCGGAGGCGGTGACGGTGACGGCGGTGGTGGTGGAGGCGGTGACGGTGGCGGCGGAGGCGGAGGAGGCGGCGGCGGCGGCGGCGTTAGCTGTCGCTACGGGCGCGTTCATTACCGGTCCTCCGCGAGGGGCCGGCATTGTACGTGCGTGCGGCGCTGTCGCAGAGAGACTGGCAGCTCGGCGCGGCGACCGAAGAGGCTGACAATGGGGGAAGCGGGCGGCGGCTTCTCCTTGGGATGATGGGGAAGTTGTCGGGGTTGCCAGCGGAAGAGAGGTGATTTTTGTGCGTGGAAATGAAACTGCAAGGAAGTTTACAGTGACTAAGGCCAAAGAGGTTGAACAATCGCCTCAGTGAGTGCCGAAAGGGTTACTCATTGCCTTGAGGCTAATTAATAACAGTTGCGATGTTCTAGGTGACGACGATAACGATGTCGACGATGTTACAGAGTACGGTAGGGCTGATTTTGATGGTACAGTTTGCGAAAGATAACTCAGAGATTACAACAGTGACGATTATGTAAACTTGAAAGACTTTAAGCAGTAGAGCCTTTAGAGGTACTTTCAGACTTAATGTCTACATTCTCACAGATTGTAACAAATATAATTTTTAATACGTAATAGAATGCTACACACAAGAGAATTATAATCAATTAATTATAATTGTTTTACTGCTTTGCAGCACAAATAATTCTGACCAACGATTATATGCCACAACGTGTTCATTTAAGCGAAGAACAAGAAAAGGCACTGATCTTTTTTAAAGTTAAAAATACCGCACTTTGTTAGACAAAGCTGATTACTGGACTTTGAGAAATACAGATTTAAGACAAAAAGAAATACTTGAATTGATGGATCTAATTGTTCCGAAGATTGCGTAAGAGAGAAGAAAAGAAAAAAAAAAAAAAAAAAAAAAAAAAAAAAAAAAAAAAAAAAAAAAAAAAAAAAAAAACGAAAAGGATTAGCTGAGAATGTAATCAATAACCGAAAGAGAGTTCCAAATATAGGAATATAGCAGCTGGCATGAAGTATTTCTTAAGCCACCCCATTGCAATCCCAATCAAGAAATAGGATATACTACATCTAGTGTGTAGGATATAAAGCATTGGAAGATCAAAGAAGATATCGTGAGACTGATACAGCATGCAGACTTAATCTTCTTAAGGCAGGAAAAAAATTTGAAGAATATTCTTCAAATCCTAAATTAAAATCTTGAAACCTATGGATACATTTCGTAGAATCAAGTAAGGAAGGCTCTGTGCCATACACTAGAGGTATGCCGGTTATGCAGCTTGGACAGATATCTACACCCGACTCTGTGGACGCATATATTTCAGTAGAGTCTAAAAGCTTATTTACTTTTGCTTATTGCTTTTTTTGTTTATCACTATCAACGTTTATGATATTATTACGCTCATCAGCATCATTATTATTTTAAAATTATTTAAAGTTATATTATTTTAATATTCATAATTGTAATATTTGTAAATTGTAGTGTTCAGTCACCAGGATGCAAACATAATAAATATGTATCTATCTATTCCGAGAAGTACAATTCCAGCGCCACTGCACTAAGGGGATAAATTGACCGAAAGACGGTTGCGGCGAACACGCAGACCCGACAGCTCACATGCACCGGCACTAACTAATGGAGCAGCGTCGCGCCGCGTCTCGGCGCAAGCTCCAGAGCGCGGGCGGCGAGCGCCGTGCGGGCGAGGGAGCGGCGCGGCGGTGTAATTGCTGCGGGGCGAGGCGAAGGGGGCGTGCCGTCGCCGAGGCGCACCGGCGAGCGGCGCCGTTGACGGCGGGTGGCAGCTTATGATACGGACTCCGACGCGGCTTCGAGGGGAGGCTGCAAACGGCGCGCGCGGAGCTCTGAAAGGGGAGGCGGCTGCACGAGGAAGGCATTGCGGGCGGCCCCCTCGCGAGATACGGCCGTTCCATTAAGTTCTCGACACATAACGTTTACTCTGAGGATCCAAAACGTGCTCTTTGGTACTTTTTAGAGAGTATTTCTGCGATGTCTTTAATTGAAGGCACTGGCTGCTGGTGGGTAATGATTGGAACGAAACGCTATTTCCGAGCAAAAGTGTAATATCAACTATCATATATGATTAATGTATTAAATATATTTAATGCGTATATAACACAATGATATTACTGCAAATTGGATCGAAAAATTGTAAGGTTCGAATCGCGACGTTGCGTTGGCGAGATTTTCGATAGCTAGATCGCTAGGTCGAATTCAGCCACTGGCAGCAGGATAATTCTAGTGGCCGGCTGGTCTTCTGATTGATAGTTTTCCGTAGTTTCTCCGATCAATACCAGGCGAATGACGGAACAGTACTCTTACAAACGGGACACGGACCGCGCGCGATCTACCTTTTCTCATCTTTGTCATAAGCTCACCACTGACACACACTTACTTATGCAAAGCACTACCACACCTATCGGGTCTGGTCAGAAACTTAGAGTTGCACCAGAGTCACTGCTGGGACGGTGCTCCGCAGGGAGAATTCCTATATGGAGAAATCTCGGCAAATCGAATAGTTAGACTCTATCCAGGGAGAAGACCACAGCCACAATCCGTGATAAAAAATATATACAACACTTTCTGGACTAATTGCCGAAGCTGTTAAGGTGCCCAGAAATACAAAATAATCAATTAATTTTGTAGAAAGATAAAAATATTCATTCCATACAATAACCGAATACATTTTTTTATGTTAGATATACTGAGATACAGTCATGCCCGGAGAGATATCTTGCGGCAGGACTGTTGTCACAGCGTTCTGGACGTGATAAAATGTGGAGGACTCTGTGGGTAGCTCTCAGTCTGCAGAAGCCGATAATGATTACCAGAAATGAAAAGATTTCTTACCTTCCTTTCAGTAAAGTGTTGACGGCTGTTGGTCTATTTTTTCTGGCCGTAAGGATAATTAATTGGCATATGAAATCAGTTTAATTGGTTTTGGAAAGTCTTCAAAGTCCGGTCTTTTAGCCTTCGAAACTTTTATCTGATACCTCAGGTACAAACGCCCTTCGAAACATTTTTGATAAAATATTGAGAAGCACAAAACATTCTGACATGAGTGTCAGATAGTAAATCTCATAATTGTTTGGAAAGTTCTAAAATAGATAAGTGTTTGCTGTTACAAATAGTATTTTCTACCCATTTTTTCCTCATTTCATCTCCGATTCGTTAAATGATCTCTGCGAAGATATCTAGCTTATTTACACATGTGAGCTCATAAATCACAGAAACAAGCTAATCAAAATAATTAAATTATTCCTCTCCGAATCGTACAGCCGTTTTATGTGTTTACAAAAATGTCTTACGATGAAGCTATCAGTAACGAAAACCTAGACCTAGCATTTTGTTCGCTCCACTCGCTCTGGCAGCTCAAAGGAAGTTGCGGCAAGTGGGGACGGACGTTCCGGAAGAAGCTGACGCCGACATCGCGTGTCAAAAGGCCGGCGAGCCTGGCAACGCCCTCGGCCCCGCCCCCTCGACCGCCGCTCCCCGGCGTATTTTCTTCGCGACCCCTGACGAGCGCGTGGACGCTGCCTCATTGTGCTCCGCCCCTGCGGACGGAGGGCGACGGTGGCGGCTGGCGGCCGTCGGCCAGAAATGGATGCACGCGGCACGAAAGTTGAAGGGGCGAGGCGAGGAGGGACCACTGGACTGAGCGTGTCCACAGACTCTCTTTAGGTATGCGTTTGTCGTTCCAGGAAACACGGAAGTTACGAGTATAACGTCAAATTGAAATTCCCATTTTGTATGTATTTCACTGGCCGCTCAAACAAATTCTTTTATACAAGATCTTCCAGTTCAGCAAATTCACACATCTATTACAAAGCTTATATTTTTCGAACCTCTCGTGAAGTTTATTCACTTTTTTATCAAACATTGTTTTGATTAATCAGCCAGTGAATAAATAGTTTATCGACAGTGCTATTAAATGAAAACCTTCAGGGCCGGATTTATGCATGTGCTGACAGTGCTGCAGCACAGGGCACTCCACCAAAAAGGGGCCTCCACCAAATAAAAAATTAATTTTTTTTTTAATTTTGGTCTATTTTTCTGCAAAAACTTTTTAATTCCATTGTTATGTAGTAATTTGCATTTTTTTAAATTTAGATTTCATGATGCATTTTTAGTCTCAAGAATATCTACTTATTTAGTATGTATTCAAAGTTATTTATGATTTATTCAGTATTAAACGCACATAATATAACCGAATATCGTGTTTCAAACATGATCACCGGTTTCGACTTGCTCTTTTGGCTAAGCCGATCTGATTTTATACTATGAATAACGTAACTTTTATTTTGATTAGATATATTTGAATTTGAAAGTTTATAAATGCAATAAATTTATTGAAACTTTACTTTTACTGAGATCGTATTTTATCTGACTTCATTTACTAATATGTGCCGATTATTTATAGTCCGAAGTAGTATATAATCGAATATGACTGTGTTTCAAGACTTCACCATAAATAAACGATTGATAACTGTGAAATACATGTCTCCTATTTCATAAACAAATACCCTTTGTTCCTTTAAAAATTATTTCATAGTCGACAGTCGTATTTGATTGACTGAACTATTTTGAACATCAATTTTGATATTCTAAAAGAATTATCTTTCGACGATGTAATTGAAGAGTTTGCTTACAGAAAAGCAAGAAAAGTTCCTGTAGTTTAGTTATTATAATTAAGTTGTAATGTGTTGTAAATATTCGGTTTATAAATAAAATATTGTACGCAAAAATTATTTGCAAAAAAATTTTTTTAATTAAACATATTTGACACGTAGATTTTATTTTGTCAGCTGCCAACTGCATATAATATATATGGCGGGGGGGCCTCCACCAAAAATCAGCACATGGGCACCCACCAAGTTAAATCCGGCCCTGAAAACCTTAAATAGATATGGACATATTTTATAAAAACAATTGAACGTAAATATTATACTTACATTAGTTACGTCATTTTGAAATACGTAACAGAAAAATAGTCGTTTCAAGCACAATTAATACAAAGATTATTTTGCCCATATTTCATTTAATTTAATTTATGAATGCTTCATGTCATTGTTTAGAGGATATGGAATAAAGTTTAAATTTAAAATTCATTATATTTTCTCTATACATCGTGTCCATCTTCACACAACATTACCTTCATTATATCACTGTTTATCATGCGTTTGAACAAGTCCCTCCAACAACACTTTTGTAAGAAGAAAATGGAATAAACAGTAGATTTACTCACTTCCTCACTTTTTTTGCGGTGTTCGTTCTCGTTAGTTGGCTTTTAAGAGACACACGAGAAAAAGGATTTTCTACTTCGTATTTTATGTTAATGCTCCACCCAAATCCCAGCAGCCGTATACAGCAAAAACTCCGTAATGACTTTTTCCACGCACCGCAACATTTCCGCCTCTACGCTGAGAACTTCACTGGAGAGAGAAGAGCACCACCACGGTCGACGCAATCTCCCATGCTGGAAAGATCTCTTCTGCAGGAGCCCTCCATGCCAAATATGCCTCAAATTAATGAGAAAGAAGAATTTTTCAACTTAATTTATCCGAACTCGGTTTTACGATTTTGCTCTGTAATAACATGTTCAAAAATATTTTCGTACATTTTACTTCTCGCGATTCGTGATAGCCGAAGTGTGTAGTCAAAGGAATACGTACTGACTAGAGGTTTTCAGCATGCTACTTATCACCACCATTTTTTTTGTACATGATATCCAGCCATCACATTTTTTCTAAGAGGCTTAGTTTATACGGTGTTTTTATATACGTGTACACTTAACGTTAGTACATTTTTCGCTTCACAAAAACACCAATCAGTCAGTGATGTAAAACAGTAACGAAATCCGTGTACTGTGACAATTCGTAATTGCGAAACCAAATAACATCGAAATGTAATTCAGCAGTTGGGTCAATACGAGAACATTTCTGTTCAGAAATCCTTGTATTATTTGAAAGCTTACTGGATACTTTTTTCTCGGATATTTTTGCTTCATAATTCAGGCAGATCATTTGTGGTAAGGGAGGAAGAAAGATGTATTTGCTTTGCATTTTTGTCACCATTGAATATTTCTTTCTTTCATCTTAATACCTCGCCTTTTTTCTTTCTCGCCCTTACGAATGTAAGACGAGAAAGTATTGTGATCATGTGCCCGAAAACGGTGAATTTTCGAGAGATAGAACTCTTATTTCGAGTAAAGCAGTGAGTAATTTTCAAGGGCTAGGTCGTGTCCAAGAACTACTTAGATTTATTGCTGTTACGAAAACTGGTTTTGCAGGTAATTTTAACTTGTGTTCAGCACCTGTGGAGTTTTCCGTAAGAATACTTAGTTGAATGTTACATATTATGATTCACGTCAATACACGGAAATCATATCGTCACACAACGTGTAAATAGTTTTTAAAATAATTGTGGACCTCGAGGTTAATATCCGCACATATTGGAGTTTATTTCGAAGCACCTACGTTGACTAGGCCTTTCCAGGTATTGGAACGTGATCAACTTGGTAATATTTCAAAGTCGGAAAGGAAATGAGTAGGATGAAATAATCATGAACTTAAAATTAAAGGGCAGGGACAGAGAAAGGAAACGGTAATTCTCTTTCCTTAAAATTAAAACTATTCTTCAGTGGAATGAAGAACCTGCTTTGATCGGAGAAAGTTTGCAGTCAGAAACTAGTCTAATTTTGGGTCTCAGACGCAGATCCGACAACCGTGGCTGAGACATAGAAAGCGGCTCACCTTGTGAAATACAATATGGTAAAGACAACATTTTTTATTTAAACCAACCTTGCATTATTATTTAAAGCAACCTTGCAATATTATTTCTAGGTTCATAATCTGTTTCGTGTAATATTAAAAAAAATGAATCTAGTGATTTTTCTGCATCCCGAGTTTGTGTTTATTCGCTTTATATTTCCTTTTAAATTCAGTATTTTTAAATTCAGTTTTTTTAACACATTTCTTTTTTGTGCAGTGTGGTCGTACGTTTATGTTTCCATAGATAGATATATCCATGAATCTCAAGGAATATTCAATTGAAAGAAAGTTTTTTACATTATTTATACAATGAAGGCCAATGGCCTACGAAACGTAGGTCTGAAAATTGTATAAATTTTATAAGTATTTATTATGTGAATGGGTGCCTACAAAATTAAAGGATATTCAAACCAATTTTTTTATAAATTCAATGTTATTTTATCTACCACGGTGAATGTGTAATTCTACGCCAAGTGTGCGAACGTTAAATGTTCTAGCATAGATAAACATTCCAGTTGTGAGTAAATGAAGCAATTCAAATAGAGGATTGCTCAACAAAAATATTTTGAAGCAGTTTCGCAATAATCGAACGCCGATTTGAATGCTGCAGCATTGTCATGCACCGTTCAGATTTAGAAACTTGAGAGTTGGACATTTTCAAAACCCATCCAGGTAAACGCTCCTCTCGGACAGGCATCTAGATAAGGCAAAGCTCGACCATCGACCTTTCATGACTTTCCTCAAACCCTGGGTTGGGTGCTCCTCCAACCCCGACGACGGTCGAATGAAAAGATGCATCAATCTCTCCGGGGCAGGGAGAGACCCTTTACAACTTGCCCTGAATTCAGAGCAACGTTTTCGTAAAGAGTTCAACTCAAAGAGGGCATCTGTGTCCTTGCGGACTCGAGAAACCGGGCAGTCGGACGGGAGTTTCCAATTTCCATCGGAATTTTTATATGTGGAACCAAAGTGCAAATCCGGCTTGCAATTGGAATGCAAACCGACTCCCCACTGCGGATATTCGGCAACTAAATAAGTATCACCGATTGATTGATTATTTTGTGTTTATGGGCGAGTCACCTGCTATGGTAATTATTACCGTAAGTGTAGTATTTTTTTACTCTGGGAGATGACAGAGATTCCCCCCCGTTAGTTGGTGAGATCCGGCATCGACCTACACGTCGGTTTGCTGATTTTCCCCATCCAGGTATCTCTACAAGCGGGGGACCGAATCCTGCTGGGAGAAGCTCTATGCTCCCAACCGGTGACCCGACATACGTGGGAGTATAGTGCTGTTAAGTGTAAGTGCATGCAAGTGTAAATAAAAGTGATGATCATAGGACAAGGAACAGGATGGAAAGATCTCGCACGGTCCGTGGCGTTTATTAGGGTACTGCCCTGGCATTCTCCTGGTGTTGATCAACACGGTTGATACAATACGGAAAATGCTCACCAGAGCAACCTCCCGCTAGAATTCTCCTCCAGTCAGAGACTGAATTCGTCCCAGTATCTAGGTAGTGTCGAACATTCTGCCACTATCGGGCGTCAAATTCTAGGACCTCCCGGTCAGAGACACTGCAGAGGCAAGTTGATGCCTTATCTAAACCGGCGAGTAACATCGAAAAATTCTGAGAGCCAGAAGAACGTTTCCAAACCGCCCAAGATTAATTTTGCTCGTCCCTTATTATTTCATTGATTGGTTGATTCATGGCTTCGGCTACTAAAGTCATTGAGGCCCAGAGATTAATGAATAGATAATTATGTGAACAGTGGATAAATAGTGGAAATAGAGGCAGGGAAAAAGGGAGAATCCTGAAAAACGGCTCGAGAGGTGGCTTTGAAGCCACAAATTCCTCGTGGTTTGTTCCAGACGTCAAAACCCAGAGAAGGAAGGCGTATGCGCTAGAGGTTTCGCCACGTGTTTCTCCTCGCCTGCCTCGATGAGGAAGTTTTGCACACCGTAAAGGCTTTGGACAGGGCGTGTAAACACATTCATCAGGCTCCGCTCAGTCGCAGGGACCGGGAAATCCCTGCTCGGCAGACTTTATCTGATCACCTGGCACATGTCAAGCTGGCATATGTGATGCTGCTCGCATATGTGACGCTACTGGCAAGCGGACCGCTCTCAAATGCAATACCAAAAACTGTGTTGTAGGATTCAATTGGACGACGCAAACCCATGGAAAAATACTGTATGGAAAAATGGAAAAATACTTATTTCGGTTGAATTTTCTCGAGCAAAATTTTGATACACAGTTGCATTAGTCGTTTACTGATACATGTGCATGGCTAGCATCACGCTTGAATTCATGACAGTTTTTAGACGTAGACCACTAACGGTAAACTGACAACTCTTTCAGTTTTTTTCCATTTGAATTTTATTTTTATTTTCATTTATCGCCACGTAAAGTAAGGCATTAATTCAAATTCAATTCCATTTATTATTCCATTAAATTCTTCCATATAATAAAAATATATAATAAAATAATAAAAATATATGTAAATAACACGAACCACGCGCGTATAAACAAGCACTCGGACAAACAAGCACAAACACAAAATTGACATCGAAATATGATTCAATGATAAAAAAATGGCAAAGTCTGTCAGTAAATGAAGAGTTATGACCCTATTCATATTTTTTGTGTTACTTGTAAAAAGCCAAATGCATTAGTGCGTACCAAACTCAAAATCGAGTTTACGCTGTAAAAGAAAACGCTTATCTGTTTTTATTCACTTAAACAAAAGCTGGTAAAATAACACGAGCTTTATACTCTTGCGCGTTGTTTATTCTATATCCTCTTGGGCATGACTAAAAAGATATAATGGTAAAGCGTAGAAGGGAAAACAATGTGAAACTTCTTTCAAAGGTGCAAAATAAAACAAAACATCTCGTTCATCAGAACCATTTTATCAACGTTGCTATCTTCAGTTTATTGGGATAAGTTACTATTATTATTATTATTATTATTATTATTATTATTATTATTATTATTATTACTATTATTAACCAACTAAGATCCCATTAAGGAGCTCGGACCTCCTGCCTTTTTGCAGGAAATGCTGGATGAAGTGATAGGGTAATGATGAGGGGTGAAAGGACCAACATGACGGTGGGAAGTGGCAGATGGGATAGTGTGAGGTGATCGTGGGCTTTTGGAACCATCCCAGCACTCGTCTGTATGACCGAGGGAAAACATGAAATCCCGGTCAGAATGGCCAGCCCAGAAATCGAACCCGGACCTCCCGATTGCGAAGTCAACGTGCTACGCACTGGACCACTTCGCTCGGTTAGTAGGATAAGCATTAGTATTATAGATATATATTATAACATAGATAATTATTTCACCAGCATGCAAAAATGGCGAATTTGTGAGCTAACGTAGGTGAGTCAGAATAGTGAACAATAAACGCATCGTTATTTGTGTCCGTCCTTATGCAAGTTCGTACGTAAGCGGTAAATGTCAACCAGTATGACAGAAGTAATCTGTAAACTGTACATTGTTTTCCGACGGTGTTGCTACCCCAGCCAGGTCATTTATTTGCCTAAATAAGAATTATTTTTTTGAAATGAATACAATATTTCAACAAAGGAAAAAAAATAATCACTACAATGGTTAAAGATAATTTCAACTAATACCTTTAGCAAATAGTCTAAACTCTCTCTCTAAATTGTAAATTCTAAGCTCACTGGAAACATTTTCAGAATTTTTTAAGCACTATCATCAATATGCACAAGTTAATTTGCCGAAGATGAAACTTCGACAAAATCCGCCTTCATTTCGGCTCACGTAACATGTCGTCCTCCAGGAATCGAATAGAAATCTGCCTGAGAGAGGTGGAAATTCATACACATCACATTCGCAATTGAATGAGCTTTGTTGGCGAAACACGGATTGCATAACAGTAGCACGATCTTCGCACGAGGTGGATGAATGCAAACAAAATCCTGTCACGTGTGACACAGCAGCAGGACCGCAAAGTTGGGTCTATTCATATCAATGTTCTTTGTCTCCCAAACAATAGGCAGTGACGATGCAATCGCTTTTAGGGTCCGTTTACTGACTGCTCCCAAACCCTGGATCATATTTCCTAAACACGTATTTGTTGAAACAAAGGTAAATGGCGTCCTTGTTTTAGAACAAAAATATTTATTCCTCATTGTTTATTTCCATAATACAAAACAAATCGGTAGATTTATGAACCCCTGAAGTAACTCAGTTTCTAAGAATTCGTTCTACATTCATTTTGTACAGATGGATCATGATGATATGGTCACCAACTTGCGGAGACAGAATTAATAGTCGGTACTGTAACGATACTCCAGCTCTGAGAACATTGACGTGTTGATTTCACGACGCTCCCAGGCTGGCAAATTGAACCGATAGGGTCATCCGTGGCACAGGGTGCCGACCGCAGCGGCGTGTATTTTGTTCAAGTGTGGGCGGATTTATGACCGCGAAAAGGAGGGAGGAACTCGGTCCGATGCAGGTCCGCCTGCCCTCACGGGAAACGAAGGAGGAGATTTTTGCACACCAGCCCTCGCAAAGGTCACCCAAGAACAGCCATTTTTTATGACAACCACCCCGCCTAATACGTCCGGTGTCGCACCGGTCAAAACGTTTCACCCGAAGAGATGATTTCAAAAAGGCACGGCATGCAGCCACCGACCACTGACGAATAGGGGGTGCCCAGCACCGCGCAGTTGCGTGCAGTAAAACGCGACCTTAAAAAAATTGAGATGCAAAGTCCGCCGCAAACTTTGCGAGTAACTGAACGCATCCCGCAGGAGAGTGCTTCTACATTGCACATCTTCGATAGCATGAAAGAAAGGTCGCACTTTTCAGACGCTCGGGGTCCGAGTGTTGCCGACAAACTCCAACGCAAATTTTTTAATGTCAAATTCTTAGCTCTCCATTGGTTCGAAAGCGCCGCCCTCCCCAATGCTCTCCGAAGAAGGTGCTAAGCAATCAGTGACTGGGTTGCGCGCTGAAAGAGGGAGTTCCGAGCTTTCGTTATTCGAGCGTCAGGGCCGCTAAGGCAGGGAGAGCTGAGATGTGATCGAGACGGAAAGGGAGTCTGAGATGTGATAGAAATGGAGTTTGAGACTCACTAGGAGAGCGCCACGAGTAGCGCCGCATAGATTAATGACCGAAGTGCTTCGAGTTCGGACATTAATGTGAAAGCTCAGATGACAAGTTCACTTGAACTTCGAAAATGATCTCGGCATCGCCTGAAGTTGGAGGAAGGCATTATTTCCTGCGCTTGAGAGCCTCTATATTATCACTACGTTCGTGAGTGCCTTAGCCACCCTTACGTGATAACCACGGTAGGATTTGATCGCCACATTTCCTTCACCGGTAATGTGTTCGGGACACCGTCGCCACCGAGGACGGGTCATCGTGACAAGAAGGTGCCTGGGTGCGTGCGCAGCCGCAGAGGCCCGCCTGTTAGCGTGAGGACTGAGGTGCCGCCTGGAAACGACGGGGAGCCAACGCGCGCCGCCCGCCGGCCGGCCGGCCATAATCGCCTAACCGCCACCCTCGCACGTCACAACTACCTGCCACGTCGAGTGCAGCCGCCCAGAGAGTGCAGGGCCGTGCCGCTATTCAACGAAGTAGTAAGGACATAAACGATGTTATTAGTTGGAGTCACCGCCCGCCCCTTTCTCCGGTATGAACGCGGGTGAGAGTGTCAATGAAAAAGTGAAATTTCAATGAGGCGGCAAGTCATTTTTTTGTGGCAGGAATATAACCTGTCTATAAAAATAATGTAACAATCAGTAAGTGTAAGTGTTAGTAAATAATGCAAGTGATCAAAGAAAAAAAATGTAAATTCTATGCAACCTATCATTCATGTTCGTGCTCATATTCATCCTCATAATCATCTTAATTTCTTTATTAAATGTGTCATAACAGTATATCTGTTTTATTGGCCTTTCAATTCCACATCCAGAACATCCTGACAGGTCACAGTACTTTGAATACTCCGATTTTTTTTAAAAATTCCTTGAGATACTTGTTAGTAATTTATGACCTAGCGGGTATGTAGAGAAGAATGCAAACAAAACATTTACCTGATTCAGATATAAAAATGGGGATACTATTTCGCATTCCAGATTGAAATTCATTCATTTTGTGTATGTGGAACGAAAGATCTACGGGGAAAAGGTTACAAGTCTACGTAAGTGAAAGAAGTGATCAGTAGTCACATTTTATATATTAAGCCATGTACCCACATCAGCAATATATTTACTACGTTTGTAATATTTGCACTTTTAAAAATTATGTAATTTATCTTTTTCATCGCCTCTGCAGAGCAGTGAAACACGAGTTACTAAATAAAATTTGCCATTATGTGACAGTGATGAGATCAACATTCTGTAGCTCTTCCTACAATGATCATCTCTCACCCAGCTGTTTACTATCCGAGATAAAACGCCTGTAATTTTTGTCCTTTTGTTATCTTATTTAATTTTTGGAAAATCTCTTGGGTCCGAAATTCCAGAGGGGGCCACACCCGCCATCATTCTTCCTGGGCTACCGGATGTGGCGCGTGCCGTGGCGTGCTCTACGAGCTGCATCGCGTCCGTCGCGGGAGCGAGCCACGCCGCGCAGCACACCCTGCAAACAGAACGCTCACATGGCCGACCTTTCTTCGGGGACACGTCCTTCCCTAATATTTTCGAGTATATCCGAGGCTTTAATTCTAATTATTTTGTACTAATATCTCTTTTAATGATATATTATATCGATATTTATTCCTTATACATCAAAGTGCACACAGATGGTATAGCTGCCTCGCGAAAATATATAAATGTATAAAATATATAATAAAATAAAGAATAAAACTAATATTTTTTACCAGTTACATAAAGGTTTCTGTTCTTTTATTAAATGGCGATAAGGGCGCGAATGTCACTTGTAGCAAGGAATAGCGTTTGAACAATAAGGATGGAAATGAAGAAGATTTCTTCATTTTTTTCAGTGATCGTTACTAATATTACGAAGATACATGATTTTTTATTTCTCTTACATAAATTTGAAGTTGCCTTTCTCCATCATAGATTGCAGCACGATAGAGTCTCCTTGAAACGCGTTCTTTTTCTCAGTTATGTTTTTATAACCAAACTTAAATTACATTTCACGTTTGCTAGCTTGATTTTATAACAACTTCTTGTAATTAATTTTTTCTTACAACTGTAACATATCATTAAATGATTTGAAGATTTTTAGTGTTGAAATTGGGATTAAAAAAATTCATTGATTGACATTATGCTTTTACCCGAATGTGTGTTATTTCAGAAACAATATGAGTCAAGTCTGTTTGTTAGTATAAAGAGGATTTAGAATTATTTTTGTTTGTTAAAGGGACAATATTTCTATAAAAAATAGAAGAGGCATT
This sequence comes from Gryllus longicercus, assembly GCA_038098605.1. Classification (NCBI taxonomy): domain Eukaryota; kingdom Metazoa; phylum Arthropoda; class Insecta; order Orthoptera; family Gryllidae; genus Gryllus; species Gryllus longicercus. Next base: position 582,729 of record JAZDUA010000080.1, on the reverse strand, counting down.
CTTAAAAAAATACACTATTCATGACAAATGCATCCATTTTAGGAGGTTTTTTGTTCGCAAGTCAGTACTCATTGACATTTGTCGTTTCTGGAAAAAATCATTAAAATTTCCTGCTTCCTTTAAAGTTCTTCTAAGATAGGTGAAGCGTAATGTCAGTTGCAAGTTATTTGCAAGTCGTGTCCTAGCCTATGAGGAATTTGGAATATGTATTGGCCGCTTACGCAGAAAAGGTTGGCAAAAAAATCATTTATCGTGCACATGGAATTCCGGGGAAATGTGTGTTGCCTAGCGTGTTCCACAGGAATTTGACCAGAGATATGCAGTAAAGTATTACTCACGATCAATCACCTTTGCAGCATATTGTATGGTGACTTACTGCCGCCTGAAGAGTTTTTCACAACGTACGTCAACGCTTTTTTGTGTACAATCTGCATTCATACTTTTCGAAAGAAAAAAAACTTCTAGGGAGTATAAATAATGTGAATCGTAATACAACACGTTTTAATTAACGTGACACTTCAATTCTGCGTCTGCTAATGTGAAAAGGAGCACTCCAGTTGAGAAGTAAACATTCAAAAGGTAACATGTCCACTTGGAAAAAACTGCGTTCTTCTGTTGTTATTAACTAGAATTTTATTTTCATAATGATCACGTATATCTCCACGTATTGAATCTTTGCTCCTCAATTATTTAAATATCTCTTCTTCCATAACTTCAAATTAAAATTCAATCATAACATACTAAAATTCAATAACTAGGACTATAACAATCGTGAAAATCTGATTATTATTAACCCTCCTGAAAGATCTCACGCTATTACAAGCTTGATAAGAATAATTCGTTTACTTGCTTTCTAAGGGGTACGGTCGAGCAAGTTCCATTTAATAAATCCCTTGTGTGCTTTGTAGCGAAAATGTACACACGCTGGTTTCACCAGCGGTCCCCGGCGAGACTGCATTCGACTACGGAATTTTAAATCTTTTGCTTCTCTCTGTCCATTGGGGTTCTCGGACATTTAAAAGAATTTCATAACGCGTGTTTTGAGAGTAAGTGTTGAAAAGAATCGTTTATGAAGAGCATTGTTTTAATTTCAACTATAAATTTGATCTAAGTTCTACAAATGTGTCCCGATAACGGAAAAAATCTTACAGGGGCAAAGCCCAACACCCTTCAACAACGCCTTACGTGGGCGTTGCTGAGGGCGTTGCAAGGCCCAACACGCCAACAACCCTTAATCCTTTCAAACGCGTTGTTTAATTGATGACATAAACTCATCATCTGCAGGATGTTTCTGAGTAATTTTCTTCTAAATAAAGAGTACTTCTCATTTAGATCAGGTGAACTATCTCATCCTGGTGTCAGGGTTTACGGAGCAAGGCTATCCATTTCACATCTAACAAACCTAATTTGCATACTGGTGATTCAGATTAAATTTTTGTAACACATTTCGAGAGCTTGTATAGGGTTCAAGATACTCATTGTTTTCCCAATCAACATATGGTGGAAATTTTATATAAAGAAGTCACACATGAGTAAGTTGCCCCTAACTTGCAATGCATCATGTGTTATTTTTGGTCGGTCAGGGGCTGGCGCAAAGAGATTTCGTACCCGCCAAACGCCGAAGTGCGGTGGATTGCCTAGGAGGATTGTCAGGAGAAATGACTCGTGTGAGACGATGTTATAGGAAATTTACCGCATACCCATTATTCACGCCCTTGAAGTTTGTTACATTTATACTCAGACATTCGGTACAATATTACTTGTTTCAAAAAACTATGAAGAGACAAGTGCTTCTTTTGAAAGGTGCAAGCTATGATGTTATAAGTTTGGACCAGTAAATTATTTTTTCTATAAGAGATGGCGTCATAAAAGAATAAACGTTCTAAAAATATTTTGAAAACGCAAGCTCATGTTATGACGAAATATATTAGTCACCATTTTCTTCAATAATAGCGGGTAAAATTATTTTATCAAAAAGCAATTACGTTATTTCATTTTGAGGAGAGAGTGTCTAAACTCCATTATTTAATTATTGTATGTTACATCCCCAGATATGTTTCTAATACCATGACATTACGATTAGAACCATTAGTTTTGAATGAAGATAAAACCGACTATATCCCTGATACATTCGATTTCTATTAAATACACGGACCATTCACACACATTTACAGAACGCCGCGTCCGCTGTTTCCTTCGGGATCCATCGTACGAATATCTGCTAAAGCCAAATTCTCTGTATTACAATCACCCAGCTCATCACCAAATGCACCGATATTGAATTCTATAAATAGCACCACCTATGCAATTTAGTATGACTGTTACTTGTTTCCAGCTTTTTGATTCGATCAATATCATTTGAAAGTACATGCACAAATCCATTAACAAATTATAATGGGAAGTATATTTTTACAACTACAGTTACTCCTTCGTTTTAGAAAGAAAACACTGTATTTTGCGCTATAATATTTCAAATTAAATATTATTCTAAAACATGAGAATCCTTTTGTATTCGTAAACAAACCAGGAAAAATAAATCTGTAAAAGTTGAAACCTGCAAAACGTGAATCTCATCGATATTAATCTGGCCCGAATTCTGCTTCCAATAGGCGACTTAAACTTCTGCACTCGCCAACTCGAATGCCATTATCAAATTAGCAAATCATCCCGCTCCTCGGCCCGTAATCCACTTCCTTCCCCGCACGTCGACCCTACCGACCTCCCACGCGAATCGGCCGCCGCCATCTCGATTCGGGTTCGGCCGCCTACACCCTCCTCCCCGTATCGATAACGCCGCCCTGACATTTGCGGGCAGCGCCGAAGCAGATGTGGCCGCGGCAAGTGCGCGGGGGGGGGGGGGGGAGACATCCCTGCGGGGCCGCTAATGGAGTCGGCGAGCGCGCCGCTGGGACGACCAGCAGCCGCGCGGCGAGTTCATTACGACAGCCCGGTCCCGCTGCGCCGCCGCCGCCGCTCCCCGTCCCCGCCATAGCCCCATCAAACGCCCGGGGCGCCTTTGTGGGCCGCGTTCAATTATATTGATTAACGCGAATCCTTTCGCCGTATTTAAATGAATTGGACGATCCTTTTGTCGCCGGCACCGGTCACGTGTCTCGGGTACTATTTATGGTATCCATGTTCTTGCGTTCGCGTTTAGCGCGCTGTTGTTAATTTATTGTGCTGCTAAATGGCTGGTGTGAATTAGCAGTCTGGGGAAATTTTATGAAGCCCGTGAGCACGCGGGACCATTCAAATTTAGATGAATTAAACTGGCAATTCGTTACCGGGGGGATGTCTAACAGGAATACAATCAATTACGGAACGGATGTTCTCACTGAATTCAAAAAACATCTTTTCCAGAACATCTGCATATAAAAATTAAACAATTTACAACTCTCAGTAATAGTTTTTAAGAATAAGGAATTCTAAATTCGCTAGCTATTTAAATAAATCCTATAAAAGAATTAAAACGTGAAGAACTCAGGAATTCCTTCTTAATTGCAATGATGAATTAGACAAGTGAAATTGTTTTGTACAACATTGTTTTGATCCCTCATTTAGTTTGTAAATTTTATCATTTTATTTATTAGTAGATCATAATAGACTATCATAAGAGATTAAATATCACATTTATGGTACTTGAATTTCCTTCCTAATGTTAGCATTTACATACATACAAAGCAATTGTAAAACAATCTTATAAAAATTTAATAAAAGACTTGACATCGACTTACTAAAACCTTGTATTCAGTTGCAATAAATATACACAAATATGTGCACTTGTCGAGTTTTGTTTAGTCTAAGGTCTTCTAGTAATTTTGAGAGACTTTCCAAAAGGTTTTTACTGATTATAAGACAGTTTACGAATTAGGATTGCAGAAATAATGATTTCTACAATTGTGACGTCCATGAAGTAATGAATGTTGCCTAATATTCAGACTAAAAAGGTTTCAACAAAATACCTATGGTGTACCTGCTGTAAATCAAACAATGCAAAGCAATTCATTTCTAACTAACAAACAATTTCCTTTGGGTAAACGCCTGGACTCTGTATGTTAATGAACAAATAAAATAAACGACAAAATAGAGAATACCCAAAGAAACAAATAACATAGCAAGCTGTAACGAGCTTTCGCAAATTGCTCTGCGCTAAAATTGTAGGAAAAGGCGTTTCCTCGAAACCCAGTAGTGCTCCCAGAAAGCAAATAATTTTCATGAGCGAACAGTATCAGCTGCACGCAACGCGCCGCTATCTCGCACGTGAGATGTATCAACTGCGTCAGGAAATTCGGCGACTATTCCACGGGGCGCCACTACAAAAACCAACATGACAAATTATTGGATATTAAAATAAATGACATTGCAAACAATATGTAATAGTATTGAATAAGATTGCTTAGTGTAATAGTTGTGAGCATCCAAAAACAACATTTATGTAATTATTATTATTATTATTATTATTATTATACATTATTATTATACATTATTCACAGTATCTACTGGTCGGTATGTCAACCACACAGGAATGATGACCAGGTGTGTGGTTGCTTTACTGAAGGTTCAGATGGCTTCTGACAATACGGCATGTATTCAAAATTACACACTTTGCATATTATATACATTCCTGGCATCCAAGTGAAGACACTCCAGTGCCCGAAGTGTCATTTTTGGGATCACTCCTGTAGCTGATATTATTATAGGCACAGTTGTCACTTTACTGAAGTTCCACTGAGATGCGACTTCATGGGCGAGATCGGTATACTTCTGGATCTTCTCTTGATATTTTCCCGATATGTTGTGGGTATTGGGTATTGATATATCGATAAGGAAAACCTGCTGATGGTTTCTATCAATGTACGTTATATCGGGTCTATTGCCGCCGACATGTCTGTCAGTGATAATGGAGCGATCCCAGTAGAGTGTGTTCTCACTACTTTCAAGCACATTCTGAGGCACATATTTATAATACGGCACGGAAGTGGCGAGTAAGCCCGTTCTCAATGCCAATAATTGGTGTACCTGCTTCACCACTTCATCATGCCTCTTTTTGTATTCCAACTGTGCGTGGCTGCTACATCCACTTGTCACGTGTTGGATAGTTTCGCTTGCAGCCTCACATCTTCTACACGAGTCGGAATGAATGGTAGAATCTCTCAGAATGTGTTTTCTGTAGTTCAATGTTGGTACCACTTGGTCCTGGATAGCTATCATGAAGGCTTCTGTCTCCGGAAAGAGATCCCCGTGCTGGAGCCATGCGTGCGACGCAGAGATGTCGACTTCTGGTTTACTCTGCTCGTGAGGGTAGCTTCCATGCAGTGCCTTCGCTTTCCTTAAGGATATCTTCTCTTCCGCTTCAATGATTGGTTGAACAGGCGGATCAAGCTTTTTCAAGTTCAGAGGACTATAGTTATTATCAACTGCGCTCACTGCTTGCTGAACTCGCCCACAATGTTCCAAGAAATATCTTTTGAGTGAAGCAATTTGAGAGCTGTGCAGCTTTATGAGATCCACAACACCTCGCCCTCCTTGCGACCGTGGAAGGGTAAAACGCTCTGTACTTGAATGGGGATGATGTTTTCGGTGTTGAGTCATAGCGGTTCGAATTGTCCTCTGGAGGTTGTCGAGGTCGGTATTGCTCCATTTAATAACGCCAAAGGAGTATGTGAGCACTGGAATAACAAATGAATTGATGGCCTGCACAAGGTTTCTAGCAGAGAGTTGAGTTTTTAAGAGTCCATGCAATCGTTTACACACTTCAGTTGTTAGTATGTTCTTAGTAACAGTGTGTTTGATTCGGAGTGACTGTTGGAAACCCAAGTATTTGTAAGTTTCATGGGGTTCCATGAAGGTAATCTTTGGTTCATTATCAGTTTCCAAATTTATAACTTGCATATGACCCCGAATGATATTCACTCTCCTGCACTTATCCAAACCAAATTTCATCTTGATGTCGTCAGTGAACTTCTCCGTCACGTTTATTAGTTGCCGCATATGCCTCTCAGTGTCTGCATAGAGCTTCAGGTCATCCATGTAAAGAAGATGTGAGACCCGGAGAAGAGTTGAGATCCCCTTTTTAAGAGCGATTCCATAATTAGCTGAATTAAGTAGAGTAGACAGGGGATTCAAGGCTAAGCAGAACAATAAAGGGCTTAAAGAGTCACCCTGGAAAATCCCTCGGCGGATGTGTATAGTATCTGTGTGGACGTATTGTTTTCCATTAGAGAGATACAGTTTTGTATTCCATCGACTCATCGCGGTTTTCAGGAAGTTTTGGATAAACGGGTGGACCTTGTATACATCCAAACATTGAAGGAGCCAAGAATGGGGCAGGGTGTAGAATGCTTTAGCGCAATCTATGTAGCATGCGTACACGTTTCTTTGTTTTGCAAGCACTTGCCCCATAATTACAGAGTCTATAATGAGTTGCTCCTTGCATCCCTGAGATCCAGGTCTACATCCTTTCTGTTCATTTGCTAAGATGTTCTGTTCCTCAATGTGTGTCATCATCATTTGTGAAACACAAGATGTTATGAGTTTGTAGAAAGTTTGAAGGCAGGTTATAGGCCTGTACATCGAGGGGTCTTTAGTGTCACCCTGCTTTGGTAACATGAATGTTCTACCTTCAGTGAGGAAGTAAGGTAGATTTTCTGGAGTGTGAAGAAAATGTTGAATTATATTAGCTATATGATGGTGAGTGCTTGTAAATTTTTTCAGCCAATAATTGTGCAGGCCATCACTGCCTGATACCTTCCAGTTATGTGCTTTGTTCAAAGCTGCCTGGACAATTTCTACAGTGATGATTGGTTCACCTATTTGAGGAATATCTCGGTGTCTGTCATATTCCATTTCAATCCACGTCCTATCTGGGTTGTGGGACACAGCAGATGACCAGATAGGCTTCCAAAAGTCCTCTATTTGTGCCTTTGAGGGAAGCTTTGACTCTTTGATATCATTTACAAGCCCTTTACTCTTTGACATATTCCTGTAGAATGCTTTGTGGCGACTATTCCACGGGGCGCCACTACAAAAACCAACATGACAAATTATTGGATATTAAAATAAATGACATTGCAAACAATATGTAATAGTATTGAATAAGATTGCTTAGTGTAATAGTTGTGAACATCCAAAAACAAAATTTATGTAATTATTATTATTATTACTATTATTAAATAATCAGTTTCTTTTAGAATTTGTAGATTGTTTCATATACAAGTTTGTTTTTTTCAATTTTGTCTCAATTTCCTTACCAAATATACATTCATAAATTTTAGAAATCTGGCATTTCCGTGAGGGCTTCGCATCAATCGCAGCTGCAGAATTATCTGGTATTTTCAATAAACGAAAACGATGTAAGAAGATAATGCAGCGCCTCAAAACTGATAATATACGTATTTCTAAAAGGTGCTTTACAAGAACACACAAAATAATGGAAATTGTGGTGTGCATTTTCACCCCGTTTTTTACTTTTGAAATGTATTTTTAATTTATCTTCCTAACTTTAACTATTTTTTGAGAGCGATAGACGCATTTATTATTAGATGTATTGTATATTTTTCGAACTTCTATTTACATTTCATCGAAATTAATTTGGAAACAATTTGCAGGCTATCCAATTTGCCTGGGCTACTCCAATTTGCAGGCTATCGTGGAGACTGCTAAACAGTGGAGAGCAGATCCACAGTGCGCGTGAGTCGTCTTGTAAAACCAAAAGTTACTATTAATTATAGCAAAAGCGCATAAAATACACTAGTGAATGCGTCTCTTAGCGTAAGAAATATCATATTCCAACATTTACTATAACAGTAAAAAATATTATATTAATTGCATGCATGAGAGTCTAGCGTAATATCAAAATACAACCTTAATCTAAAGTTTTTCTACAAAATAGTATGAATAATGATCTTTTGAGGAGTTGGTCTTCTGACCCTATCGTTATTGTCATATCAAGTGAACAATCATTTTCAAGTCGTCGCCGACAGGGTAATTGGAATAGACATGTAGATGACATCCTGATTTTTGGCGAGATGTGCGGTACTGCAGGGGGGCCAAGGCATCCGTGCCAAGGCACGGATGGCAGAGAAAAGAGCAATATAAGGCAGGATGTCCGATCAGAAGAAGCTGCCCTGGGATTAAGCTTACCCTGCAACCCTCAAGTGGACTCGACGATATTATCTCTCTGAATTCTACTCTCTAGAATATGCAATGGATAGAGTATTGCGTTATCAGCACACATTTCGCATTGCAGCATTTACCTTTGTCCATTTCTAACATGCCTAAAGCGAATTCGAGAACTAATTATTATAAGTAGGTTCGTATGTATAAACAGAGTATAGATCGTTCGTGGGCTGTAACACTAGCACAACTCAAAAAAAGATGTTATGAGACTCATTTTAAAACATTTCATAATAGTTATTATTACCCGAACTATGAAGCCTTGTAGTAATGGTAATAGTAACAATTATGAAATGTTTTAAAGTGAGTCTCATAACATCTTTTTTTTTTTTTTTTTTTTTTTTGAGTTGTGCCAGTGTTACAGCCCACGGACGATCTATACCCTTAATGCACCAGTTACTAAACTTGTGATACCTTATTTCAACCATCACTTAAAACTTTAAACGCGGTTATCTCGAAACGTCATATTTGGAGTTGTACCAGTATCGCAAATGTAAAAATTGGGTATATCATAATTAGGGGACGTATTTTAATGAAACGTAATTTTTTCTTTCCACTTTAGAACAATGCCGTTTAGTATTGACATTAATTTTATGTTACGACAAAAGGAAATGACACATTTTTGTCATTTTTTTACATTTTTCGTTGATTTCGACTAATAAGTAATTTTTACCTTTTTAGGCCATTTTAATGCATTTCCGCTGATTTCATGGTTTTTAATATAATTTTAATGGTTATTGCTTCAAACAATATTTACGGGATGCAAAAATGTTCACCACAGAACTCCTGAGTAGCCTGTACGATTTCTTCGTGCATACATTGTAATGTCCGCTGTTTTGAGTACTATGTAATCGAAGGTTCCTGTTACGATTATCGGCGCCATTGTCAGTTCGTCCGATTTGGCCATACACAAAGGTAGAGATTTTCTTGTAAAGAAAGTTCATACCAAATGTTTGCAAGCTGAGTTCACTTGAACAAAAGAAAGAAGCCTCGATTACATCAGTAATATATCCCACAGCTTGAGTTATTCATCTGAAGTGGTTTTGATCAAATTTATTTACGTATTTTTCTTTTTTTTTAGGGCACATTAAAAATATTTTATGAGCAATTTTTCGTCATTTTTGGCAATGTGTTAGGTCATCACAATCCGCCCTCTAATCATAATTCACAAATATCATACATTATTCGTGTCTAAATCATTTGTATATGAAACTCGCGTAACCTTTGCATTTCATTCAAGTTGCAACATGCGCAGCAGAACAACAATGTCAACGACTAATTTTTAACTTCGATTGCAAACATTATACGAGTATTTATCTACTCATCATTATGTTAAGAAGGAACAGTAATATATTCATTATACTGAAATAACAAACTAGTTTAGTTTACTTATTTTTCCTTATTTTCTTGTAAAAGTTGAGTATTAGTTACTTTATCCAGAAAGTCATGAAATTTAGCAATTAAATACACATTTAATTTGAAATTAAGTAATATTCACTCAGATTCATTCGCGCTTCAGATTTTTTGAGAGAGAGAGAGAGAGAGAGAGAGAGAGAGAGAGAGAGAGAGAGAAAGAGGGAGGGAGGGAGAATTCCTCCACCGGTTTTTCCACATCAGTTACTGTAAAGAGGTCTGAGTTTGGTAATTGTTGAAGCGCTACGTGGCACTCAAACTAACCGCGTGTTCGTCCCAACCGCCCGACCGTCTGTTTTGTGTCCGTCGATACTGCGTGTCCGACTGTCTGTGGTTAATACTAGCACCCAAACAATTCAGACGGTATTCTCCACAACGGATAGTCTCCCACCGATTTACCCAAAATCAAGTTTAGTGTGTTTTATTAGGTAATTAATATTATTGTCAAAAATGTCTCCATTTTTTTCTTTAATTTTTTTCAGCGTGTAGAGAAAGGGGCTTAAAATGGCGCAGGGTTCATCTATTCTCGGAACATTCTGAATTTTCGAAAATTGCAAAAGTTACAAATAATGCGGGGAAAAAGTGCTGTTGTATGTTTTGAATTATGTACGACCATGTGCAATTTTGCTACAAACTTTAGTAATTCACCTTCGTTTTCGGTCATTTCTGTGGGCTCTAGCCAAAAGTTCCTAAGTCGATAGGTCGATATTTAAGGATTTAGAAACGTTTTCTACCTTGAGACCACAAACGTATTGACGAAGTGGCACTTCACTCGTCACCTGGCGAGCCACCTCCTCTCCACGTGTTCTCAGTCAGCCACGCCCTCCACCCGCAGGCTCGACGACTCCCACGCCGCGCCGTTCCCGCTCCAGGCCGTGCGAACGCGTGCGCGCGAAGGGGTGTGACGCGGAACTCGGCGCAGCGCCGGCACGCGTGATCAATAGGCCATTTGCACGGAGGCTTCGAGGGGCTGCGCTGCCCTCGCCGGCTGCGGGGATTGCGCTTCCGTCGCGCCGCACGCCCGCAGTCTCCTGCGCCGTCGCCGCGCGCGAGATGAGACTGGAGATGAAAAATCTGCTTGTCGTGCGCCCCTCCCCCCCCCACGGAAATATTACAATCCGATCAAAATTATAATCGGTTTTCAGTAAAGGCGATTTTGTTTGGCTTTACTATAGAAGGTGAGCGATTTCGATACGGAGACATTTGATGTGTTCTAGCAGAAATGCTGAATTCTATTTACGACTTTGTATAAATACACTAAATTACCGTAAAATTGTTAGACAATTTTTTTACTAATATCATCTTTCTATTTCTTTATAATATTAAGAGAGTGTGATATGCGGAATATATTTAACGATATTCAATTCTACATCAACGGGTTCCAATAATTTGTCGCTCTTTGAACTGTGATTTTCCAATGGGGAATTGGGTGATGACAACATACTTTTATGAATATTTTACTTTTATGAATAAAAAAGGGCCAAGTCAGGAGATGATGTAGCTCCACGACATCATGCTTGGTCAAAAACCTCTTCACTGGCAACGCAATGTGGGGGCGGGCGTTGTCGTGCAACAGAAAACAACTCCCTTTCTGTCGAACAACGGACGCAGACGTCTTTTTGTTTCCCAGACTCAAAACTGTGATCTAAGGAACACGCTTTGTGGATGTTCAAGACATCAAGAAGAACGTGACGTCGACATTGAAGAGCCGTCCGAAAGAGGACTTTAAAAGAGGTTTCCACAACTTATACAGCCGAGCACAGAAGTGTATTATGGCAAATGGGGATTACTTCGAAACATATTAAAAGGTTACGTTTTTCACATCATCTTTTCTGGTGTTATTGGAGTAGTCATGGAAATTAAAAGCCACAACTTGTATAATACATCTTCACCAGGTTTTTCACTTTAAAACTAAATTTTGTGATATGCAAATTACGAAAATACCCTGTTTTAGATTAAGGAACTTGCGCTCTTTAGAAAAAAGCACCCACTTAGATGCTTATCCGAAGCAGGCTACATAGACCACAGTACACTCATGCTCAAAGTAACTACAAGTCATTCAAGAAAATGTAAATGAAAACAGGTAAATCATTCATGTAAAAAATACGATGTTGAAATATCGAAAGACAAAACAAAGGTGATGGCATTTTCGGAGAAACATCTAATACAGTCAAAAATTATTTTGGATAAAATAAGTTTAGAGCAAGTTTCCAGTTTCAGCTATTCAAGTTGCCCAGTCAATCAAGATACCAATAAAGACATTAACATTAAATTAGCAAGGTTCAAAAGAATTTGTGGAACTGTACATAATGTACTAAAGCATTAAACAAGACAAGATGCAAGAATAAAGTGTTATAAGACTATAGCTCTTACATTTGTTTTGTACGACAGCGAAAGTTGGGTACCAACAACAAGAACCTTATGTAGAATACAGGCTGCTGATATGGATTTTTTGAGGAGAATGCAAAGCTGCACGAAAGAAGATCATATTCGTAACGAGATTAGGGAAAAACTATATGCCGAAGGAATTGGAAGCAAAATAAATAAATACTGAAACAAATAGCATGCAACGGTATCAATACAAGCAAAGGATGGATAATACAAAACTACTAAAATTAGCTTTACTCTATCAACCGCATGGAAGAAGATACGTGGACAGACCCAAAAAAACGATGGAAGGAAAACTTGTGAAGACGGTACAGTCTCAAGCCTAATTCATGAAGTGCAGAAGAAGAAGAAGACTATAAGAAGCGATTTACACACACGGAATGAAGTCTCAATAAAACATTTTTATGCTTTTTAAGACAGATTTCTATAACGTCGCATTAGCTGATTTTATCTTTAAGACACATTCTGCTCGTCACCCAACAATTTACTACCTCAAAAAATGTGTAAAGTGGAACTGATATTTTCACCAACATCACTTGCGTTGTACAAAAGAAGTGATGCTACAAATTCACATTCATGAAATTTTCAAATCATTTAAGTCAAAACATAAACATGATGTTTTACTCATAAATCCATTAGATTTTCAAACCTATGAAATAAGAGTAATTTAGTATAGACTGAAACATTCTCTGAATGAAGATTTCTCAACGTAATAAAAACGTTACTAGTAAATTAATAATATTTAGTACATGTCAGTTTCCATCGATGTAGTAAAGTTTAGTGTTAGTTCCCAGGACACTTCATGAAATAAAACAAAGTCGGAATAACTCTTCCCTTCAACATCAGAGCAACTATTCTCCTCCGCGTCTTCAGAGACGAAACCTGCGGCGCGGCCTTCCCTACACCTTCGAGAGCTCCCACATAGCGGCAGGAAGCTGATTAAGAAGACCCCGTGGGCACGGCCCTTGCCCAGCGCCCGTGACAAACGGCGCGCGCCCCCTGGGCGCCGCCGCCAGAGGGTCGAGAGGGCCATTACTTAGCTATTCATCAACTTTGCCCACATTATTGGACAATTCGAAGGGGCCCAAAGTTCGCCCTCGCCTTTGTGGCTGCGAGTGGGTTCAGCACCGCACCATAAGTAACTGGAAACGGTTCTCTGACCCTGTCATATATCTCAAGGAAGCCATGGAGGAGGATCCTAATGGAAACACTAAATAGAAGGGAGACCCAACGCCGCGGGCTCTTTATGAAAGAGCGGGCATGGGTTATAAATGAAACAGATGGAATATGGGCACCAAGAAAGAGGAGAAACGAAAGGAAAAATGAAGAATGAAGGGAAACTTGATTAAGTTCTCAGTGCAAGAATGATCGGAAGTATTAAAAACAATTTTTGAGAAAATGTGACCCGGCAATAAATAATAATAACAAGCTTACGGTCGCAAATTAATAATAAAAGCAGAATGAACAAAAAATGACAATAGAGAAAATCTGACTGGAAATGTATGTTTGGCTTGGAAAAAGATAATGTTAGGAAAAAAAATCAAAATTATATTGGCGAAAAGATATTGAATTGCGTCTTGAACAGAGATTTAGAGTGTGTTCGTAACTTCAACATTATGCGTAGAATAAATATGCATTTGTTCAGGCAAATGCACACAGCCGCACATTTGGCAATTCCAATAAAAATAATATTTAAAAACAATATCACAGGAATGTAGGCTCCAATCTAGACTACATACTTGATACTATCATCAATATGTTAAATTTAGAACACGAACAAAAAAATCATCATGCCCTCTTTTACAACCTCAATACTCGGCTAACTTCGTGCGGATTTGCAAGCGCGATGGGAAGAAGACCTGATCACGTTTCCGCTCCATGAGAATGGAAGAGACGTACGGATTTTCATGTCGTTATCCATTCGCTCTTCGACCTCTCGCTGCCGCGTCTTTCGAGCTATCGATTGGAGAAGGTCGCGGCACGTGCACGGCGACTCTCGTCGGGCGCATAACACTCGGCGCAATAAAGACCCCCGCCCATGTCCGCTCCCACCCGCCCACTCCCTCCCCGCACCCCCACTGCCACCATGCTCACTCCCGGCTCTCCACACATCCTCACCCTCCCCACACGCCCCAGAAATTCTGGGTGCCTCTCTGCCGGATTTCCCCAACCAAGCCCTCCCCGCATCCCTCACTCCCCCCGCTCACTCCCGCCTCCCTGCTCACCCTCGCCCTTCCCACACGCCCCAGCAGGTCTTGGCACGCCTCTGCCAGACTTCACGCGCCCACGCGTGCACCCAGCAAACCCGCATGGCCCTCTCACCCCAACTCCGCACGCTCACTCAACTCCGCCAACACACGCTCAACCCCAACCACACACCGCGTCCCCCTCACACGTTCCCTCCCCACCCCGTCTCGTCGCCGCTCCCCATTCCCCGCCCCTTCGTTCGCGACCCGCTGCGGCCACTCTTATCCGGTTTCTGTTAGCTCGGCCTCGTTAAGGCCGCCGTAACTGCAGGTCGACCGCCGCCGCCGTCGCCGTCGCCGCGGGAATGTACAATATTTCTGGATGAACCATAAAAAGGAACGCGCGCCCGCGGCGCAGAGGGGCGGCGAACGGGCGGGGAGGGGCTCCATCGGCACGTGATGGCCGGATTAACGATAAGTCGGTGGCGTCGCGTCGGCCCCAGGCGGCGCCGCCCCCGTTTCCCCCTGCTCTTGTCGCCACCGCCACCTTTTTCCAAACACTTCACCTTGCCCCTCTCTTATGTCGTATCCACTCTGTCATCATCGAAGTCAAACTTATTTTCTACACTACTCGTCATTCTCCGCATCACCGTGGCCTCCTCCTTACTTAACACTTCTCTTTCATTACTACTCCCGTTATCGCCTTTCACTCCCCGCGCCACCATCCCTCGTCACCGTTCGCCGACCACCTTTAAGAAAGTCCACTGTCTCTCCTCTTCTCGCCTCAGTCCTGATTGCCCGCAAACTATCTTTTATTTACCCCCCTTTGGCCTTTGATGCGGTGCCTTGGTGACAACATATTACACTACTACGTCTTCACAAATCATATTAATGTTGACTGAATTCTTTCTGTATTTAAACTCTATTTCTTCTTTTATCTGATGGCAAATATCTTCTTCTTCTTCCTCTTCTTCTTTTTTTTTATAATTGATCCCCGTTTCTCGCACGTGTTTGAATTTCAATGCGATTTTTCAAGCAGAATGACTTCCTAACAAGACATCGTCTTTAATGTGTAGAATAATTATATGGCGCAGTCACATCATTTTTCGCCTTTAATGTTTAGTCCACATGCTCACGTGCATCGCAGTTTTTCTTCTTCATTTCAGCTTTTCTTCTTCACAGCACGTCTTCCAACGATAATTTATTGCCTCGACTTTTCCCAACATTCGCGACGCTTCGCTCGAAAGTGCTATGCCTCCTACTTCAAGGCCATCTAAGTAGTGGCGCTCTCGTCTCGTCCCTCGCCGGTGGGGAGGACGCCCTCTGCGGGCCTTCCCTTGCACCCGCGCCCCTCTTCGCCCCTTCATTCTGCAGATAAGACGCTCTCAGCGGCCGCCTCTCCAAACACGGGCCGACGTGTCCCGATACGCGATAGCCTCGCTGTCAACACACCGGGAACGGGCGGCCGAGAGCTCAAGAATATCAATTTCTCAAGAGCTCAATTTTCGTGGATGCTGGAAGCCATTGAATACGGGATATCCCCGCCCGAGGGAGCAAGCGTTCTGATGGCAGTTGGGAAGATCGTTATCCATCCCCTGCAACCACACCCTCCCCGCACACGACGGTCCAAAACGATGCTCAAACACAAAATTTTAAGTTCTGTTTATTTAACGGCAACCGCAACTTGGCAGAATAAAACGCGATTGCGGCGTCGCCGCCGGAAAATGCGCGAGGCCATGCATGTAATAACCTCCCATAAAAGAGGACGCACACAACCGGAAGCGCTCCAAACACACACCATATATTCCGCTACCCCAAGGATTTCTCATGGGCAGTGAATTTCAATTACTATCTGCTAATCTAAAGATAATTATAGCAATGAATATATGCGACCACTATAAACGCCTCCGCAAATGGGCAGGCTGAATCGCGAGTGCGAAACGGGAGCCACGAGATTGCGAGGGATACTGTGCAACGGCTGGAGATGATTCCATTTCGAGGCCCAGTGGTCGCCCACAGCCAAAAGGTATTAGTGTGTGGCGGAACACTAACCACCGCTTCCTAATGAGATTTATGGCTTTGAGAATCCTCCTGCGTATGGCTTGCTTGCTCACAATTCCTCTCTAATACCGATTGAAAATGGATTGCAAATGCACCAACTACTAAGTTTGTTTCATCACTTTTAAACTCAAATGTAAATATCTTTCCGGATAATAAAAATACATAATACATTTTATTCTGCTTTATGTATTACTGTGAATCACAACCTCCCAATAGAATAATATATTAAAAGCTTGTTTTGAATATCCTATGATTTTATTATGGCCTCGTAGTAAATTTGTAACAAACTTCATAGCATTTTTAATATTATATTAAAATGGTACACTATTTTATGGAGCATTGCATTTGTATTTTACTCTATTGTGGCAACACTCATGACTTTTTATGTACCTTTTACTTTCGCTTCTATAATACACTTTACCTTATCAATGATTATTATTTTTAAGACACATTAAACGGAATATTGTTACAAAAGATTGCATTCTCGCCATTCTAGGACACGCACTTATCTTTTTTCCTCGCGTTACTCTCGCGCGTTGCAAGGTCCGCGAGATCTGCCCGCAGGCGCATGCCGGTTATGAACAAGTCAGTGTGGACGATGCGAATGTACTCCGTCACTGCGCCCCAGCCCATTTTCGGGAGACAATTGAAACATGATAATGATCGGAAGGAAATGCGAAAGAAATAGCGCGCGCGATCCGTGACGTTTTGTACAATATGCTCTTCCGACATTCGCCTTGAAATAATCAGGGTCACCTAAGAAATCACTCATCAAATTAATCGTCCAAGGAATTAAATTTCGTATAGCGCCACAAACTTATCGATATTAAACATATCAAGTAGACTTCTGGCACCTTACTAAGAACGAACACCCAATCAGTGCTACGCTCAAACCTTAAGGTTTTTGCCGCTACCGGTGTTGGTTTCTACGATACGATTAAAAAAGACGTAAATGGCTATCTACAGAAAAAAATCAAGCCTGGATGGGGTTTTGAAAATAACTTCTTTCTCTCTCACGAGCGCGATTCATCAGAAATGACTATGTGGTCGCGGAGAAGTAAAGTATGGTTTTTCCAACGCTATAATGTGACCTTAAGAACTGTCTACTCATTTCCGAGTACGATCTAAGTCCATGACGTTGCTCAAAATGTGACAATCCTTCTCTTCCAAAAAGACTCGCAAGAATATTTTCCGGATGAAAGTAAAGTTCAGCTTTGATTAAATTTGCATAAATAGCACTTTTCAGTCTTCACACAACAGAATAACCTTAAAACCAAATGTACTTCGCCAGAAATTTAACAGTTGCATCTTTCCCGTATCTCTTGTGGGGTAGAAGATTCAAATAAGGAAACAAAAACAAATCACAACGTACATTAATAGAATTTTAGTCAGAATGATATATATTTCGTACACTGTTGTTTGTGAAAATAGCAACACCAAGAAGGAGATATACTGTTAAATAATGTTCATTCTACAGATTAGGAATATCACAATATATAACTGATTAGAATTACAGACTATACCTTCATTTTGACCATGAGAATTTAGTACAATGTGAAGCCGCCATGCGCTAACCGATCAGATCTAGTCGTCGCCGTGGCATGGATTCAAAGAGTACCTGGAAATGCTGCTGGGGAACACACTGCCACGATGTTTCTATGCGAGATCAAAAAGCATCGACAGTAACTGCAGGAGGACCGGAACGAACACGTTGTCGACCGATCATATCTCAGACATATTCGATGGCTGAAGTATCAGGCAAACGAGCAGGGGACGGAAGCCAGGGAAGCGTTCTTGCAGAAAGCTTGCACACTCGTCGTCACATGCGGTCGAGCATTGCCCTACTGGAATAAGACATATGGATCTGCTGGCAGGAGGGGCAATACCTCGGGTTCTAAAACTTCCCTGATGTAGCGGTTACGGTTTAGTACGTATGCGCCAAGATCGTACGATGTAGCCAATGGCGCCAAAAAACATCACACTTGAGGTTTTCCGCTATGGCGCGGAACAATGCTGGTTGACAGATTGCTATCACCACGGTGGCGTTGAACACTTATGCGGCCATCGCTGTAGCACAAACTGAAGCTGGACTCGTCCTAAAACACTCCCAATGAACAAGTTGTTGCCTGAGGTTCATTGCGGTCTGAGGCGTTGGTGGTTTCTGGTCATCGGAATCCGACGCAGTGGTATGCCTGCCACGAGTCCAGTTCTCAGCAGGTGTCGAAGCGTCGTCGACGCAGACATGACCACACGCGTTGCAATGCTCCAAAATCTAGCCAACACTGGACGACGCTGTTCTGACGGTTACGGACATGCGGGAAAGATGGCGACCATCGCATGCTGTGGTCACATAGTTTGGTCTAGTAGCCGCTAGCCGCTGTGTACGACCCTCCTCTATTCACTGGTTCCACACACTATCACTGTCGTAGCTGCGTACCCGTTCTAGCCGCCATGTCACGGTACGACAAACTCGCTTATTGGAAGCCGATCATTCTGCCCCCTTCGAACTGATACAGACGGATGCTGCTATTGCGCCCTTTGTCGTCTACGAGGCATCCGGCATTTGTTTGTACGTTTCCACGTCGTTTGACGGCTCTACACCGACTGAGAGTGGCGTAACATTGACCTGATCCGCCACGAAAAGGAGAGCGTTGTTAGGCCAACGTGCACGCCATCTCTATTCAAATTTAATCACTTCTTATGGGTACGCTGTTCTACACATCCACCGATTTTTAAGTGAATCCGACTATTCCTTCTGGGTGTTGCAATTTTCACAAACACCAGTGTAAAAGCAAACAACCGATATTGTGGTATTCACTTTACACTATTCTTTTTATTCTGGTTACGTGACACGAAAACAAGACTACATTAATGCATTTGCGAGACAATAAACGGTGGATCGTAGAATAGATGCAGATTAATATACACAGACAATATATACAGTGTCCAAATTGCATTTTCGCAAAGGACAAAATGCAATCGACCACCATAAACTAGTTTCACATATTCTTTTTCAGTTGCACAAGACTCGCTTTGTTGTAAGTTGACACATTTCTCTTTCACGTTTTAAATTTCCATTCTCACGTTTGCTTGTGTTTACGCTCTGACATTGATAACAGCTCTCTTAAACAATGAAAAACCTTCAGAATATAACTAATTTTAAAACAACTATTTTGTAAATGAAACCACCCAAACTTAGCAGTGAATATGGAATTTTCTTCCATATTGCAAAGCCGTTGTTTCATTGCCATGGGTTAGTGTAAGAAGCGCGTATGCGGGAGCACATGCGACACGACCGGCTTTAACATATCCACAAATCGGCCTTGGCACAACACGCCGTGGAAACGGGTCACTTTGTTAATTACCATGAAACTCGCACCATAACAGAAGACCGGTGGTGGCCTCGTTTGATCAAAGAGGCTTTGGAAATCTCTAGGAGGCCGGCAAACCTCAGTAGAGATGATGGGCTCTATCTTAGCAACACCTGGAGACGGGCCGTTGTCCCCCGCCAATCCGGTCGCGCCCCGCAGAGACCCCCCCCCCCCGCGGACGGCCAATGACGTGGCCGCCCTTTGGACCGTTCTTTTTCGATATTTCCGCCCGTTCCCCAACACACAAATGCATCTTCCAGGTGTCTATCCTGTTCAGTTTTCTATTATCTACCTTTCCGCCTCACTCCTCCCCCCCCCACCTCATCTGGTCACCCGCCATCGCCCTTTTCCTCCTCTGCCAATCACGGGACACCCGCCCTCCTCCTATTGGTCGCCGATGCACTCAGTCGGCCCACGCGCCTTTCCTATAAGATGAGACACGCCAACCTCTTGGCAGCAGTATAGCTCTGAAGAAGGCCATAGCAAGATGGCCGAACGTCAGCACAATTGACCGAGACGCGGCTCATCCCGGATAGCCAAGAATGCATTGACTCCGTCCGCGGAAGTCCCAACCGGCCCAACCGGCAAAAGGTCTTAGAAGATATAAAAAATAAATTATACACATTGTAATGAAATATATGCTAGCCTGTCATAAACATTAAAACAAACACATCTTCCTACTTCGAATATCTGTCACTGTATTATTACTTTCTTATCCATTAGGTACTGCGTCTCTTGCATATGAATCGTTAGTGTTCCACAAAAAGTTACAGCGATAATTGTAACTTATACAGAAAAATAATATTAATTGTGGTTAGAAAATTCAGTTTCATTGCCATTTCCTTCATAAAAAGAGTTTTTTTAATAAAAAAATATCTTGTAAAAGTATTTCGACCGCAAACTGTCACCCGCACCAGAGCCTGCTGCCATGTACTAAGCTCTAACGTGCTGTATATAACACTATCTCTAACGGCACGTATTGCTAAGGTGGTGCGAGACCACCCGAAGATCTAAAGATTTTCTAATAGTAGCGCGGACTACGATAACTGTATCGCTGCACACCTACCAATTGTAGCGGAGAGAATACTGTGGCTGAATTGTAGTAATTGTAGCTGAATACGAACTGTAGTTCTAACGAAGAACGACTTTGTAGTTCTAACGAAGAACGACGTTGTTCTTTCAATTAAATACACTAATATTGGTATTTCCTTTGCATTATTCCCGTTGTTTTATGTTTATTTCTCCGTTTTAGTTTTACTAATTTCATTAAAGTATGAATGTATTTTGACGAAATACTATAAAATATTTACGTGTAAAATGTAGTATTTTCTTAGTCATCGCAGCGTCCATAATTGACCGGACGCATCGCCTCTGATAAAGACACATCCCAGCGAGCTAACAACGCAATACCTCATATCATTTTCCTCGGGAATGATTAAGTTTAAACATGTTTTACCAAATCACAGCCTTGTTCAAGCAACTGTTTTATTTTATCAAAGTGAAAGAGGCGAAGGGAAAATTCACAAGATTCAAACTGCATCTAAGCATAATGTTCAAACTAGACTATCTAGGATACATACTATTAGTGATAAACGCACTAGTCGGTGTTTGCTCTTCCAGGAAGACTATTTTCAAGGAGATAAAAAAGTCTAAGTGTGCTATTGTTATATAATATTTAATGTATTTTTTTTCGGAAAGTTTCCATAGCACCTTCCTAATGTACTGATTTGTGAAATAGTAAGTCCGTTAATCAGAAAAACGTGTATAAATGCACTCGTGTCTTCTCACTTAAAAGAATTCTGGCCAGTTTGCTCTGCCTGTACAAATCGAACCGAAAACAGCTATTCTATGTCACTGCATTCCCTCCAAATACACGTTTTCCACTTAATTTCCGTACTTCTCCAACGTCATTTCCCAATGCGGAACGGTGCAGATATCCAATAGCAGAGCGCAGCGGATTGACGTGAGGGAGTGTAGAGCTCTGCAGTATGCCACGTCCTGCGAGCAAAGTTTTATTTTCTTGTCACTAGTAAAGCATACACACTACCACACTCCTTCAGAATCTACAGGTTTCTGTCAGGGATAAATTCTCTTTCTCCTAAAAAGTTTTTAAATACTACTTTTCGTATCTAAGATAGTTATCCATCTGTGTGTAATCATGATAAACACATCAAACATCGAGTTCAGTACGTTTAAACACAAACATAGAAAGAATATGGTTTACTTATACGCTACATTTATTTTCACCTAATAAATCTTCGTTCAAGAAAAGTCAATTTGATATAGTGACAAACCTGCTATTCAACAAGATTTTAAACTTATTACACAAAAACAAGTAGTATCTTAAAATTCAAATATCGATAATTTTTATTTTTTCCAGTTTATTTAAATTTTTAATATTTCATCACGTTTACACCGTAGGAAAACAAAAACTTCACTATAAATATTCTCAAACGTCTGATAAAATATAGATATAAAAATAGTAACGTCGAGAAACCAACTTTTATTAATTTTTCAATAACGTTTCAAGGGTAGCAAATACAATATTAAATCAAACATAATTGTATAAAACATTAAATATAAAGTTCGAAAAATGTATTACGAGAAACTCAAACTTCAATATTGCGTATTATTTTCCTGAATGTTACAAAAATATTTAATACAATTTTGTACACTAAACATTAACTCATTTTTTAAATATTATTTATAAGGACAATAATAAAAGCAAACATCATAATCCAGCAAAAAACTCATAAAATATTATTTTTGGGGACTGGTAACAAATTCCTCAATTAATCTTCAAAACAAAAGTTGCTCTAACAAGAATTCGGTCTAATCATTCTAAATTCTTTCATAAAATTTTAATTGAAAAAGTTTTACAACTTACTTGTACTACCTGCAATACTATTCTATCAATAAAGCACATCCATCTGGAATACCCCATTCACAATCAAGGAAGAAACAAGGTCCTATTGAAACCAATGAGCCGAGATACCAAGAAAAAGTGATACAATTTTCCAAAAATATTGATATTTTAGCTGAATTGTAACTGCATTTCTGTTTGCATTAGTCGCTCATGACATCTATTGTTCATGCTATTTAAAATACGAATTTGTTTCCGTTTCAAACGGTTACTTTGCGAAATGTCAACAAAACAGTTGCAAGCTTCGAGCTGGAGCTGTTGCCGGGATTTAACCACTCATCACTCGGGCACTCCGATTTGGAAGGTTTCCAAGTCTCGCAGATGTTGCCACGATGAAATCCGTTTCTTCATGGTGCATTCACAATATGCACGACCTTCGTCGGTCTGGCTGATGTTGCAGCCACTTGAATTTTAAACCGATATTTTAATTTTGGGGGCTACCATAAACACGGGCTACTTAGACCCAATACTTTCGTACTTTTTCCTTCACTAATACTTGAAAAACTAAAACAAATTTTTTCTATAGATCTACAGGTTCATTGTGAAGTGCTCGAGAGTAGTTTGATAAAATATATTTAACACAAATTGCAAATAATGTTTTTGAAAATTGAGTTTAAGTTACACTCTTGCGTAGACCACTTTTGTGATGTTTTCCTACATAAATCACTTTGATTTGCAGTGTTTCCATGTGTTCCCAGGTTTTCTTGTACAAAAAAATGTACGTATACTACAAACACGAAGATAACTTCAATACCAGAAATACAATTCTTGTTATCCAATTTTTTTAGCGGTAACTGTGGATGACTAAAAAGTAATTTCATCCATTCTCACGGTCAATGTGCCTTGCAAACACTATTTTTCGTCTTCAGTAAAATTTTTGGATGGTCCGGTTTCTGAATGGATTTCTTCTTCAGTCCCCTTTTTACAGTCTATCGATGATAAAGAAAACTTCAGCTTGAACTTTGGCTTTATTTCCGCCAATTGCTTGGGTTCTTATAATCCGCAAAATTCAGACTTCAAAAAATCTTTTGTATTTGTTTACTATAACGGTCGGGTTACTGTAAAAGCAAGAAAAAATCACTATTGTTGGAGTTTTAAATATCGAAATAAAACTATTAACTCGTTAAAAGGATAAAAAAGAAAGTTTTGGGTTACATGACACCAGTGTGAGTGTGGGTCTAAGTAGCCTGGTTTTTGAGATTATGTGCTCACAATTAGGAAATCTAAAAAAATGTGGAAAACTTTCTACTAATTTAGCCCTTCTATTAATAAATATATATTTACCAAAATGGAAACTGATCCCTTAATCAACTATCTTGAAATACAGCGTAGAGGTATACGTCTGCGGGACTCAAATTCGGCCAATTTTGACCCCAGACCCTAAATAGAGTTCTGTAACTTACCGGTGTACCACCGAATCATGCTAAACGCGTTTAATGCTGCGCTTGCACAGAAGCATTGAAAACTAAATGGTCAGTGTAATGTATAAGCGACTTCAACCGCTGAAAACATTTTTTTCCCGTAGATCCAAGTAGTACCCTAAGGGTTCAAGAAGCCCTTGATGACAGTACGTACTTTACTTGAAGCCCCTGGGACATTTTTAAATTTAAAAAAATAACTCCATCGTCTTTTATTAAAATTTGTTGTTTCCTAGTGTAAAGTGTGTTTAAGAGTATGATGCAGGACTCATTTTCTTTGAAACTCTGATTTTTCGATAATTGCAAAAATTCAATTTTTTTTCGCCGTATTCTTGCAACTTCAATTATGAAGTTAGAGATTTTCCCCTTAATAAAATCTGTTCCTTAAAGATAGATTTTTAAATAAGGTTCTGAATAATTTTTCAAAAAAATTTTGCGTAATTTTGCGTGAAAGTACGGACGAGAAAGTACGTGCTGTTTAAGCATCACTACATACATTGTCTCTGATCATTTTGAAATACGTACTTTACTATTCAAGATGTGATTAAATAAAATTACCTTCATCATAACTCACAAATGAATGTACAGTTTGTAGTTTATATTACATTTTCTACTTTTTTTTTGTATTTTCTAAAGTAATTAACTGTGCAGATTTGTTTAAGTTATCAGTGTAACATTCGCTTATAATACGAGATTTTAATTTTTGTATTAGAGAATTTTTTAAATTAATTTTATGGGAAAAGAGGTGGAGGCACTAATTAATATCCATTTGCATAATATTAATCTTCTTTAATTTCTATTACAAAATTTGTAGGTCAATTTCCTTCCTCGAGTACAAAGATAAAGTACACTATATTTTGAAGATGGAAAATGTCAGAAAAATGAAACTGTAAAACTAGAAATAAAAATCATTCATTATTTATACTAAACCTTGAAGGAAAAAATAAAAACTTTTTTTTATCCTTTTTTAACTATTACAATCAAGTCAGAGGACGTAGTAGTTATGAAACCTTTACAACACCTTACAACGTTTTTAATATAACAAGGCGTTTTATTTAAAACCAATTCATTTAATTTTAAACCTCATTCATCTCCAAACAACGTACACCACACTATAGACACGTCCCCCACTTAGTATTACAGATAGGTATTCGAGTCATGAAATCCGCACACAAAGCCGGATCTACCTTTTAATTCCAGTCTCGGCCCCAGCCAACGGCCGGAGGTGAGGCGAACAACAGTGCGGGCCACACCGCGCGCGGACAAAGGCAGCCGCCTTTGTGCAGCGGCATGTGGGCCGTTGGTGCGCGGCGCGTGGGCGGAGGGGGGGCAGTGGCGTGGGTGTGGGCGTGGGCGTGAGCGCGCGGGTGCGGAATTCGCAGAGGGTCACGTGCAGTGGATGACAACGCGCAGGCGACAGCTGCGCGGATGCAAAGAATCGGCCGTGCGCAGGCTGTCGGAATCTCCACGGGCCGCCTGCCACGGGCCTCGTTCGCTCCGAGGTCGTCTTTAATCTAGGGCGAGTTAACGTTAGAAACCGCCTCCCTTCAAAGATTATTGTGATCTTGTCATTTCCAATATTTCATTGTAAAAATATCTTCTACTGTTTTTAGGTTCATAATATTTTCCGCCTGGTCCGTCTTTTTTGTTTAGACTCACATATTGTCAAGAAGGTTCCAAAAGTGTCAAATTCAATTCTTTTATCTCTCTCTTATCATACGAGCGTTGAGGCATAAGATATGGCAACTATTTTTTTCTAAAAAAATATCATAGGATCGTACAATTTTATTTATGGTCTGAAAATAATGCAGAACTAGTGTGTGTTCACGAAAAGAGATGGTTCTTTGAGTGTCTTTATTAGCACAGAGAGCAATGTGAAATTAGTTGTGTGACTACTATCGTGCAAGATGAATGTAACCAGTTTCGAGCAGCGCCCTTACACTAAGAAATCGGTTTTCGGTTAGAGTAATGCTTAAGAATCTCACAGGAAACTGGTGGAAGCTGTTGGGAATAACGCCTTTCCGAACCGGACAGTCGCGAGATAGCCAGGAGAGTTCCATCGAGGACGCATAGCAAACTGTAATCAGCAACACACAGGACGACATGTGTCTGTGCGTTTCTCGATACCACTTTTGCTATTTGACTGCAGTAGCGTCCGTCGTCTGCCTCCCTCGAGCAGGAGCTTGATTATTACAAGTGCCACATCGGTCCGCACACTTGCTGCTCATTCCGCGCGTTGGTTAACAAAGGTTGCTTCGCGTCCTCGATGAAACTCTCCAGGCCATCTAGCGAGTGTCTCGAGTGGCATTATTCCCAAGAGCTTCCACCAAATCTCTATGACACTCCCGGGCATTTCTTCCGTAAGGAACAGCTATCTTTGTGCTTGGGTGCTGTTCGAAACGGGTTACATTCATCTGCCACGACAACTGATTTCACATTACCCTCTATTGTAATACACACACTCAAAGAACCATCTGTTATTTTGAACACACACTAGTACTGCATTTCTTTCGGACAATAAATGAAGTTATGTGATCAGATAATATTTCTTTTAGAAAAAAAATAGTTGCCATGACTTCTGCCACAACCCCCTTAGGTACAGAACATACTTTCGTTTAATATGTTCTGCGAACACACCTCACAGCTTCCCCTGTTAATGGTGTACTGTATCTTCATCAAAACAATTAATAATAACATAACTTTATTTTTCGTTAATGATAGCCAATCAACTATTTTTCATTGCTATTTTCGGAGAAAAGATGTTCGCGGTGGGCTTTTTTTCTTTTTTTACAAGTCTTACGCGCGCCGTGCATCACACCGGCGTCGTGTCCACATCTGGCCCCTCCGACATCGCCCCACCCTTCTCGTGCTCCGTCGCTCGCACGGCGCCCTCTTCTAAGCGCCCTCGCGCCCCCAACCTGCGACGCGGCGTCGCGTCCCGAGCGCGGGACGTGCCGTGCATTCGCCAGGCGCAGAGCGCGGCGCCCGCCACACTGCTCTGTGCGGCGGGTGGAGGTTCTCCAGGGGCCACTGCCGTTCTGAGCGTGGAGTTTGGAGACGTTCCTAAGCACGTTCTGCTTGCGGCCATATGTTGAGATGTTCGGTGCTGTTTCTTCTGACAAATTGCGCATATTTTACTGTAATACTGATAAATAACATTGCCAGCAAAAGGAAATTTTTGTTGTTGATTTAAATGAAATTATTTCAGAAAATAGAACAGAACACGACAAAACTCTTAGAAATACCAGCAATACGAAAAAAAAATCAGCACAGTAACAAGGGATCTGCGAGTACGTGAGTATTTGCATGAGAGAGAAGAGAGGAGTGAGGAGTGAGGAGTGAGGAGTGAGGAGTGAGGAGTGAGGAGTGAGGAGTGAGGAGTGAGGAGTGAGGAGTGAGGAGTGAGGAGTGAGGAGTGAGGAGTGAGGAGTGAGGAGTGAGGAGTGAGGAGTGAGGAGTGAGGAGTGAAGAGTGAAGAGTGAAGAGTGAAGAGTGAAGAGTGAGGAGTGAGGAGTGAGGAGTGAGGAGAGAGGAGAGAGGAGAGAGGAGAGAGGAGAGAGGAGAGAGGAGAGAGGAGAGAGGAGAGAGGAGAGAGGAGAGAGGAGAGAGGAGAGAGGAGAGAGGAGAGAGGAGAGAGAGGAGAGAGGAGTGAGGAGTGAGGAGTGAGGAGTGAGGAGAGAGGAGAGAGGAGAGAGGAGACAGGGAGAGAAAGAAAGAGAGAGAGAGAGAGAGAGAGAGAGAGAGAGACAGAATGAGACAGACACTAATTGTATTTACTGTAAGAAAGCAACTAAAATAATTGACTCGCGGTCGAATTTGGACACTTCTTTTTATAAAATAATTCAATAATTCGATAGAGAAATGAGAAATTTATTGATCGTGCAGTTAAATGTAAGTATCAGTCATATGTTATAAAGAGCAAAAGTGCTTACTGGCCTTAAAATGTATAACATGAATAGATTAGTTCATTTAACTAGTCGTGTTTTGTCCTAACCATCGATACACATCATTATTTTCATTTTAATATTTCATAACAGATATCAGTCAAGATATTTATGAGAACAAATGTTGATGATCTTCGTAAACTGAACGCGGAGGTCATTAATAAACTTCTGTAATTTTTTGAAACCGATTTGTTATTCCACGTATTCGTTTTAACTTATCCATCTAAGCGTAAGTCTCCTAAATATATAAGCACACCTTTCAACCTTCATCTACGAAGTATGGATGAACAACATAAGAGATTATTATTACATTTATCACACTTCTGGGGATGTTTATTTAATTACATGTCACTGACAAATACATCAAAATATGCATTATTGTTTACATATATTTTTCTTATTCAATTATTGTATTGTCAATATGGATGAACAACATAAGAGATTATTATTACATTTATCACACTCTTAGGGATGTTTATTTAATTACATGTCACTGACAAATACATCAAAATATGCATTATTGTTTACATATATTTTTCTTATTCAATAAAAATTCATATTTCTTATTCAAACAGGAGTAGACTTGGGAATACCAAACCACATGAATTTTCCTGCCTTATTATGAAATGCACATACTCCCCACAACTTTTAATTTCAGAGATGCTCCTCGACCTGCATTATATTGTGCAGCACCAGTAACTTTAATTAAGAAAAAAGTCCTTGTATTAACACTCCAGCTCCGTCGCCACATCCAAGATGGGGGTAGGACCCTCTTGATGGCCCTAGTGGCGTGAAATTCCCAAATATGCGCTCCAGGGACTCTTCTCCTCCACGCTCGGCGATGCGTCCTCTCACCCCTTGCAGCCCTCGCTGCGGAAGCACCGAAACCCTTCCTGCATTGCGGTCCCTCCACCTCCCCCTTCCCCCGCTGCACCACTTCTCTTCTTTTCAGTCTCAATTTTCCTTTGCTCCTTTCCTTCCTCTTAGCCCGACAACTCGTTCTTGTGTTGTTCAACTGTATTCAGCAAAATATTCCTCAGGGGTGCGAGAATAAATAAATTTGTGAATGTTTGTTATGGAATTTGAAGATAGGCAACTGTTGCAATTTATGTCTCTTAGACGTAGTACTAGCACTATCAAGGCAAACACTGCTTGCATATAATAAATTGTGAGAATATAATAATGTGTAAGAATAATTTATTACGATATTTACCATTAAGTAATTTCATGAGTGTCTTGTAAGGATTGTCATATTTATTTTGCTTAATGATCACACTATATGTTCGCGATATAATAACTTGCTTTTATTTTCAGGTCTATAAGCAAACTAAGGTTCCACAGTCGCCGTAGGTCCCCTGTGAAGTAAACAGAGAAATAAACTAATCCCGACGCATTAACGGCTTTTGTATAAACAATTCCCAGACACTTCTTTTACGGGTCATAGAAAACCAAACAAAATACTCTACATCTGCACTCGGTAAATCACAAGTGACTTTTGCTAAGTTTTAAATACACTGAAACATAAATACACGACCTATATATTTGCTTTCAAAATATTCGTGAACTTGAATCTTTATCTAAGTAACTGATAGGCATATTGGAAACGACCATTCGTCAAACAGTTAATTGGTATTATAGTGCATTATGAAACGATGATGTAATGGTGGGTACTAATACAAGAGTGTGATATTACGATACGAGCGACGTCCAAGCGAATATCGTAAACTTGACACGAATGTATTAATATACACTATATCGAGTAACACATACTTTTTCTACAACGTATGACAACTTTTAAGTTAAACTTTACATTGAATCGCTTCGTGGCTGTTGGCAAGCAGGGTTTTCCGTCGAACGGTGGATTTTGCGGTGCGGTTACGTTTTCCGCCAAACGGTACATTTAGATATTCGAAAGCTGAACAAACATACTACATTACGACCGTATAATAGATCATTTTGACACCAATAAATTTGAAATGTTTGTGAAAATACATTAAGGCTAGTCTTGAAACAATATTTATTTTGCACTCATTGTAAATCCAAGACAAACAAATGTTACTAATGTACCGAGCGAGAGATCTCAGAACAACAATTGTTTCCTCTGCATTGTCTCTGCGCATGAGGACCTAGAATTCGAATTTAGACAGTGGTGACACTAGTTAGATAGCTTAACAGAATTCAGCCGCAGTTGGGTGAGAATTCTAGCAGCCAGCTGCTCTGACACTAAGATTTCAGTGGTTTCTTTGGTCAATGCCAGGCGAATGATTGTGCAGTACCCTAAGAAACGGGCCACGGATCGTGCGCGAACTTCCGTTTCTCCTCCTTGTCCCTTTCTCTCCCATTACACACGTGCGTATGCGCTTCACTACTACATATATCGGGAGGTTAGCCTAGAGTTTAGAAGTTACCCGGGCTGGCGTAGTATCCCGCTGGCGGAGATACAAGCCGACGCGTAGGTTGACCCCGAATTTCACGTTTCAGAAGGCGGAATAGCCACCTTTCCGATGAAAACACTACACCTTGAGACTAATGATCATAGCAATCACGCTCTGAAACCCGAAATAATTAATCAAGGAGGAATGTTCGAAGATGTAGGGTATTTTGTAAAATGAAAATTATTAAGTTCTGAAACATACTTTTCGCGACAAAACATCCACATTCATGAGCATAGTAAATATCTATCACCCTCTTAAACGTTTATCACAAAGAAAGCAATTTTATTATGAAAGCTAACTGACATTCTAAGTTATTTTAACTTACGAAGAGTAAAATTGTGGAGAAATATTTCCCGAAGATTTGAATTTCTTCAAAAATAATTCAAAAAACATAGTCAGAGGTAAATTTTCCCTCTCTTGTAAACACGCTTCGTTTCACTAATCCCTCAGACAATCCTCTAGCTCAGCCGTAACATAAAATTAAGATGCAGAACAAACAACCTTCCCAACAATTCTGGATTCCAACGAGATTTAACTCTTTGCATAATGACAGAAATATCTCCTCCATCTCAGTCTTCTCGAAACCATCCCATCCCGAGTGTTCCCAAAACGAAAAGTTCACAGATCAAAAAGTCGCTATCGACACACAGGGTCTTTACAGTTGCCAGTATGGTTTCCCCAGTGAAAGAAGCCGGAGATCACAAAGAAGGGGAAGTGCGTCAGGAAGGGCGCAGGAGAAAACACTCCGCACTGAAGAAAAGAAGTAGGGGGTGAGGGCAAAAAAGCAGTGCAGAGCGCCTGCGCGCCGCGGCCGTCATCTGCCTTGCTCACCCCCGCCACGAATAGGTCCGGTACTCCATACACCGTTACGCCCTGACGTGTCACACCCCCTTCACATCACATGATGCACCGTCACACCGTATTTTGCAACGTTATGCTTTGCCACTCCCCTACATTATGCCCTTCCACTCTTCCCACTTCATTTCATACCATTCCATCATATCCCATCCCATCCCATTCTAGCCTTTTCATCCCTTCCCATGACAATCCTTCTCTCTCTCTCTCTCTCTCTCTCTCTCTCTCTCTCTCTCTCTCTCTCTCTCTCTCTCCTCTCTCTCTCTCTCTCTCTCTCTCTCTCTCTCTCTCCCTTCTCTACCCGTCTCTTGCCTCTCTCCCTCCATCTCTCCCCATTCTCTTCCTTCCTCCTTCTCTTCTTTCTCTCCCCATTCACTTCCCTTCCCCTCCCCTTCTCAACCCTGTTCCTTCCCTCTACCCTCGGCTTCCCTCCCTTCCTTTCTCCGTCCACCCTGTCAAAGAAGCAGCGGAAGCCGCCCTGCTTGGTTACCCCTCCACACTCAATCACTTGCCCCGCCCCGCGAATACTCTTCTGCTGATTGAAATTCCGTCCGCATCCCTCCTGGCCGTCGGCGGAGGCGGTGGAATGCGCCAGATGATGCACTGCTTTCTTTCAAATGTTCTCTTCTTCGAAGGCTTCGATTCCAAGATGCGGTTGTGCAGCAATTTTCATATAAGGAAATAAAAACGTGACGGATCACTGAAGATATGGCGATGGACGTAACTAAGCTGATTATTCCACTCATGAAACTAACGCAGATAGCGTTTTAACAATTCATCCTGGTTTATTCCAATTGTCTCAAACTAATTTTTCGGTATCAAGGACCTACAAACTATGGTACACAACATATGAGAGAAAGTAATTAACTACATCTAAGACTAAGATTTATCTTTTTCGTTATTATTGCCTTCAAAATACAACTTTTTCTACCAAAACATCGGCGTTCTTGGTCACAGAATTACAATACAGAGGAGTCCAAACAATGTATACACTCTTTGAATACTTGGAACGAGGAGACGTTCGTCTGCGATTCTTACTTCAGTTGAATGCTACGTTACATGTTCTTACGATTACGTGTGTTCGATGTGTCCCCATTAGCAGCTAAACAACGCCGATACCGCTAATCTGCTGCCCCAAATGTATACATTTTTTTGAACCTCTCTTGTACTTAATACTACGTACGTAGTATTTGGGGAATGTAAAATTTGTAAGATAAATCATTTTAAAATTTAATTTTAAACAATATTTCATTATGTAGAAAATAGTTCTTCAGTAATGCAGTTGTAAGAGGAACCAGAAAAAATTACACGATCAATTTTTCGAAATTACAGAAATTTTATTTATGACTAAACTTTATGACAAACTTTTGAATCGAATTTAATTGTTTAATGTCATTTGGCAAGGTAAAATAATGTATATGTATTGTATGTGAATTTTTTTTGTAGTGATCTCTTGAATACTGACACCTGTTGAATATGATTACTACGTCGAGTGTGTCACATACTTTCTGAAATAATAGTTCTTATTATCTGTTATTTTAAACAATCAAGAATATTCATTGGTGATTTTAATTAAAATAACGATACATATAGGCGTTTTCAAATATTTTCATACAAAGTTTCGATAACAGTTTTTGTTCTCATAGTATGTACTCCGTAATCGAATCGTTTTATTTACAATTTAATATGTATCCAGAATAATTCATGACTACTGTAACGCGGCAAGAAGTAGAATCCACAAGCATAAAAAATTAGAAACGTAGGTTAAAAATACACTTATCCTTGAAAGTAATATTCCATTCGGAACTTCAAAAAATCCACCAAAATAGATTTAAAACATTTTTAAGGTAATAAATATTGTCTGTGATTTTAGTATTAACTGTACGAGCGCACGTATTGTACAAAAGCGGTTCAACTAACTCCCTAGTGCTGAACTATTGTGTGACAATTATCTTCTGTCTTTGACGCTAAAAAAGTTCGGTTCACGCGCCTTCAATGTTATCATTAGAGCCATATTTTTGGGGGTACTTATTACCAATGTAGCACTGTAACAAAGTAGCACTTTAACTAGTACATGGATAGTGAAATTGGAACATTGATTGTTTTTCCAATATTTTCTGATTTTGATTACTTGTCTCAGGTAAACTATCGAGGGACGAAGAAAGACAATAATAGACATTTTAAAACATAATAAATTATAAATTTATTAATATTACTTTTAAAATTATGATTATTTTATAATATTATAAATCAATTATAAAATAAATAATATCACACTTTCTCAAAACAATTTATGTAATACCGCAGCCCTTTTTATACGGACTTGGTTAAAACTGCTTTGCTTTACTTCAAGACGTTTGAGGCGAATGGCTTTTCAGCTATACTATTTTTCTGAAGAGTATATTGTAGAAGTTTCGCAATTGTCTACGATTTCCTGTACAACATGCACTTTAAGATTAATGAGATCTTCTCCATATATTCTCTTCACCAAAAATTATACTTTTGAGAACAAATGATATGGAAATGAATTATGAAACATAAGAACATAAAAGTACCTAAAATGGACACATCAGGAGGTTCCTTAAGGTGTATTGAAAAATTAGAAATTTGAATTTTTTGACAGCTAATAAAGTTTGAGAAGATTATTCTCTACCTTCCGTAGTGCTAACAACTTACAACTCATTTCCACAAGAATGCTCCGTTTATTAGCATTCAATAGATTGGGCGATCAAATGTATCATTCTCGTCGATCGAATCACAAAAAGGCCTCGTGAAAGGTGCTAAAGACGATTCCCCTCCAGGGTGAGATATCGGGATCCTGCTGGTGCAGCAGAAGCGGGGAGTGGCCGCTGACCGGCCGGCCGCGGAGGCGTGCTCCCGCGGGAGGGGCGGGCAGCGCGGGGCGCGACACGTGCCAGGCGGAGCCGCGCGCAGCGGCGGCGTATCGACTGGCCCGGAGGGCGTGCTCCGGGAGGGGGAGGGGGCGGGGGTACGCAAGGGATGGGGGGTTGGGCGTGCCGGCGGCTGCGACTCGGGGCGACCCGCACGCGCTACCCATCCGCCACGTGATTGACAGCCGCTGATGCCCTGCGCAGATTACCTGCTACGACAGGTGTCGACCTACACACCGACACCCGCTTAGCCAAGGTCGGAGAGCGGGCGACAGCCAGGGTGTCGAGCCTGACGAGATGAGCGGGGGCGTACAACGGTTTGCTCTTATCCCTCCTTCAATACAACTCCTGACATTACACCTGGTTTAACTCATTGCATTGGTGTCGTTTTTATGCAAAGAGGTAACTAAAGCATATGATATATTCTGAAAAGCAATAACAATGCATTCAGTGAGTTCCAACAGAACGCAATGTGCGTTTGATTGCTTAACTAATTAGTCTCTTTGATTTACGTTCGATTCAATTACGTCGATGACGATGTTCTCCGCGATGAATAACATTGTTTGTAACATTGTATTGTTTGATGCACTTTACATTCTGAGATTTAACATCACACATTTCAAGCTCAAAAAAGAGTAATCAGGGAGTAAATAAAGCATTTACTGTTACGACTAGTAGTGTTTTAATCAGTCCTGCGCAAAACGAAGTCCACGTAATATAAATCTAATTCTCTCAGTTCACACTACAATATAATGTTATTAATATTTAATTTAATTATTACTCATGTAATGAATATTTATTAATATTATTATTTATATTTAAACCATTATAAGATTGAAATATATTTCCTCTCAAATATATTACATTTTACTTCCTCCAAGTTCACGAATACTAGAAGAAAAGTATATAAATTTGCAAAAATAAACATGATCATTTTCCATGCCGATTCAAATGCCAATCTAATGACATTCCCAAATGTTTGGGGTGATTAGATGGATACACAAAAACTGACTATTTTTAAAATGACATTATTAATATTCGTTGATTTAAATAACAAATATTACGTTCTAAATTGCATTTTTCAGTGGTTATTTCAAGTCCTTTACTATACAAGGACTTTTTTTGCAGACTCAATTTCCTGTTTTGCAACTTGATTCGTAATTTTGTTGTCAACAACTGAGACGTGAAGATACTTTTAAGGGAAAGATATAGAGAGTTACAAGGCAGGAGGCGTTTGACAAAAACTGTAACTACAAATATAACGAGATGTATAAATAAAAAAAAGTCTGGAATAGAACGAATAAGAAAATAAAATTGTAAGATAAAGAAAAAAGGTATTGATTAGGTAAAGTGTCAGATGCAGGAAGTACTGAGAGGGCTGGAGAGAAAGAAAATGTAGGATATGTAATGTGAGGAGGAGGAGGAAGAATAAAGGAAGCATTTAGTGGAAGGGTGTAATAAGGAAAGAGACAGAGAGAGAGAGAGATCAAAGTAGAAGGGAGAGATATTATAGAGAGCCGGACCTGGAGGATGAGGGGGAGGAAAGAGAGATTAAAAAATGAAGGAAAGAAGAATATGACAGGTAATGATAACGTGGGGGGAAAGGATAATGAAAAATGTTTTAGGGCATAAAGAAGCATCGATGCTGAAAGTTAAGTTGGTAAAAGATTGCAAATAAAGAGGAGATGTTAGAGAACAGATAAAGCAGTGGGTGTTTCTGAATGTAGTAATGATAAGATTAGTTTCGAAAACCAAGTAATAAAGGAAGGCCTAAGCGATTAAATTGTAATAACCATATATGTAAGATGTATTTTATTACAATTCAAAATAAATCATTCTATCCAAATTTTATTCAAAATAAAAGAAAGATTGCCAATAAGATTATGCAAGGTCCAAGTATATCAACTAATGTAGCACATACAAGTAACAATTAAGTTATAATAGCACAGCAACAAGTAAGTTGTAACATCATCAGCAATTCTAAGGCAAATGTTAATTTTAAGATTGTAAACATATTATATTTACTGTTAATGTTAATAAGTAAAGGTAAATTTATAATAATTAAATAAAATTTTCATTTTTGTTCATGTTCTATGTACATACAGAACGAGTAACTTGTGTGTGTGATGTGTTTTTATTGTTGTAATGTAAACATTGGAGAAAATATATTATGTCTCCCCTAGGGACATAGTATTATCTTGCTCCGTACAAAATAAGTCACTTCAGGCCCCGCGTCTGCTAACGTAAAAATCGATTTCTACAGTATAAAAATGTATTAATTCTCCCAAATCGAGTTTCAATTCATACCAGATGCGAATAAGTTCCGTAAAATGACGATGGAGTTGATGATTAATCACTAGCAAGAATCCGTCTTGAAATCCCAAGAAAACGCTCGGCCATCATCACAGTTACATAAACAGAAATGTTTATAAGAGTGTGATAATCTCTGGTTCACAGGTGCAGAACTGTCGTGAAATAGTACCCGTTGTCTCTCATAGGCAAAATCTGAATTTATACTTTAGAAATTGGTGTGAAGCGAAGCGTCTCAGCATTTTCCTCTATCCCTACTGTCATTGCCACCAGCACCACATTACCCGCCGCCATCGCTACCCTCATCGTCACCGCATGCACCCCCGTCACCGCCTCCGACTCCGCGCCGCCACCGCCTTCGCCTCCGTCACCGTCCTTGTCACCGCCTCCGCCTCCGTCACCGCCATCGCCACCGTCACCGCAACCGCCACTGCAACCGCCTTCTCCTCCGCCACCGCCTTCGTCACCGCCCCCGCCACTGCTGCTGGCGCCACTGCTGCTGGCGTCACTGCCACCGTCATCTCAGCCGTAGTATTCGCCTCATGCGTAGCCGCCGCCACCGTGGCCAGCACCATCACCTTCACCGTCGTCACCACCACCGACGCGAAGCACCGCAGAAGCCCCGCACGTGGAGCACTCGCCGGCTAATCCGCAGCGCGGCCACGCGTGGGGCGGGCACGGGGCCGTGCGCAGCGACCTCGCTGACCTCACCGCCCTCCCCTCCCCCGCTCTTTCTCTACCCTCCCCCCTCCCGCCGGCCTCCGGTGCGACGCGTGCACGGCGCGTGCGGGCGTCGCGACGCCGCCACGCGACAAAAGCTGCGGCTTCAAACGCCGGCGCCGGCGACGCCGACGCCGTCGCCTTTGCGCCGCTGGACCGCACTAACGGACGCCGTGCCGCGATGCGCGCGGGCGACTGGCCGCTGCGCCCGCGCCCACACGTGGCAACGGCGGCGAGCCCAAAAGAGGTGGTTGACGGGAGAGGCCAAGTCTGGTGTGAGGGAGAGGCCAAGTGTGGGCTACGAAGTAGGCAAACTGAATGACGGAAGTGAAAAAAAAGTTCACTGTATGAATGATAGATACTACAAAACTGCAATAATTTTGAAAATCCTTCGTTCGAGGTCGGGATCTCTTAAGAAAATGTCCATGATTTTTTTCTAAGCGTCCACTTCGCACTATATACGGGATTTGATATTATACATAGAACATAGATACATACATACACACATACATATATGCACACATACATGATTGACTAAGGAATAAGATTAAAGTCTTTAGGCTAAAACCCCCAAAATAAATTTGGATAACATACACGTCCAGCAATTTCCAACTCGACGTCTACCATTCAAAATAATACCGATAAAACTCATCCACTTCCCTTTTTTTAAGTTCCCCTCACCAGCATCCCTGGCAGGGCGGTAGTTTATTTACTTGTTGAGAGCAGTACAAACTGCGCGCGCGCCGCAGCCCCACTTGGTTTTTGCGGCAGAAGGAGTAGTACTTATAATATAGCTAAAGCTAATGTTACAACTAACTTATAGCTAGCGTGTCTCAACAAACCTCTTTACAGAATGGCGCTTTCACAGTTTCATTAGATCTAGAAAAAATATTTAACTTATAAATTACGCGTTTTAATTTGAACTTTTTTATTTTTTCTCTCATCTATACTCCAATTCTCGCACTGATTCACTCTATTTACACTTCCCACGTTGATGTAGTTCAGGTTACTGGGCCAATAGAGATTTCCCGGCTTATGGCTCATTATTGTAAGGCAAACAATGGCATAAATAAATGTTGTACTATTTACAGACGTAGTTTGAATCATCCCAATTCTCTGTAACGAGACGACTGAACTTTGAATGAATACCTATCCAATTTATTTTATTGACAAAGAAATCACCATCCTCTGCTGGAAAATAAATCGCGATAGTGAATGTACGGAACTCATCTGATACTCGAGAATGGCGGAAGGTATTTTGAAGAGGAATTACTCATCCAAAGTAAAAAGGGATAACTGTATGGTCAGAGACGTGAAACTGAATATTAATTACAAGTAAACATTATCCTAATATGTCTGAACCTGCTTAAATGCAAATATATAATTAATTAAAGTAATGGTATTTGAGATTTACACGTATTTTGCCTTTACACTAATGTGTTAATAATATATTTACTAATATATTAACAATAAACATTTTTGTTTATCATTGGGATGAAATATCTGCGTAACTTCAACAAAGTTCACACCAAAATTGCAATAAAATCTCCCATTAAATTACATTGAGTGAGGGACTTGTGACCGCAAAGCGATGTTTTTCAGTGCTGGTCGCGACTACAAAACACATTCAATGAGACGAAACAAAACAAAAATAAAAGCACAAATCTAGCTCGTTTAAATGCACATGCCATTCAACAATTCAATTAGTATTATTATTTGGACAGAAATGTTCTCTCAAAATCGGTGAAATTTATAACAACATTAAACACAGAACCAAACGATCATACAAAAATAACAACCATCACGATTTAAAACCGAAAACATTAACTCTTTCGCAAAAGACAAAAATGCTTTGGTAAATACTCATTGTTCTGAACGGCGTTCCAATGGAACTCGAAATCGGAAACGAAATACATGAAGAGAAATAAGTTTCAATGGTATGTACTTTTTCTATGAATATATTTTCCTGTTTGCTAATCAATCATTTTTTAGCTCAAAAACGAATCTTGTTTACATCCCCATATGTGTAGAGGGGAAAAGATTATCTGCGCACGTTTTATTGAGTTCCAGAATCCTTTCCCATCATTTTAACTATAAATAGTTGAAAGATGAGTAAAAGTTAGAGATAAATAAATAAATAAATAAATAAATAAATAAATAAATAAATAAATAAATAAATAAATAAATAAATAAATAAATAAATAAATAAATAAATAAATAAATAAATAAATAAATAAATAAATAAATAAATAAATAAATAAATAAATAAATAAATAAATAAATAAATAAATAAATAAATAAATATTTTAAAAATCGCGAGATTAACAACATTTGAAAAACTAGAGATTTTGGTTCCTGAGTTATAGACAAATTATTTGCAACGGTAAACGAACTGCAGATTTTATTTTCTGCATTGCTAACAAAATAGTAACTAACCCTTACCTCTACTCCTACCGCAAAAGGAGAGTTCAACAAAACGTGCGCATAGTGAAGCTACGTGTACATCCAGAAGCAAAACAAGGGGCCATCTCAGCATTTGCTCAATGTATCAGGGAAACTGGACAAAAATCGAGATGGAACGACGAGATCGAATCGACCTAGCTAACAAGCTAGTGTCGAAAATCCTGCCACCGCCAACACCAAAAACCACTTCCACATGCAAAAAAATGCACTAAAATGGAAGAGAGGCATTGAATGAATGGAGGAAAATCATGGAAAGAAAATAATAATGTTCTTAAATTTATTATTTTTTCTTATTTTGGTTACCACAAAATTATTACAGATATATTTTGAAAGCATATTAAATATTTTTGTGGAAATCTGAGACGCATTTTTTGCTGGCAGTTTCACACCCTCCACATCTTTGTGAGGTATTTTCTGTATTGTCCGCGTCGTCATTGTTTTTCCTATGAGAAAATTACATCATCTAGACGATCAATTCTTACTGCATCATTCTCTTGGCCCCTGTCTTCAAATTAGATGAGATTGAGAAAGAAGTGTGTGATGCATTCTGAATGTAAATTCTTCTTATGTATCTATACAACCCAAGAGAACCTATACCATTTTCCGGGTGTTTTGTTGCCTGCAGACTAGCTACGCAGTTTACTGATGTATTCATTGGAAACGCTAATAAATGGTACTTGGATTTTTTCATCCCAGATTACAAATGACCTCATCTACAAGTATTGGGCCCCATCTTCCATGTAAACTGCAGGATAAAATATCAGTATACGTATTTTCGAACCTGATAAGTTGCTTTGCTTTACCCGTTAGGAACCCACTACTTCTATTTAAAGCGATTGTTACGATATTATTATCAGGATATTGAATCAGATTAGTTCTTATATTGATAACACTAATTTTATCGTAGCCACATCTTTTTTTGCATTCTCGGATTAGATGAATTGGTAATTGGAGTATTCTCAACTCTTACAGACATTTTCCTGAGCACATGATTTCTTTTGAAAGAAGTTCGTCCAAGTGTGGCAGTGACAAAAAGATGTTAAAAAACCACATCTGGTGGTTTGTCAATCAAATCTAAAATTACAGATTTGCTTTTTTCTACATCTAATTATTTTCCTACGTATTCCCAATTTTTTCTCTTTGGTAAAGTTTGCACCAGGTAGCCTATTGTAAAACGAATGCATAGGCATCAAGCTTTATAGCGTCGTTTTGACTTACCCATCAAGTGCTGCTTGGTAACATGAATGCCATAAAACGGTATCGTAAATATCTGAGTTTAGTTTCGCGTGTCTGTATACACAAATCTATGAGCGTCTCTCCACGATACTGCAAACCAATGGAGCGTAAGAGCAAGGTGGTAGGGGCATGGCGTGAAGTGGTGAACGTTTCCCCCCACACGCGGCCCTTCAGCGGAAAACAGTGCCAGTTCGCTTTTTTTTTGTGCCAACGGCAGAGTAGTACATCACGAGCATTAAGCTCTCAGTGGTCTCTCGTGCTCAGTTGTATTCCGGGCTTAGTTGCGAAATCTATGTAGAAGTGCTCAGCGGGTCTTGGCAGAGACCATGAATCATCGGCAACGCAGGGTTCAGTGACCGCAAGCAATAGTCTAAGCTCCAAACACCACACGTTATTTTCGTGCTACAGTTGAACTTTCTATCCGCTGGGTAAGGCCAGTTGCAACTTTTGCGTACAGACTCCGCACGAACTGTAAATATTGTAGCTCCCACACTACGACTGAACTGTTATGTGCTGGTCAACGCCAGCCTAAACCTCTGCGGTCCCTGCAGCGCTCAACTATGAATGTATTGTCACTTGTTCCACCACCCTTAACGGGCTTTGAAAATATGTAAATGTTTGACTGTAAATCACATTTATTTTATGAAGTTTCAACCTTATGATGTCGCTAAGGTTACAACACTAATAAATCTCTCTCGTGTCATAATTTGAGACAGCTTTGTTGTGGCAATATATTCCCAAAACATTTTGTGTTGAGGCAATAGAACTCGTGAGCAACGTAATTGCTAAGAATACTCAAATTTCTTCCAGTCACTTAAGAAGTTTCATTTTCCTCCGCTGACCAGCATGTATGTATAATGGACATTTCAATCACTAGCGAATCTAAATTATTTCAGAAATAGTTAAATAAATTAAAGAACACCATAAATCATGGACTTTACTTTCTTCTTTTCTTACTATTTTGTCAGAAACGTATTTTATAACTGATGCTTCTGAAATACTTCGAAACTGACTTCGACTACTATATTGACATAGGTCTGCTCCATCATCACCTAGATCTTCGTCTAAAAAGTAAATAATTATTTAGGACCCCAAAATAAATATCAACACCAAAAGCATTTCCTTCTTCCACCAGCAATATCTTCAACAGACAAACTAAATAATAAAAAACTGGTCATCTAATTCCATTGCTCCAATATTGGAATACGGTTCAAAATCTTTTTTTAGATTACCCAAGAACGAAATGAAATAGAGCAACATATTTTATTAGCGCAAGAGAACATTAACATGTTTTTGATCTACCATCCAGCAAAACAATGCAGTAGAAAAAGAATGACTACCAACAAGTACTCACTGCAGACTTCTTCCTAGAAAATAGCTTCCCCTTTTTTTTCAAATTCACGTTCCA
This sequence comes from Gryllus longicercus, assembly GCA_038098605.1. Classification (NCBI taxonomy): domain Eukaryota; kingdom Metazoa; phylum Arthropoda; class Insecta; order Orthoptera; family Gryllidae; genus Gryllus; species Gryllus longicercus. The sequence continues at coordinate 540,532 of JAZDUA010000080.1, read as the reverse complement.
TTTTTTGGACCAGTGATATCCCAAATGGATTAAGGGAAACTTTAAAAACTCCCTGATTTCTCTTTAACTCACAAATTCATCGACAACTACTAGTACCAATCACATCTGATTTCATTTCACGAGCCTCACACAAAAATTATTTTTTCCTCTCAGCATTCACAAGCACTACAATTTTCAATCTCGGTCAAAACGTGCATCATCAGAACCAGGTTCCTCAAAGATCTTTTTCACCCACCAAATATCACGAGCCCAATTGCCTCCTTTTCTCACAAAAACCCTCTTTCCACTCCCAAAACATACATGCACACTTTTAAATAGTGAAAGTATCATAATGAAATTTTAAAAAATAGTGAAGATATATTACCGAGAACCGCATTTTCACGATGTGTAAATATTATTTTACCGATACGTTATTGCTTGTTATTGCCTATGACATACACTGCATAACTTACTTGGAGCGAAAGGATCGTGCATACGAGGGGAATATGAAAATAGTGGAATATGTTCTCTTATGGAAACAATTATGAGAGAAATGTGAAAATACAACCTGAGTCAAGTTAACATCTAGTTAATTAGTAAATAAGTACATCAGAATCAATTATTTATTTTATTCTGAATGTTTCATGAGCGTTAACAGGTTTACAGGTTTAAATATTGGGCCACAAAAAGGCCTTGTGGCTTTTTATCGCCGCTCGATTATTAGAACCCTTAAAAATCCCTTGGTGCATAAATAACTAATATTGTAGCATGTATCGTTTAAACCCCTTGAAAGACAATTAATCCAACTGTTTCCATTATCTCAGATTTGTTTCTCCCTTTTAAGAATTGTTTGCTACATCCCCTTTCTTTTTCTCTGTAATATAAAGTTCATATTCTTAGCAAAAATAATGGTACATAAATGACAAAGATAATTATCCAAAGAACGTGTACAAAATGTTGGGAAAAATATAATTATCTTATATCATTTTTTTCCTATTATAATCTTCATTTTTACAAATATAATCAATTTCTCAGAAGCAAAACCATACATTTTAATTGCACAAAAGTTGGATCTCCATTGAAGTGGATGGTATTAAATTCCAACAGAGAAGTAAAATTTTACTTTATTTATTAGGTGAAAAATAAGAGAAACAAACATCATATATCAGAAAACGAATAATTATCAACTTATTTAACATTTTTTGTAGTTAATGGCATCTTGATTACCCGGTGAGGTGCACATTTCACTCTCGAGCACCACAAGAACCCTTGATTATCACTGACCCTCTTTAAAACCTCATCGCTCCTGTTGGAGACCCCTTATCGTCCGTGGGCAGCATGTACAAGACAATGTGTTTACTAGTTGCCTTCATTTTAACGTTCAAATGATGTTTCACATTCAAAGAATTCCCTTCATAAAATTGTAGTAGTGTAATTCACTGAATTATAAAAATTTAAGAAAATTGTTTTTTAAGGAACGTTTAGATTAAATTATCATTATGTTTTTCAAATAAAATTAGGTGCTAATTATATAAGGGCGTCGATTAATGTTGCTGCAGTGCTTCATGACCGGTAGGTCCTAAGGTTAAAGTCCTCACGGTGGCAGGATTTTCGACACTAGCTACATGGCTAGGTCGAATTCAGCTGCTGTGGGGAAGAAAATTATGACAGGCCGGCTGCTCTGAGCGATGGTTTTCCGTGGTTTCTCCGATCAACACCACGCGAATGCCGGAGCAGTACCCCAACAAGCCACGGACCACGTGCGATATTTTCTTCCTCTTCCTCGTTCCATCCTCATTCCTTACTTACACTTACAAGCACTTCACTTCCGTACATGCCGGGAGACCGGTCGGGTTTAGAGCGTGTCCCAGCAGGGGCAGCGTTCCGCTCGTGAGAGACATCTGGTTGAAAAAAATCTCTAAACGACGTATAGGCCGGCGCCGGATCCCACCATCCAGCTGGGGAATATCATTGCCCCCTCCTCAGTAAAAACATGCATTACTCTTACGGGACTAATGACTAATTACGCTCCCGGAAACAAAAAAAAATGATTCAGCTCAATCAATCAACAAATTCTGTAGATATTTTTAATATGAAGATAGGTTTGAATAGGTACTGATTTATCTCCAAACGTTTTTTTAGAGAATGCTTCAATCCCAAATAAGAGAGGAGGGATATTGTTGTGGTCCTACGAAGCTCGCATGCGGAAGGAAACGCCCGCGGACGAAGGCGGCATTGACCGGCACTGCAGCGGCCTTGGCACCGCGACCTTGGCCGAGACGCCGTGCGGGCGAACCCCGCTCGCTCTCCGTGTCAGGGTCGCACGCCGGCGCCCGAGGACGAAGGTCTCTCGCAGGGGCGAGCCTGCGAAAGTCCGCGACTGGCGATTGTTTTTCGAGAGCTATCATTCAGAGCAATCAAGAACGATGGTAATTGGTTTCAGAATATCCATCACTTTATTGACTACCTTCTCCAACGTGGAGATAATACAAAGCTGATGTTTCTACTGTGCAAATTACTTCTTTACATAAATTTCCTTATATTTGCACTACAATAGTGAGTCGCGTAATCTGAATGCATTACTTGTTCTGTCAAAGGTGAAACGCACACATTAAACGTTAGTAAAAATAATATGTCGAACAATACTACTACAATGGAGTGAATTATTCAAGAGTAAGTTTTTATCACGTCAGTGGGTCAAAATGTTTGGACGAATCATATAAATTTCTGGTAATTACAGTGTTTATTTCAAAATTCTGTGGCTGCTATTGCAAGCAAATACATCGCCAATTGGACTGATTAACTTATCGTACTGAAAACAATACCATCATGATACAAAATAAGCATATCAATCTTAATTCACGACGTATGCAGCATGTCTTTATATCGGTTAAAATTACTTCCTCAGCAGAATTAAACAATACATGTGATGTAGTAAACATCATACAATGATGAACTAAAGAATACATTTATTTTAACCAAATAATCATGTATTATTGGTAAAAAAAATCCCGATTTATACTTTACAAAATAAATTATCACTCAAAAGCAATTATAACAATTTTTTTCTAATCGTATTTTTACAAAGTTATAATTGTATATTTCCATTATTAAATACAATTAACGTGCAATATTTCTCGCTACAGTAACAGTGGTTAGAGCAATCAACTACACAGCATTAAAACAGAAGACATCACAAAACAATCTCACAGCAAGGCGAGGCCACCACGAAGCATGGGCCATCCGGCAGGAGCTCACCTGGAGCTGGTCATGCCATGCCGCGGCCGAAGAAACGCGCGCCGACGCTCACCGGCGGGCCTCGAACCCGGGCACCGCTCCAGTCACTGCAGCGCCGCCGCCGCCCGCCACAGCGCCTGCACGGCACCGCACTGCGCGGCCGATCGCCGCCGCTACGCGCCACCACCGCCGCCGCCGCTGCCCGTCGCCATGGTGACGCGGCTGCTGAGAGGGGCGAGACCGGCCGACGCCCCCGCGCCCGCCAGGGAACCGCCAATGCCCAAACCGCCCTCCGATGAGAGGGGCAGATTCTCACAAGATCGGGATCATGTACCATTCCCTCTCAAACGGCTTATTGCAATATTTGTAAGCATAGTACCGCACGTTACTAGTTGCTTGCAACAGTAAAAATTTTGCAGAACACCACCACACAACCCCCCCCCCCAAAAAAAAAGTAAGCAAGCACTCTGTTCAAGAACAACAAATAAAATAATATTGAATAACTCTAAAATAATTTCAATATTTTAACAAAAACTGTCTTCACGAATTCTGCAAATTAGTATAGAATATACGGAGCCTTAACTCACATCCTACGAATTAAGTTGACTTTTCAATACAAGCATTAACGTGAATTTTTGGCAAGAACTAGTAAAAAGTGTTCGTTGTCATATAATAAATACTATTTGCAAAAGCAAAACAGATACATTTTTTTCACCTTACCACGCCCTTCATGATGGAATAGACTTCTGCCGCGAGAATACGAAGAAAATTATTTGAATAACTACATTCCGCTTCGAGCTCATGAAAACTATCGTGTAGTGAAGTCACATTTGTGACCAGAACAAAGGTAAGCAGCTATTTCAGCATTTGCTCAAAGGAACTGGGAAACTGGGCGAGAAACCTGATCGGGACGTAGTCAAATGACTAAACGTAGTCGTTTTTGTGGCTTCCATACAGCAAAAAACTGATGATGATGGCCAAGCTATCGAAAGTTGCTATTGTAATATTGTTGGCAATGACGACTCATATAATTATTTCACTGTCAATGCCCACGAAAATTCACCACAATACCAATTGTCCCAGAAGCTGAATTACAATTTATTGTTATAGGCAGATTTAGAATATTACAATTTTGCAGTTCAAATGGCAACTATATATTAATTATTAGTGTTAAAATCCACATTATTTTACTTTTTGGTGCTCAGTTTTGTAGTGGGCCGTACGCCTCACCTCTTCATGTAATGCGCCGATGCCATACATAATATTTTTGTAACATAAGGGCGGAGGTCAAGCGCATGGGGATGTGGGTTAGGCGCGTTGTATGATGCTAGCCTCACCCGAAATAATGCCAGCTCTAGAGACCTCAAAGAGATTCAGTGGTCCTGGGTCTGCATTAAATCTGGCAATGCATACTCCTGACACACTCAGCTACTATCCCTACCGCGAGTCAGTGCAAGCTGATATTCTAGATTTCGGCGTTTCTAACAACATTAGTTGTAACATTCAAGTCGAGATTCATACTGAAATTCCGATCTTCGCCCCGTTGTTTTTTCACTCGGCACAGCTCCAGAAGAAATTCGACCCGCTCAACCTTATCATTTACGTAATGCAAACTGGCCATATTATCAGATGCTAGTAGCACATATTCTACCTCCACTGCCATTACTCACCGCACTACGCAGGAAATCGACAGCGGCATTGACTCACTTGCTCATACTATATTAGATACCCTAGAGTTAACGGGCCCCCCAAACAATCAACGCACTTCGCTTCCAACAATTCCACCTAATGTGAAGAAACTGATATATTATAAACGATATATTTGAAATCACTGGTTGAGACATCGATCTCCTCTTCTAGAATTTTATTTAAATCTCCTAACTAAAATTGTGAGACAACTTTGGGCTTCCGTTCACACGCAAAATATTTATCTTCAAACAAACGGCAAACGCATCTGATCATACACTGTGGAACATAACTCAACGTCTTTTGTGCAAACCTAGCAATCTATCCACCCGGGTTACTCCAACTGGAGAAAAATTTTCACGTTACCATAAAAGCGACATGTTGGTAATTACTTTGCATCAACCTTTACTTCTTACCCTGGTCAAAATTGGCACCACGATAATCATACTCAAGAAGTAATTGCACGATCAGAAATAACAGTTCCTGAATACCCTATATTTATTTCATCATCAGAAATCATCAAATATATTTCACAACAATCCCGAAATTATCAAATGGCCATATCTATCAACTTTTTTTTTATTAAAACGCCTCTCCATAAAAGTAATTGTACATATTACAGCAATATACCGCTTTGAGACAAACGTACTTCCCTGATAAATAAAAACGCGCTCACATTATTCCCAGGGAAGCCTGGGAAAGCTCAAAATGATCCAACTAGATATCACCCGATTAGTTTGCTACCCACAACAGGAAAGCTATTTGAAAAATGTTTACTCTCTAGGCTAAATTCTTACCTCAGCTCGGTCAATGCCATACCACCTCATCAGTTTGGATCCCAACCCCTTTGTCTACGTATCATCAAATGTTACTCCTAACTGAATACATCATCGAAGGATTCTATGTCCACAAGCATACTGCAGCAGTTTTTGTAGATGTAGCTAAAGCTTTCTACATCGTCTGGGACCCAGGGTTAATTTTAAAATTCCGCAGTATAGATACTCCATTATATCTTTCACGCATCATTGTAAGTTTTCTTACCAACCGAACATTTTCTGTACGCCTCGCCGGAACTCTCTCCGCATCTTTCACCATCAAAGCAGGGGTACCCCACGGGTCCACTCGCCCCCTCCCCACGTTATTTAATGTCAGAACTTCGGATATACCAATCACCCAAAAGACTTCAATAGCTCTATTTGCTGATGATACAGTACTTAATTCCTCCAATAGCAATGTTAAATCTGCCTTGAAATGTCTACAAACTCACCTCACATTGTTTTAAAACTGGTCCAAAAAATGGCACATTGAAATAAATCCTAATAGAAGACACGCAAAAATAGTTACCCTCCGTAGACCAGACATCCACCCAAATCTCACATACCATTCACAAAACATCACCTGGCTCCCTCCCAACAAAACTGTCAAATATCTTGTTCTGTTTGATAAAAGGATTACATGGCGGCAAAATACAAAACATAATAGCGCTAACGACTAATAGAGTCCACCAATTATATCCGATTCTCAAAAAATCATCCCTCTATAACTAGATGTTGCTACTCATCTCTATAAAGCAATGATACCACCCATACTTTCCTATGCTTCCCCAGTGGGGGCTACCGCAGTCAAAGCAATCATCAACAAATTGGATTTTTCTCAAAATAGATTCCTATTCACCATTACAAAAGCTTCCTGGTACATTCCGAATGCGCAGTTACGTAATGAACTTGGTATTACACCCATCCCTGTTTTTTCACTTCTCCCTCTTATCTTTTTTATTTTTATAATATATATATATATATATATATATATATATATATATATATATATATATTTCAATTCGTTGCGTTTTCAATTGATGCAATTAATACTCTATTAATACCAGCGCGGGAATAATACTCCATTAATTATTAACATTGCCATATCCGTCACGTCTCGTCGCAGTCAGTTGCCAAGAAGTCAGTTGTCAGTTATAATAATAATTCTATAATAATTAATAATTCCATATAATTCTATTCCAAAATATTAAAGATGCCTTCAGCTATTCACTTTCACACAGGTAAGCAAAATCCTCATTGCAAAACATTAAAAAGAAAGTTAACAAGAGAATTATTCGATCCCCCATGGACATAAACCAATGAGTCTTTTCTCATTATAAACTACTCTATATAACCAGTATATTGTATCTAAACTATATTTGTGTTTATAATGTATCAAATAATAAAATGATCTAGTGTCCTATTCCTATCCATTCAGGTACCTTTATTGGAATATTTCATAGTAAATTTACGGCGCTTCATAGATAAATTTTTGGCGCAAAATGTTAATGCAATTTCATTTTTATACCACTCAATATATTCACATTACTACATTTACTGCAATACTTTCATATTACAGGGATTTCCTATTTCACGTAATCAACTATTTTGAAGAGGGCACCAGGGTCCTTTGACGCCCCCTTGTATAAAGAAGTTCAAAACACGTGACTTTTAGAGCTACTAAGGGCAGCACCGTCATCGCCTCTGGGTGGCAAGTGTCAGAGAGATGCTGTATGCCGCGAACTAACGGTGAAAATACGGTGTATGTGTCGATTTTTAGCTCGTCGTGATTATTGTTCGTTGGTGTATTCTTCTGCCTATAATTGGTTTAAAAAAATGTTGTTTTTTTTTAGATGCACTTTCTAGCAGTGAGATTTTCTATTTTTTTTAGCCCTCTCTCCAACGTCTGGTGCCCTCTCAGGTACTGAACAACACTCATGGCTTCTGTCTCTATTACTGCATTTACTCTTTTACACAACACTTGAACAGCCGTTAATATGGGGCCTTCGCTGACGCAACCAAGAGGCGAGGGGCAGTCAAATTTCTGCCATTGTCTGACACTAGCTGCAACTTCATTTAATGAATTTTTGCGTGTTATCGAAAGTAAACAAGTTCAGTCAATTTTTGAGGTATTTAATGCAATATTTATAATGTTTGCAGACATTTTTGGTATTAGATTAATTGATTCAAAATTTACAATTGATTGCGTAACGTTGGCAGTTGTGGATGGACGTCCCTTTCTGTTTCTCATGGTGGATGCATATTTCCGCCTGCAGCAGCCTGGAGTTACAGTCGGAGAATACCAGTCTTTTTTTAAACAGTCCCAGCGCCGGTGGGAATACGAGCGTGTCCGTGGAAGGATCTTTCACTATCACAAAATATTCCAGGGTAACGAAATTTTCGAAATAAAATACTGTTATTTGAGTGAAACAATAATGTTTATCGCAATGTGCTTGAGGCGATCATCGTATTTTCGAAACCAAGTTATTTTTTGTTTTGTGACCCGTGGAAATCAAAGCAATAACTACGTGCGCCGACCAAGTATATAACTGACACGGACACTATGCATAAAATTCTGTAAGGAATGTTTCAATAAATCATCATCATCATCAGCAACAAAGTTTGGGCCTAGTGACCCGTTCCGCTCTCAAGAGTCTCTTTCCATCTTGTGTGGGGTCTACCTCTGGATCGTTTCCTCTTTGGTTTGTATTCGAGGATAGTCTTGGGAAGCCGTTCTTGTGGCATTCTGGTAAGGTGTTCGAGCCAATTCTTCCACGTTGAGTCGATCTTCTCCAGTATGCTGGAGATCTGTAGTTCACCTCTGATGTCTTCATTTCTCTTATGATCTAGTAGTGTATATCCTGCTAATGGTCTCAGGAATCTCATTTCTGCCGCTTCGATCTTTCTTCTGTCTGACCTATTGACTGTCCAGTTTTCGCATCCATAAGTTAGCATTGGGACTGCCATAGTTTTGTAAAATTTTAGTTGGGTGTCTTGTCTGGTCTTTTATCTTAGTGCTCTGCGTATAGTACCGCACAATTTCTGGAATTTTTGGATCTTTTTTGTTTATATCTTTTTTGTCGCAGTATGAGATGTTAAATCCTAAATAATTAAAGTTGTTTACTTGTTCAATACTTTTTTCGTTTATCACTACTTTACATCTGATATGGTTTTTCCCCTAGAATGCCATTGTTTTCGTTTTAGAGGTTGATATCTTCAAGTTATAATTTTTCCCTGTTAACTCGAGGTAATGGGCAGCTCTCTGTAGGTCGTCTTCTGAAGTACTAAAAATGGCCTGGTCATCTGCAAATAGAGTAGTGTTTAAAATTGTATTGCTTATTTTAAATTGTGTGGTTAGTTTACTTTGCCATTCTTGAATAATATGATCGATGTATATATTCAAAAGGGTCGGGGACATCGGGCACCCTTGTTTGACTCCTTGGTTTGTATATTCAGTTAGGTTGTTCGCTGTTCCTTTGTCAATACTGATAGTGGTTTTAAAACATAAGCTTTTGATGGTTTCTATGATGTGTTTAGGGTATCTACTATTACGCATAATACTCCATAACTTATTCCGAGAGACTTTGTCAAAGGCCATTTGAAAATCTATGAACAGGATATATGTAGGAAGGTTATATTCGCGTCTTGCGTGGCGCCCGTAACGCAACCAGGGGAAACTTACCCTACTGACAACTCTCAAGAGAATAGCCGGACTGTAAATGTTTCAATAAATTATTTTATTTAACTTGTTTTTAATAATTTACTTCAATCGCTTACATTTTATTATATATTAGTGTTTTGAATTTTTCAAATGACATTTCCGTCATGCCGAAATGCATTTCCGAGATGCAACCTCCACTCTGTTAGGGCACCAACCGCCACTGAGCACAAATAATACATAGCTCACCAAAACAACTGTATACTTCTGTCGCCAGGGCTATCAAGACATATGATATATTGTAGAGAAAAGGAATGATATAAAGGTCCTACATATGGGGGTTCTTGCATTTCTATCTATATAGCGGTTTTTTACAGCCTAGGCCGTTTTCCGCATCCCAATTTCCATGCCTCTTTACCCCATATATCGTTTTCCTCCATTTCTCTTTTTTCCACGGCTTCTGTTATTGCCACGTTCCACGTTCTTCTCGGTCTCCCCCTGTATCTTCTTCGATTTGGTACACATTCCCAAAATTTTTGTGGAAGTCTATCCGATTTCAACCTTCTCATATGTCCATATCATTGTAGTTGTTTCATTTCGATCGTCTCGTTCCACTTTCATTTTATCTCTTTCATCATTTCTTATTTTGTCTAAGAGAGAAAGTTTACATCAATGCCAGAACATCATTTCTGTTGATTGAAGTTGGTCTTTCAAATTTTTTGTTAGTGTCCAGACTTCTGCCCCATAGAGTGTGGTACTCTCTATGAAGGAGCTATATATGCGTTTCTTTGTCTTCATTGAAATAATAGATTTCCATAGCACTGGATTCAACTGTCTTATGGTTGTTTTTCCTCTTATATTTTTATTTTTCACATCCTGTTCGTCTCTACCATCTGCAGTTAGTGTGACTCCCAAATACTTATATTGTGTATTACATTTAATTATTCCTATACCAGTCTCCAAATCATGGGGCATACCTTCCACCACCATATATTCAGTCTTTTGTACATTTATTTCCATTCCCCATTTTCCATACTCTTCTACTAATTTTCTGAACATATAAGTTGCATCATCTTCATCTTCAGCCATTATCACCTGGTCGTCTGCAAATAGTAGACTACACAATGTTTCATCACTTATTTTCACACCCATGCTTCTGCACTTTCTTTTCCATTCTTTTAGCGCTTTATCAATGTATATCTTAAACAGGGTTAGAGATATACAACAGCCTTGCCGTAATCCTTTATTTACTGAGAAGTTGTCTGATAGACATTTTCCCACTTTTACTTCACTTTTGTTATCTTTATAAAGTTGTTTGAGTGCATTTATGTATGTTGTTGATATTCCTTTTTCTTCCACTGCCCCCATACGTCTTTTACTGGTACATTATCGTAAGCCATTTTAAGATCAATGAAAATTATGTGAAGTTCTCTTCCTCACTCAATTGTTTTTCCCATCAGTTGTTTGAGACAAAAAACATTGTCAATACAGGATCTTCCTGGCCTAAAACCACTTTGCTCTTCTGTGCCTGATCTTCAATTCTATTCTTTAGCACACGTCCCTACAGTCTAACCAAAGTTGAAGTCACACTTATCCCTCTATAATTATTACAATCTTTTTTACAGCCTTTTTTGTAAATTGAATTTATGTAGTCTAATTTCCATATTTCAGGTATTTTACCTCCTTTTAAAATGTCATTGAATATTTCAGTAATTAATTCCAAACCTACAATAGGATAATGTTTAACCAGCTCTATGGATATACCTCCAGGCCCAGGTGCTTTATTATTTTTCATGCTTCTTAATACTTTTTTTTACCTCTTCCAAAGTCCCACCTGGTGTGATCGAATTTACGTGCAGTAGTTCATAATTGATTCCCTGAAATTTAGTTATATTTTCTGTCAAAAGATTTTCATAGTATTTTTGCCATTTTTCAATACCAATTGGGTCTACTAAATGCCATTCTTGGGTTGTATTCAATTTCATGGAATGTAACATTTTCAATGCCTCTCTGGATTTGGTGTTACCAATGCACTTGTCTAATCTGTCACATTTTTGTTTCCAGAATACATTTTTTTGCCTTCTTCACTTCTTTCTGGACCAAATATTTCATTCTGTTACATTAACTTCTGCCTTCTAAATCCTTTGTTGAAGGTCATCTCAAATATAACTTTTTCTTTTCTTCAACCAGGTTCTATCTTCTGTCAACCTATATCTTCTGTCCATCACAAGTCTATTTGTTTATATTCACATTTTCCCTTGTCTTCCAAAGTTTTTTAACTGCTTCACGAGTGCATTTTTCTAAAAATTGGTATCAGTATTGCGAGTACTTTAATTTTTCTGCCGTCTTGTACAAAAATGCAATGGAATCATCTTGAAGACTTTCAATATTGTATCTCGGCCACATCTGACTCCATTTTCCCACCTTTTGTATTTGGTTTTGTGTTTCCATAACTTTTGAGATAAGGTTTATACTCAAGGTAAGCTTTTCCTTTTAGTAAGTAGTGATACGATCCACTGTTGTTTAGTAATTATGTAGTCAATTATTGATTACAGTTTTTTCTAGTGGACTGGGTCCACGTGAATTTATGTATTTTTTTATGTGGAATATAGTCATTCAATATTTTAAGATCATACAGTTCACATGCGTCTATAAGTCTTTCTCCGTTGTCGTTTAGTACATTTTCACCATATCGCCCCACAACATTATGCGCCATTCGTTTTCCAACTCTTCCATTAAAACCACCTAGAAGCACCACTTCTTTGCGATTTCCAATAGAATCCAGCAGAAAAGTCAATTTCTCTAAAAACTTATATTTTTCTGCAACATTTGCATCGTCTGTTGGAGTATAAATTCCTATAATGAAAACATTGCGTCCTCTTAGTACAAGATCGAGACGTCATCAATTGCTTCCCAGCTATGAATGTTTTTCTCCGAACTTTTATGTACAGCTATGATCACTCCTGCTCTTGCTCGCATTTATTCTCTTACTCCACTAAAAAGTGAACATAAGGTTAGAAAATGGAAGCCTCCGACTACTCAATCCACCCCTTGGCTCCCGGGGTTCAGGAATGGATTTTAGGTAAGAAGGATATCTTACAGTTACGGACAGTCACTATTTCTATGTAGGAGAAACCAGGCTAATTGCTGCATTTCCCACTCATCAGTAAGGGCGTGCAGGTCGATGGGGTCGCTACATCTCTACGCCTGGTTCTTGCATTTACGTTCGAAATAATATCAATTCTATTTCCTTGACGGACTTAAATGTGTATTCCGTTGAAAATGTTTTTGAAATATCTGTAGTACATCGTCCAACGCTAAACGTTATATTACTTTGCATCTACAGGCTTTCAACAAAGAGAGCAGTACATTATATTATGTTCTTAAAAAACCTGGAGATAACACAAAATAAAGTCACCAATCGCGCTTTTGAATCCATTGTTATATGTGGAGATTTTAACATTGATTTTCTGGTCGAATCTTGCGAGAAAGAGCAGTTTCTCAATTTAATTCATTCCTTCACTTTAGATATTACTATAAATGTATCTACACGGATCACATTAATTCAAAGAAGGCAATCGATCAAATACTAATTAACAAATCGACTACTCGATATGAAATTGAAACAAAAGATTTAGGATACAGCGATCACAATGCACAAATTCTTACCATTACAAGAAATGCGAACACTGACACAATAAATAATACACGTATGAGTAGATTATTTACTAAAAGTAAAATAAAATTATTCATCAATTACTTGGTACATGAGTCATGGGACACGGTTTACAATTGATAAATACAATTGATAAATAGAATTCTTTTTTCCAGCGCATTCATTTCATTTTAACACTTGCTTTTTTCTTCTACAGAAAAAATTAAATATTTCACAAAAAAGCAATTCTTGGATAACACATAGGATTAGGACATGTAAAAACAAATAAATTCTCTTTTCATTTCTAAGCATCCTGACGTATCTGAAGGTTTTCTCCTCTACTTTAAAAAATACAAATCATTGTTAGGAAAGTCATAAAATCATGAAACATGACCAGGATATTTTGAACTCAAATAATAAAGCAAAAGCAATGCGAAATATAGTAAATAATGTGACCAAATCAACTAGAAACCTTGTAGAGAATGTTGTTTTAAAAGATAACGATAGAAATGTGAACGATCCGGCACAGTTGCTAGTCTCTTTAACCAATTTCGAGAATTGCTGTTGAACTCACTAAGGGTCTTCAGGTACAAAATTCAGCATCAGAAGTTTCCCCAAAAATATCAGGAACGATGTTTGTTTCCGAAACTTATTCCTATGAAATTTCCAAAATAATCGGTAGACTAAAAAATAAATATTCGGCCGGTTTAGATGAATTTCTTGATTGAGAGCGTAGGCTTCCGCGGCCGGAGTCAGTATTTTCTTGGTTGTCCGGGTGACGATGCGTCCATGGCGAAGGTGCCGACGTTTCGGTCGCCATTCTGCGACCTTTCCTTCTGCATTACGCCCTGAGGAAGGTCGCAGAATGGCGACCGAAACCGTCGGCACCTTCGCCATGGACGCGGCGTCACCCGGACAGCCAACTAAATACCAATTTCCGGATTGTTTGTTAAAGGCTTGCGCGCCCGCAAGTATACACCCGTTTACTCACATATTTAATGTATCCTTATTCACAGGAATGTTTCAGATATTTTTAAAACAGCTAAGATTAAGAAACTTTTCAAAAAAGGCAACAAAAATTAAATTCATAATTATCAACCAATTTCTCTCTTTTTTCATAAATATCTGAGAGAATTTTTTACGTACGAATTGAAACATTTCTTAGTAAACTCAGCGCGTTTTCAGATTGCCAACATCGGTTTCGAAAATCAAAATCTACGAAAACAGCCATATTTTCTTTTCTGAAAGATGTCTCCTCATCCAGGGATCAAAATGAAGCATCTATTGGATTAATTTTAGATCTTTCAAAAGCCTTTGACGTTATTGATCATAAAATTTTTACTATCAAAATTACCTTCATACGGAATGCATGGTGTTGCTCTAGATTGGTTATGTTCGTAACTTAAACAACGACCTCATGGAGTAGAAATACCTTACTGGAATAATGGAACATTATGTACACATCTTTGTAATTCGTTGCCAATTACATGTGGAGTTCCGCAGGGATCGATTTTAGGCCCTATTCTCTCCCTACTAACGATATGCTCTCGACGATTAGAAACGGAAGAACTGTTCTCTTTCCGAACGATACTAATATTCTTTGCAATAACGAAACCGTAAATAGTACAATAGCAGATTTTCAAATTGGTTTCGTAATAACAAATTAAAAGTGAATGAATAGAAAACTGTTTCAATGCAGTTTTCCATTTTAAATAAACAGCTCGGCACTTCACTGAAAATGAACGCGTGCTGATGTTAAGGGGGGAAAAATTCATCCCCGTCTGAGATATGGCATAATATTATTGGGATATACATCTTATAGCTCCAAGACTTTTCGATTACAAAAAAGAACTGTACGAATAATAAGCAAATCCCACCCACGTGATTCTTGTAAGCCTTTTATTAATTTAGGTATTTTACCATTACCTTGTCGCTTAATATATGAAAATCAGTAGTTTTTGTCCAAAATGACTTACTTAAGGGCGGGAATATATTTTCAGCAAACGCCGTTGTCTATAACTACAACACTCGACGTAGTAATCATATTCATCCGGTAACAGTACAACAGCTCACTACAAAAAATGCACATATAATACATTAACTTAGTTTTGGAAGTGAAAAATTACGAACATTTTTGGGACTGGGTCTATGAACATTCTGGATTTTTTTAACGATAATTAAATTTTAATGTACGTAATATCAAAGATAACAATTAATACAAGTTTCTAAAATAAATATTTAAAACGCCGGCAGTTTATAAAAATGTACGGAAGGAGTCACTCCTACTCGACTAGCACAGGGGCCTGTAATTTGTAGATACCGTTCATATCCAATGAAAGGGCACGGGGATCCAAATGTTTCATTAATTTATTTTTATTATAAATTAGCACCTTCGCATCATCGCTAAAGTCATCGTATCTTCAAACCAGTTTGAAAATCAAGCGGTAATAATTTGATGTATTTGTGATACTCGTAGAATAGTGCTTCTTTAATTCTAATTTGTGAACGAGTGCGCAAACAGAACCTAAACAAACCGAAAGAGAGCAAAGATGATTGTTAATAATAACTGTGATAACAAACATAAACCTTGGCAACTGCATAACAGTCAAAAACTTAGTAATTCTCTAGGAAACGCTTACGGGCACACCAGAGCTTGTCACCCTTGTGACATCACTGTGGTCATCTCTCTTGGTGGATCTGGTTAGAAAGGGCACTGCCGCGCCTTCGAGCGGCAAGGAGGCAAAACACGTAATGACATCTACCGGCGGTTCCACGCTACTACTGCCCGCGAATTTTAAAGTGCAAGGAAACGTCAATTTACATGACCATAAATACATGAAATAATGTGAAGTGAAACGAATGCCTAGGAGTATTTAAGTTAAAAATGAGACCTAAAAATGTATAGGTTGCATCTGATAATGTCCTTCATATTTTATAAAACTATGTGCCTTCCTTAATCATCCTCCAATTTTTCTCATTTATTTATGAGTTTCCACAACATTTAAAATAAAAAAAAGTTGTCAAGAAATTATATCGGTTCTCTATTTTTTTTTGCGAATTTTATACGCAAATTTTACGCAATTTTTTATTATTGAATACGAATTTTACGTATACTACATCCAAAAATATGGGCTTCAGAAAGAAAATTGCAAAAAAACATTAAAATATTGATTTTTTCTCTTCGTTCCGACAAGCATGCGTATTCTTGGAAAGACAGTTGTATAAAAAAGTTTAAGTAGACTACATCTCCTACAAAATGTATTTGCAAACTTTAATTTTACTTTACGTACGTATTAATTCTAACAAACATTTTAGGTGCCGGAGAGCGCTGAAAAACGGCTGCGTTTTTGTCCTCTAAAGAAATGCCCTCTCCTGTCCTGTTATCTTACGTCGGCGCTCTAGTTTCACCATGACAAATTTTAAAAAAATTCTTGTGAATGAATTATTTGCATTTTTATATTATAAATTTTCCTCCTCTCATGGATTCAATAAGTAACGCATTTACTCGTTCAGGTATCTGCATACCCCCAGATTTACATTACTAAACAAAAGAAACGAGAAGACGAGTGTACTCCACGACACTGAGCAAAAGCTCTATTTCGTATGAATACACTCTTCGTATGGCTCTGACGATCTTGCTCATGTCTCGCGAGCATTTGCTAATTGTGAACAAGTGATAGTGCAGGCTCAGAGTTTTAAAAATTGGTTTCCTTGGTAACAAAAAGAACATTTGTTACGCGCGTTGCGCACATTATTTATTTCCTTCGTTGATCTTCCACTTTGATTTTTTTAACGTGGTGCATGACGCAAATCAGCTGTGCACAATGCAAACATAAACATAAGCATGGCATTAACATAAAAATTAGGATTACGCCTATAAGCGAACTCATTCACAATGTCTAACACGTAAGAGTTAACTTTATATCTTGCAAGCTTCTGTGCTTATGCTTAAGTAAGACAAAAAAATGAACGATTCACAGTACATTAACTCAAAATCGAAATTGGATCGTAGTTGTTAGATCGTGGTTTTCCAGATTGCGTGATTGATTTTCGGCTGTTCTCTGATTTGATTTGTAACGTACGATCGTTGTGTAATGTAGTTTTGTTGCAGTATTCATGATAGTATCATTTAGTTTTCAGTATCGGTAGTTTTCCATGGTTTCTCCGATCAATACTAGGCGAATGCTGGAGCGGTACTCTACCAAACGTGCGCGATCTTACCTTCCTGTTTCTTGTCTTATACTCACCCCTTACCACACAATCACTAACGTGCATTACACTACCACACACACGGGGAGATCGGTCAGGAGAGCTTGTTGCGGCTGGGATGGTGCCCCGCTGTTGGGTAACACCTGGTTGGGGAAAATCTGGGCGACAATAGGTCGGTGCCAGATCTCGCTATACAGCGGGAGAAAGCCCACTGCTACCTGCCGAACAAACTCATACACTACACTTCCGGGGCTAATGTCCGCCGTGGAAGGGTGTGGGTTCTGCAGGAATAGGTTTCGCCAAGGCGTCCGGCGACGAACAAAGGGATCGCAGCAAGTAAAATGCGGCGAAGTGGGAATACTACTCGTATCAATTAAAGCTGTGTTCTGCTTGCGATGGCGCGTATGCCCTCCTGCGCTTCTCGTAGCGAGAGAACGGCACCGAACGCTCCAGAGGCGCGAACTCGCCGCACGTGGGAAGATCTCAATTCAAACCAATGCTCTGCTACAAGCCGCGGCGTTCGGAAGCGCGCAGCAACGGGACGTGAGAAGGGGCCCTTACTAAGCCGGAAAAGAACTTCAAGCTTATTCGGCCTGGCATTCAAATGGGAGAAGAAAGTTTTAAAGACCTTGTTGATAAACTCTGGTGCTGAGGTTTCCTTGGGAATCGAATGATCCACCACCTTTCCAGGAACCATTTTCACAGGAAATTTCAGTTTTGAGGAACTTCATTAGGAATAATGTGAATCACTTGTACTCACAAACGCAATAAGGTATAAAAATGCTGTAATGTATATATAAACGACGTGAAATATATTTTAAAGAAACCATTTTTACCATTTTTCAAAATCAAAAGAATACATCAAAATGGCGTTTATATCATTTTATTCGGTGCATTTAACACTATTCATATTGAAATACTTATTTCAATATTTCTCCCACTTTTTGTATCTCTTTATAATTCCATGCATATAGACATCACATTCACACCATACAACCAATCATTCATTATTTTTACGTCCTCGGATCCGTACACTATTGTTGAATTGAAGAATCTTTTTCATGGCCGTTTACCGACTGATTCTTTTATTATTTTAATATTTACTACATTCTTGATCTTGAACAAAAGTTTAGAAAATTCTTTCCTTTCTCGAATTTTCACTTCCCATTCTGATGTCAGCCCAGCTTACTTGGACGACGTCTGGATGCTACTAACACTTCGATCTCAGTTTCAGCATACAGCATCCTGTTCCCATTGCAAGTTTATAAAAATCCCGTTTTCTTCGCCCGATCTAAATATCAATTAACATACGAATTTATATTTTCTTCGTTTCCCACCATAACTCGTCTACTATTTGTAAACTAATTCAAAAGAAAAAAAAATCTTATTTTCGTTATACGTGACTATTTGTTATAGCACTTCATACCACATCTCCTACCCGTCCGAACCACAATTAACAGCGGTCTCTTCGTTACACGTCCCAAGTCTACCAGGACCTACAGCTATCTGCGTTCTTTTTGTCTTGCAATAATACCTTTCTTTCTTTCGATCGTCTATTGTCCCATTCTCCTTTTAGCGCATCGACGTTATTTTGTCTCACAATTGCTTTGTTGTGCTCACAATCGCTCTAATCCCTTAGTTGTTGCTGCCATTAATTTACGAAAACGTCATCAATTATAAATTATAGATTTATTTATAAAAATTACATTAGATAACATCGTTCATCTCAATACAAAAGTTTAATGAACAAATTTAAGCAGTTTTCGAGAAAATCTGCTTTTTAAAATTGCCCATATTTCACTCAAAATTACGCGAAAATTATTAGTTTCGAAATAACGAACTTAACACCTCAGGCAAGTCATTCGTGTGAAAAGGTTTCTGACGTGATTATGGCCGCACGACAGGAATTAACAGACTTTGAACGCGGAATGGTAGTTGGAGCAAGGGACATTCAACATCGGAAATCATGAGGGAATTCAACATTCCGAGATAGTGTCAAGAATATGCAGAGAAAACCTAATTTCAGGCAGAACCTCTCACCGTGGACAATGCAAGGATCGACGGCCATTACTTACGGAACGAGGGCATCAGCGGCATCTTAGAGTTGTTGGTGCTAAAAGGCCAGCAATAATGCATGAAATAACAGCAGAAATCAATGTGGAAGGTACGACGATCGTATCCGCTACGAAAATTGGCGGAATGGCTGTAATGGACTCCGGAAACACTTGAGTCTTGGCAAACAGCACATCGCCTGCAGGACCTCTCTTGGGCTCGTGCCCATATATATTCGACCCTAGACGACTGCAAACCCGTGGCTTGTGCAGAAGAGTTTCGATTTCAGTTGGTAAGAGCCGAATGAACTTCCACTTAGAACACCGTTTGTAGTAGCACTGATAGAGTGGGCGGGGAGGCATGCGTGCTGCGATGAGGTGGAGGGAGAAGGCGACGGGAGCATGCCTTTTTTACATGACTACCAGTACCCAAAGTGTAGCTCGCTGGGAAATTTGTTTCGAAAACTAGATTCAACAGCACATACTTTCTCGCATTATTGGCAACAGCTACGTAATATTGAAATATTGCATTTTTAGCGCTACTAACACTTCAGCTATTACACGAAAACGTCCAATTCAAACAAGGCGCCTGTGATGCATATATACATTAATTTCGATAGTCAGGAGCAGCAATCATTTCTTACTTTGACAAATAAAACAGGTATACATTTAACTGTTGAAGACTTCGCAGCAAATTCTGCAGAAGCATGCAAGCAATATTGCCAGCGCAGCGCCGTCAAAAGTATGTGCATCCACTTCGCAATCAATATGAATTCTCGGCACAAACGCTTATTTCCATCTGTATTCAGATTTCAACTTGTTTATGGGTTAGCCATAGTAGGTATAAACAGTTGATAAATAACTCTAATACTGATAAAGTAATTAAATCACTAATGTTCTACGATATGTAATATAAAGCTAATTTATTACCACATTATTATACATAGGCACCGTCTCAAAAGGAACGCAGGAAAATAAAACTTTAAAGTTAATAATGGGATTTAGTATGTTCATTTCAAAACTTTTTATAAACTAGTGTCTGTGGAGAAACTCATCTCATATAAAAAAACATTTAAAACAGTAAAATGAACCCTTTAACGTTCTATAGCAGAGAAAAGGCAACGTATTTATGTAAAAATATAAAATAAATCCTTAGGTTTTTAACACTTGTTTAATTTTCAACTCACAAAATCTTTACCCAAAAAAGCGAACATAGATTTTATAAAAATACGGATAATCCACGTACTACTGTATTGCTTTATACTCGTAGAACATGGAAAGTTTTGCTGGTGACATGCTGAAAGATAAGTGACCTACGTTCAGCGAAAATCTGTATGTTCTATAAATCGCAACACAGACGAAATATATGGATTATTAAATAGGTTTCGAATCATTTCTAAAATACTAATTTGGAAACACAAGCTCCAGTAAATAAAACAGCTTAGTCTTATCATCTCCACCATCTGGACGTTCAACCATAACGAGACTCTCAATTATCGATGGCGGCAGTGTTGCGCAAATGTCAATTCAACTTTGCGGATTGGTTGAAAGAAATACACTAATACATTGAAAATACACATTGTAGAATAGAGTAAAAAGTAGAAATAAAATTAAAATTGCCATTTTAATAGTAAATTAAAATTAAATAATTATTTTTCATATCCTTTGGAGATTTTTTTTCGTATCCCGTAGTTGATGGGACACCTGTATATATTTCATTAATTTCAAGCAGAAATTTCGAACAATACTGGTATTCTCAAAAAAAAGTACATGATCGTTTTTAATGAGCTGATATTTTAGAACAAACTTTGAATGAAGTAAAAATATATCTTCAATTTTGTAATATTGAATTTTTTGGTATTTTAAAAAAAAAAGATCAATACCCAAAAGTGGAACTAGTACCATACTTTTACCGCCCATTATTACATGTGGAGAAAATTAAAAGAAAACAATTAAAGTTGTTTATGCGGAACAATTTGCGTAAATAGGAACAAATATTAGTCTTTTTTTCAAAAAATTGTACATTACCTTTTTTAAAGAGCTAGTTCTATACAAAAGACTGTCTGAACCTGGAACATGCTTGAAAGAAATCTGAAAAGTTCTTAAAACACAAAACGTGAATTTTTTCAGATTTTTTGATCGTTGAGTTGTAGTTAAAAAAATAAAACAAATTTTACCATTTTAAATCACATACCCTTGAAAATGGCTGCAACGGTTCTGTGCATTTCTTTCAGTGTATATTATACATTTGTAATGAATATTGATGTCCAAAAAAAAAAAAAAAAAAAAACTTTTTGATAACGGTACCGTCATTATGATTAAAACAACCTATTCGCTTTTATAATAGGTGAAATTACTTTAATAACACTGAATATAAGAAAATATCCAGTGAAGAAAACAGGTTCGGTTTTTTTCCGTGTTCACTTGGCATTAAACAAATATCATGCTTTAGTTACAATATATCTTATAATGGAAAACATACTTACAAAATATATAATATAGAATTTTACTCAACGTCATTCGCATATTTTCTCTTTCTCACTATTTCAAAAATTGTAAACGCGCATTTTTTGGTCGCCGTTCCAAAGATTACAAGTAATGCTGAAAAACGATTTTATCGCACCGCGGACACACGAAACGTTAAGTGAGAAGCACCAATTTTTCGGCATTCAAAATATTAAAAACACTAAGGAATTTGTAATGGAAATAATTTATTGAATCATAATATGCGTATGTTCCTTGCAATTCTAAACAATACAATAAAATATGCTTTCAGATTTTACATTCAATTTAGAGCATGGCAGATGTGGATGGTGCGAATAGTTAGAATTTCGTACTGCTCCCATTGTGTGCGATTGTTTGCTAATATACACAAGTATCACATTTAAGCTGTTCATCAGCGTTTTTCTCTAATAAGATCATTTTCAATTTGTTCTGAAAATCCTGTCCCAAAATCTACAATTACATTTGATTCTTCCACGGATTTGTTTTTGATGACCTAAAACATCACCAACTAGTGATGCTACAGAATGGCACAGACTTCCCCGTATTAGTTTTCTTTGGTTAGATTGGTTATGTTCATACCTTAAACAATGATCTCATTGTGCGAGCAGCGCCCGTGCAGTGAAGATCAAACTCGCTGACTGCGATCGTGACCCTCGTGTATTGTTTCAGCTACAAAGTGACCCAGATGTCCAGAATCGCACTTCCGACTACGAACCAGCTGACCACGTGGAGCGGGAAACAGCATTGCACATAGCTGCAACCCGGCCCAGACAACAGTTGACCTGTCCTTGGTCCCCCGCGAGCACTTGCGAAAAGCAACCGGCGCTTCCGAGAAGGCTTTGGCCGTTGCCCGACTCGGACTAACGACGAGATGGCTTCTACACTGGAAAAATCTATGGACGTGGAAACCACCGATGACGACAGCATCTAACTGACCATCGATGAAGACCAATCACCCAGACGGTAACCCAGCAGACAACCACTACAGCGCAATCCCCCGCTACAACTGGTACCTCAACTGCAAGACCCCTCTGGTTTCGAATTTGTCACTAAACCCTCCAGGGTTAATCCACCCCCCCAAACCCAATCCCTACCCGAGCAACCGCTACACCCCACTCCAACCACCTGACTCCCAAGTTTGTACCTCCGGCACCTCAGACAACAAGATTCCAGAAAACCCTACCGCAAGAGAACAAGAACACTTCCAACAACTAAAAACCCCACCGACGAAAGGCAAGATAGGACCTTTCCGTATAAACCTCAAATTCCTCCTCAACCCTTCAGACCTGACAAGACTTATTAAAACATAACCACAACGCAATGACTGCCAAATACAACAGGACGCAACTTTTGATTCAACCGCTAACAATGACTGCCTACAACAAAATTCGGGACAGACTACTAATATCTACAACAGACCTCAAAGACATATTTTGTGAACATCTCATACAATAGAGCGACATAAGAGATCAGAGAAATTTGTCCTAAAAGGATTCCCCCCCTAAATACGACCTCGAAAGATTTAGAACCTCCAGGACTTAAAAATCCCGTTTCCACATTACTGAAACGAACCGACGCGACGTTAACGGACACCTTACCTCACTTGGACTGTACGTAATTGAGACTACAAAACAGGACATGACTGAGACCAAAAACAAACTGACGTACATAGACTACTATAGAACTAGGATCGAACATTACAAAAACTGACCGTATCCCCCAATGCAAACGCTGTCAAAAACTGTACCACACAAGGACATGCTGTCGACGACCAGTGACCTGCGCCCTTTGTGCTAAATCCCACTCCACTGAAGAATGCCCCTCCTTATCCCTAGACCAATCCACTCCCTTTACACCCACCTGCTGCAACTGCAACCTCTCAGCTTATGACCCTATCTGCCCTTACCTCACCAAAGCTAAGGAAACGAGAGAACAAACAAAAACCCCATACTCAAGCACCCCCTCCCAACATGTCCTCAAAGTCCTTCCTACCCCTCAGAAAACTAAACAAATCCTACTCCTCTGCCTCCACCAACCAATCCAAACCCACAACCTACAACCACCCAAGATTTCAAAGACCTCTTCTCACTTCTCCAATCACTAACCCTCAAAAAACGTCTGCCCCACCTAAGAACTTTCATAAACATACTGAACGGCCTAGAGGACATTGTCACAAAATTAATAACCGCAGGCATTAAACCTGTAGAAATACTAAATTAATGCCTCCCCCAGCCCGAATCCTATCCTTTTCCTCGTAGAACGCACGTGCCGGCTTAGCCCAGAAAAAACCGTCCTCGCCCAGTTCCTAAAAGACTACTCCATCAGGATTCTACTACTTCAAGAGACAATGCTGATACCTCTCTGTTCGGAGGGTTCCAGGATTTTACTTTCCTTGTTTCTGAGAACAGTTAGGAATCTAAAAAAGCGTAATCTCTCTCACCCCCTTTTGCCCAAGTCTACCACCACACGCAATTTAATTTTGAAATATATTTTAGAGAAATAAGAACAACTGTCAAGAAAGAATGCATACAAAGCAAAATCCTGTAGGCAGAGGAATACCTCTAATGAAGGATCTCAACCTACTAAAAGAAAATAGACATATATTCCTTATTTTAACCATTTGCTTGTAGCATCTAGCAACTGCCACCTGCAACTCAAGAGGCACCGGTATTACCCTCAGATCTAAAAGTCATGTTCTGGACATTTCTATTGGACAAATATGATAGTTTAGGTTCATCTACAATGTCTTTACAGTAGGTCTTTTTTGATTAATTGGTGTTCTCAAACATGGGCACCTTGATACATAGAGGAGCCAACTATATTTCTAGGAGACTTTGTGCTTTTGTTACCATTGTTTGTATAATAAAAAATTATAGTTGCTAGATGGTTTGTTGAGCCTCTAAATGTAAATTTTCCACATTAGTCACGACAAAAAAAAGGAAAAATAAAGGATTCAAATCATTTAAGGAAATAAAACTTATTAAGGAAGGATGCAGGGGACCATTCAGAATGGGGGGGGGGGGGGCTCCTCCACGCAGATATTTATACTGGGTGAATTTTAATAAATATTCTCCTGTACGTAATGTTTGATGTTAGTGTAATAGTAGCAGCAATAGCTCTCAATTCATTGTGCACAGAAAACACTCTGCATCTAGCCAGTCAATGTGTGATTCTATATCTTTCTATGTTATCTACCTGGCCTCCCTGTTCATTACCACCACTATCTTTATGTTCTTGCTAAACCTTCCAAGCATAGCTACCAAGCCCACATAGTAATGTGCAATATTTTTTGTTTATCAGCTGGATGGTTTTTCTAGTCCTGTACTCTGAACTGAAGTTTGAAGGGAAGTATTGCTTCTAAAAATTTCCTTGCCAGTCCAAAACAAAACAAAAATTATTCAAAAGGAATAGGAATTCCCTGAATTGTATAAGCTGAAAATTTTTAATTAAACCAAAAGTGACAATTCATTTCAAAAACAATATGGGTAATTACAGGAGAAAATTTAAGGCGAATCACAATGAGAAAAACTAGTACCATACACACCAAAGTATTTTCTGAAGAGTTTAAAACATTACAATGATTCTTAATGGTACTAATTTTTTCACATTATTACATATCAATTCTAAATGCCACAATTAAAAAAGACTTCACAAATCGGAAATAATTTATTTCCTAAAAAAAGTATGATACATTTGTTGAAGATGAATGCTTTGCTGCCTTCATTGAGAAGTAGTTGTTTACTGTAATTCACAAAATTTACAAACATACAATTAGCCATGGATCTTCAGGCATTTAAAGAGTAATGTATTATTAACAATACAAAAGATATTCCCAAACCCAGAAGAAATAAAAAACAGAAAAAATGAAAAATTATAAGCATACATGAAAATTAGGAATGAAGAACTTAATCAGAAACCTTGAACCAAAAGAAACCAAAGCAGAATCCCTCGATGGCAAGTTGTAGGAGAAAGATGCCCCTTCATGAAAGCATTCCAATTCCCAAATGAGAACATAAAAAAGCCATGGCAAAAGTTTACTTTTTGCCACCCTGAAAGGAAGTGCAACCATTAACAGCACCCAGTAACCAGAGAATAGTATGTTCCACACAAGGCACACAGGAACACCATGCACATGCAAGTTCTCTCTCCATAACAATTTAGCATCTTGCGCAAAATTAATGACACTTCTCACTCACATTCGGAAATTAAATAACCAAAATCTCATCAACACAGAATCCAATTTATGAAATAAGTTCAAATTTTGAAATTTTTACAGTTACGGCGTGATGCAACTAGGTAAATGCAACACAGGCTTCAAAAAATTTAGCCTAGACATACAAGCAATTAAAACCAAATAGATGGCAGAAAACGAGCTGTTACAAACAAAATGGATTAGAAACAAAATAAAAAATATTCAAAATTAATGTTCTTCAAAGCAGTACCTATCAATGCAAGTAATAAAAATAGAACAGGTATGTAGAAAGACCTGGTAAATCAAGAATTCCTGTTATTTTTTTAAAAAATAAAAATATTTTATTTGCTGACCTAACCAGAGCTAGGCTTAGTATGCAACTACATATTTATTTGTTTGTTCATAGTAGTTTGTGATCAAATTTTTGTAATACGGAGGTGGTCCCAGAAGTACCCGGCCTGACCTAGAGATCGCGGTAGTGTCTCGAAAAATATCACGGTATTAGAAAGTAGACAATCTATGAAGCATATGTTTCAAGTTTGAAGACGCTACGTTGTTTAGTATTTGTTTGGCAACAATCAATAGTCAACATTGTGGGTGAATTTGCAAAAATGGATAAAACTGGTCATCGTTATGTGACCCAATACTTTCATTTGAAAGGCCTCAGCCCAACCAGTATAAAAACTGAACTAGAAGAGAGTCTACTCTGGGTGAGTCTGCGCCTTCGTTTACTACAGTAAAATATTGGGTAGCAGAGTTTAAACGAGGCCGTACGAGGTGCCAAGACGAGCATCGCAGTGGTCGACCAAATGAGGTGACAAACCCAGAAATGGTAAAGAAAATCCACAAAGCGGTACTGGGTGTTCGTCGACTGAAAGTGCGTGAGCTAGCAGACATAGTAGGCATTTCAAAAAGGCGATACATTGCATATTATCTGAAAATTTAGACATGAGAAAGCTGTGTGCAAAATGGGTGACGCGTTTGCTCACACCTGAGCAAAAACAGTGTCGTGAAGATGTTTCAATATAGTGTTTAGCGAAGTTTCACCACAACAAAGCAGATTTTTTACACACTTTCATAACCATGGATGAAACATGGGTCCACCACTTCACACCAGAAAGAAAACAACAATCAAATCAATTGACTGAAAAGGGAGAACGCGCACCAAAGAAGGCGAAGACCGTTTCATCTGCAGGCAAGGTCATGGCATCGGTTTTTTGGGATGCGCGGAGCGTAATTTTCATTGACTATCTTGAAAAAGGAAAAAACTACCAACGGCAAGTATTATGCGAACTTATTGCAACGTTTGTGCAAAGAAATCAAGCAAAAATGGCCACACTTGGCTAAGAAGAAAGTGTTGTTGCATCAGGACAATGCACCAGCTCACTAATCCGTAACTGCAATGGCCAAAATTAATGAATTAAAATTTGAATTGCTACCTCATGCACCCTATTCACCAGATTTAGCCCCCTCTGATTATTTTCTGTTTCCCAACTTGAAACAATGACTCAGTGGTCAAAGAGTTTCCAACAATGAAGTGATGTCGATGGTTAATGGCTATTTTGAGGAGCAAGACAGTTCTTATGATAAAAAGGGTATCAAACTTATTGAACATCGCTGGGAAAAGTGTATAGAGCTCAAAGGAGATTATGTTGAAAAATAAACATATTTTCTTCCAAAATTTTTGTTTTTTCTTTGTTGGGTCGGGTACTTCTGGGACCACCCTCGTACATATATGACTGTAAGGCTTTTTGAGGTGATCCAAAACCATTTAGAACTAAAAGAATTATTCAAAGAAAACTCTGCATCCAATAACCTACTGAAAGGTTTTGTTCAATACCCACAAACTCAGGGGAAAACATAAAAACAATTGTTTTGACATTTATTGGAATTATGAAATTGAAAGAAACTGATATAATTCTGCCTACTTTTATGCAACATGCACAAAATTCTCTCGCACTGTGCATCACAGTTTACAACAGCTGATAGCAAGGCTAAAAGGAAGAGCTATTTGCTATTAGTAGTTACTATTAATTTGAGGTTAGGAAACAGAACTACTACTTGTATTCTTGGTATTTAAAGGAACTGCTGTGCTGAACTTATACTCTACTACAGGTGTCATGGCATTAGTTAAAGATGAGAATAGCCAAAATGTAAGACTGGGAAAATGCAAACATTTCAAAAGAAGTTATTCTAATTACCAAAGAAAATAACTTTAATAAATTCAGTTTAACATCTCTACACAACCATTCCTAACAATAGCAAATGTGTCCCAAATTATGGAAGTTTTATTAAAAATGCATACGGTAATTAATTTTTCATATATCACGGCATAGTTTTAAACTCAGTTCTCTTAACTAAAAACTACGGTAAGATTGTAGAAAGTTCCTGAAAATCAACTGATTTACAACTCCATCTTAAAAAGAAATTTCTTAGCCCCACTCCCACCATCCCCACAAATTTTCTACAAACCTGTTTTTTCTTACATTTTTTTACATCAATTTAATATGAACTTTAGTAATAAACATTTGATGATTGTTCCTCAGCATCAAATTCGAACTAAAGGGGTTTTTGAAAAACTTTACTATTTGTTTTTGAATCTTTGACCACAAGAACATACCTAGTAAATCTCAGAACTGTTGATATTTTTTTTCAGATTTTTCTATCAGTGGGCTATAATTATAAAATTAAAAACTAATTTTACTCTCCCCCCCCCCCATCTTCAAAACCACTTACAACTTTAAATATACTGTGAAAACGACAGCAACAGTTCTGAGTATTTTAGCGTTTGTTAAATATATTTTTATTATTCATTTTTATTCAAATTCAGTTAGTTTCAGTGTTATTCACACCAAAGCTTTTTTTAAAATTAAGTTGAAATTGTTGGGAAAGCACACAATAATTTAAAACAAACATTAAATGCTGGTATTCGTAAGTGTAAGAACCTAAAAGTCTCACAAATCCTACAAGTTTAAAATAGGAAAATTGCAATCACCAATAGTTTGCCAACTTTATATGAAGCCATGTTCATGTTAATACATGCTTACAAGGAAAGAGTACAAACCAATATGCAATCAACATATTAGGAACATGTTTAAATAAGTTCATACATGCTTAAATTGCAACAAATTAATAATCTTGCAAGTACTCCGACATGCAGTTCATGCAAAGCATCATGAAAGCAATGAATACTCATGCAAAAGGAAGTTAGAAGAAATATTAGAAGCATCAAAAACAATATCACTCATTAATAATAATCCACAGTAGAAACCTCATACAACTTTGCCTTATGCAATTGCAGCTTACCCCTCAAACATAATGACTTCTTTGAAAGCGTGTATTACCTAATGTGTAATAAACTATAAGCCATCCATATTTTGAAGCCTATATATAATATTAATAATTATATTGGTAAATTATATATATGTATATGTATGATCACTCTTCAATAAATTTATAAATTCTTTCAATAAACCAAAATAATTTAAAGGAGCAAGAGAGCTGACTTCCAGTGTTTAAGTCATCATCAGTTAATTAGATCACATTATATCAGACTTCTACTGTGTAACAGAAATAAATATAAATATTGAAAACTTATGCTAACTATTGCTATGGTAATAATCTTCCCCTATCGCCAAACCATAACCATTACTAATTTTATCTATGTT
Source organism: Gryllus longicercus (assembly GCA_038098605.1). NCBI lineage: Eukaryota > Metazoa > Arthropoda > Insecta > Orthoptera > Gryllidae > Gryllus > Gryllus longicercus. The sequence goes on along the minus strand of JAZDUA010000080.1, from coordinate 510,877 downwards.
AAAAACAAAATAATTTTCATTTTGATAATTACCATTCACGTGAATGGTAATGATGCTGATGAATATAAGCAATTTAATAGCAACCAACTCAGAAAACAGTCTGCTCGCTTCACTTTAAGGCCATTACAATTACAAACTACAAATCTCAGATTCTCTGTGCTTTTACACTAAAGTATACATAATGGCCTGTGGAAAGCAGTATTTTTAATTGTATTGTCAAATCAGTATCAATCGGTTTCCTAATTTACATTAAAAACTTCATTTTGAATAAGGGGAAAAAAAAAAAAAAGTCGAATTGAAGAGTACCTTGCAACACCTAATACACCAAATGCCTCTATGTTCAGAAATTTTAAAAATTTTGAACCATTTCATTTAAATATTTTGGAAAAGGGAAAAAATTATAGTGAAAATAGTATGCTTATTTATGGAATGTTCATCATATTTAACAAAACCAACACTGAATTTTCCCCAGGTTCTTTCAAGACTACTACTTTTATCACTAAACTCGAGTATTCATAATATGCTGCTATTTATTAACATACCTTCTTGCCAGAAGCAGCACCCACTTTAGCCTTCTTCGTGCCCCGCACCTTCTTCATTCTGTTCTTACGCTCCTTGCGCTGTTTGCGAGTAGCTTTTTGCTTTTCATACAGTCCATGCTACAAAACATTGTGAAGTCCATGAGATCAACAGTGTCACAACCATTACTGTGTTTGAAATATAGTATAAGGATACATACCCTCTGTAACCTGTGCTTCGGCTCAAACTTTTTAGCATGGTTTAAAGTGTCGTAAATCAGACCAAATCCGGTGGACTTACCACCTCCAAAAGCTGTACGGAACCCAAATACAAATATCAAATCGTTAGCTACTTTGTATAATTTCGCCAACTTCTCTCTTATTTCGGTTTTTTTAACCGAAGGCTGACCAGGATGTAACACATCCACAACCTGCAACATTAACACAATAAGTAACATTCTACTGCGATGCCTACACGACACATAATTACTTAAATAACAAACCATTTGCTTCCGGCATAATAACCGGTTAGTCATGAATTTCCGCGTGCGGATGGTGAACGTTCCTTCGCTCTGAAACAAATTAAACGAATATAACCTCACTAACCTATGCACACTGTACTTCTGCACTAGTTTGCACGCATCATTTTTAAAAAACCAAATAGATCATAACACACACATATAAACGCAAAGAGATGACTAATAAATTGTGGAAAACTAATTAATACGAATTTACCACGCTGACTGCGTTCGAACTGATTTTCAAATTCAACAAAATTGCTACTATTTTTGACCAAGAAATAAATCAAAATGTGAATTAAAGAGTCTCAAAAATATTACGCTCGTCAAAGTAATTAAACTTTCACTGATTAATTGTATATATCCTGATACAAAAGTCACATTTTCTCATACCATTTTGCCAGCAGCACGAATACACTCTACGAGAAAGGCACGAGCAGAAGTCGTGGAATAGGTGCAAAGACTCTTGCCAAAGAGCAAGCAAGAATAACGTCACACCAGCGCCATCTACTTCCTGCGGAAAACGTCATAGCTGTTGAAAATGGCGTTGGTTTCTGGGGAACAAGAATATTCTTCTCCCGCGAAACGCATAAAACTCGACCAGACTCAACACCTATCAAATTCAAATGTGGAACTTGATTTCGGAACTTATTCTGCACCAATTAAGAATGTCCACGAAGTTATAGAAGGTAAGGACGTGAAAAATATGTTCGATTAATTGTGAAACTTTCCAGAACCAAGATGGCGGGTTTAGGGGCGAAAGCTCTCTTGTATTTACAGGGGACTGGGGGCGGGGCTGCCATGACAGTAGAAAGGGCGCGTTGGTGACATCTCATGAGAATGAGAGCAATTTATACTTGTACTGACATACCAGCTGGTATCTTTATGGGTTTTCTTACTGCGAGGTCAACTTGTACCAGTAAACGAGAAAGAAGGAATACATTTCCCCGCGCACTTCACAGCCTGCTTGACATGTGATATTGTACTGGCTCATGTTAGTGCAAGTGTCACGAAACTTCCAAATCAGATTGAATAATAAATTCCCCCTGTATACACGATAAATCTGGTTTAAAATTAAACATAGACCAAATGACATTTTCTTGTTAGAGTTTTAGATCATAATATATTGAGTATGGCCAAGTATATTTTAGAAATATGGGTTCAATAACAAGATATGATGTAATTTGTGCCCTTTTATTTTAAAGTAATTACTCTTATTTTTGTAGGCCAATATTCAGTTACTGCAGAGGTGCTGAGTAGTATAGATTCAGGCTACAATGAAATGTCATCAGCTTCATGCAGCGACAACAGTGGTCAATCGGGATCATCTGGTTTGGAAACTACTGTGTTTTCAAGCCAAAAGGATTCTTCCAATGATGTGTAAGTTATTGTTATAGCAACCCATAGGGATGACAAATTAAGAATTTGAAATGGAAGTGACAAAGTTAATTTCCATTTTTAAATACTGTAAACAATTGTTAAAATGACTTCGATATTAATTTAGTAATAAAATAATTAAATGCTTTATGAGACAATTACTAACAAATGCTTGAAGATACAAAACATTCATAGGGTGTATTTGTATTTGCATGTTTTCTAAAATTTTGTTATAAACATCTCACCTGGGCTATAAGAATGATTTATATGAAGAGATCAGTTAATTGCAGGTTTGTATTTATCAACTGAAAATACTATTATTAGCAACAGGTGTTAAATTACATTCAAACAAATATCACTTTGTCCCAATGGAGTATAACTGGTGCATTACGAAACAAAAATATTTACCAGGTTACTGATACATATTTACATTTTAAATTGTTTCAAGTATAAAATACCAAATGATGTATAAGAATAGGTGTATTTATGACTTTTAACAGAGTGGCAAGCATTTTTCATAAATATATAATTTGAATTGCATAAATAGTGTTCAATGTGAAAAGTATTCATGAGAATAGCAGTCGTTCAGTGCAATTTTGTCAAATGTAACTTAAACATATTTCATTGAGTGTTTTTAATGCGTTCTACAAACCCGATTTTTAAATTCCGTTTTACTGCAATTTCCCGGTGCTTTTTGATTGTCTTGGCAGGCTTACAAGTTTGAGAAGAGCCGGCATGGAGGTTTCGGTGTTGGCGTCGAAAAAAATGTGATGGCTTATACTTATACTGCTTGAATGACGGAGTTACACTGCTTATATTTATTTTCTTCGGTTCTGTTAACTCTCCCGCCTGTTGTAGTGCCCATCCGTCACTAGCCGAACGATTGGTATTTCGCGGTTGAGGTGGTGGCGCGGGAGAAAAATTGCGTAATAGCGTCGGAGCGCGGGAGATTTCGTATTGAACTCGACGCTGACTGTCGGAAGATAATCATACGTGTTGTTGCTTCAGGTCTAGATTCCTTTATCTCTTTGGTTTGATACGGTTAAATACCAAATGTTATGCATGTAGGAAAAAACATTAAAAATACATTCTCCGGCTATTACAATAGGGAACCAACAAAAAATCATACCTCCAGGATGAAAGCATGTGATTTCAAAAGAAACAATCACGCTGATTTCGAAAATCATTGTAAAAAGTTTCTATCACTCAGAGATCAAAACATATGTACATATTTAGTATTTGAAATTAACAAAATCCTATACTAATTTGTGTATTGCCCCTCTGGTTATGTTATTACACAATTTTATGAGAATGCTTCATATGAGGTAAGAATAAGTTAAAAATGGAATACACATATTCATGCAACAATATTGAAACACCTTGGAAGCAAAAATTTCTATTGCATTGCCTAGAAATGCTTTACTCCTTGTCACTTGCTCTTGCTATTTACTCTCTGACAAGAAACCAGCAATCTCAAATCATTGGTGGATCCTTATGCCCTTGGTGTCTCTTCTCTGTTGTAGCAAGATTTTGATAAAGCTGTTCATCATTAATATCACCAAAAGTCTGTGGGTAAAAATTAAAATGAAGAAAATGAATTTTCAGAGAAATTCTACATATCTATATTTTTGTACATTTCTAACCATTCTGTGACCAAAGTTTTATAATTGTCTTCTTTCTTTGTTCTGAGAAATGCATGCACAACTCTCTTATAAGATTGCCATGTTGCTAACTCAATGGCTCGCAATTTTTCTTCTAATATTTCATTCAACATGAGTTTTATGATTTGCGGGCCGGTGAAAATTCCTTCCTTCGATTTTGCATAACTCATCTGTGGAATTATTTCACTGCTTTGAAACTATTTTGAAGAATCTATAAACAATTGTCATTCATCCACAATATATTCATTACCCCCTGAAACAAAAAGTACCTTTAAGAGTAGAACATTGGGCAAAAGCCTTAAATCTATTTGTGAATTTTTTGTCCTGACTGCAAGTAGTTTCCATTACTTCAATTTGGAACTTAGCTGCTCAGATTCTTTTTTTTTTTGACTAATTCAGGTCCCACGCCAAATCATTTAAGTCTTCCTTGTTCTGCTCTATAAGTGCAAGCCAGTGTCAGTCAGACTTTCCTGGTAAGTAGTCTGGATTGTTTGAAGTGGAGGCTTCAGTTTCTGGGGGAATCACGACTTCAGTTTCATCACAGTTTTCATGATTTATTGACCTTGTTTTCGGCACTAGTAATTCATCATTGTGTGACACAGATCACATGGCAGAAGAATTATGTGGACAATTGATCTGGACAAGTCAGATATCTTTATCTTGAAGTTTTAGTCAAAAAATGCCAAATGGTTTGTTGGCAATCTCCAAAACAGTGGTACACAAATGACAATGACACTACCTAAAGTTCTCTTTGAACTTTTTCGATGTGAAATGACGATTTGCATTTTATCAAACCGATTCAATTCAACAGATCATTAGTGAATTTCACTTTATAAACCTCATAGAACAATAATGTTTTAACGTATTTACACACAAACTTCAGACGCACTGAAGGTACAGTTCCACATGAAACAGACTGACTCAGAATCTGCCACCCTAACAGTTGGATACTTATAGGCTTGTGATAAGGTGAGGGGCTAAAATAATTCCTTTCAGTGACTGATGCACAATAGGAAAAATGAGGATGCACATGGCTTGTTTTCAAAATGTTCATTAAGACTTATTCGTAATTCATCATGACTAACACGAGGATATCACTAAGACCTTATAATTAAGCGTGATTACTCACAACTCAGACATGAGAATAAAGATAAATCGAGAAGAATCACAAAGAATAAAGAGTAATCTTCAAATGCAGAAGGTAAAAAAACAAACAAGAATGCTTAATTTTGTTGATTTCTCTTGAAAGTGGCATAGAAGAACTGAACAAATATTTTATTTTTAAATAAGAGTTTATGCATATTCATTCTACGTATCTTATAGGTGCAAATTAAATGTATTTGCATTAATAACAAAATATGATATGATATACGGAGTATTTTTAAAAACTGTGACATGATATGACCTTTTAATGGTGATGGTAGACTACATATAAAATTGAGTACGTAGCACACACCATCTTTGTGGAGGTAAAAATCTTGTTCCTTTGTGTTATCTTTGAAAGTCAATCATTTACAAAAGATGAATAAAATTATAATGCCTCCTCTTTCCCTTAGTACCCGCATCATATTTATTTTCCCATTTGAAAATTCCACTTAATGTATGTCTCAGCATAGGAAATAATTTTCAGCACATTTAAGGATGAATCTCTTTATTACATGTTCATTTCATCCCAAACTAAAAATGGAAAATAACTTGTCTTGTTTATTGATTTCACATTTCAATTGTATAGACATAAAGAGTTGCAAGCAAAACTCATTGTTTAATATAATGACAATTTCTAGCTGTGGGGATTGTGGAAAAGAAGAGGAAGAAGAAGAAGATGATGATGAAAAAGATGAAGTTTCATCAACAGTGAGCAATCTTTCTAACCTTAGTGGTCTATCTGATTTGAGTGGACAAGAATGGAAACCAATGGCCGGTTAGTAACAATTTAATATTGTCTCATACATTATGTATTCAAACATTTGTTTTATTATTGTGATTATCATTCTTTAAAGGTCCGATGAGTTGGGTGCAGAAACAGAGGCTTATTGGAGTGAACCCTCGAAATATTTTAAGCCAGCTAATGGGTGATAATTCACACATTCCTCCAACAATGGATGATCTTACCCTCTGGAAGATAATAGTCAATATTCTAAGTGAACCTCCTAGGCGACAGAAACTTCGACATGTTAATACTCTTTTGGATGTTGTTCGATTACTGAAAGGAGCTAAGAAAATAATTGTTCTCACAGGAGCTGGGGTAAGAGTTTGCTTGACATTTATTATGTCTGGTCTCAGAGTATTTAGTATTAAGTTAGATTTTCACTGCAGAGGCGTTTGGGTTAGTTCCTCTTAAAAAAAAATTACAAAATAATATGGCATAAAACAGAGGAAATATGTGGCCTTTCTAAATCTGCTTCTGGCCAATGATTGAATAAAATCTTCATATGATCTTTGTATCTGCTCATTTTTATTTAGATTGTAATTTCTTCATTTCAGGTTTCTGTTTCATGTGGAATACCAGATTTTCGCAGCCGTGATGGCATCTATTCTCGCCTTGCCCTTGATTTTCCAGACCTCCCAGACCCACAAGCAATGTTTGATATCCAATATTTTAGTCAGGATCCGCGTCCTTTCTTTAAGTTTGCTCGTGAAATATATCCTGGTCAGTTTAAACCTTCTCCTTGTCACAGGTAAAGAATTTTGTTTCTCTGACTAAAGAAAATGTGATTAAGTTTGTGTTTAACTTTGATGTAATGAAAATCATTATTTATTTCAGATTTATAAAAATGTTGGAAAAACACAATAAACTGTTAAGAAACTATTCCCAAAACATTGATACATTGGAACAAGTTGCTGGTATACAAAATGTTATTGAATGCCATGGTAAGTTTTAAAAATATATTAATTTCTAGCACACTTCATTGTTTACTTGAAACTTGTGTTGATAAAATGAATAAATTAGAGCACTCATTTATCAGTAGCCACTTGGCTGTCCGGGGGGATGCAGGAGGTTCTAGGCACAGGAGCTAACATTTCAGCTGTCATTTTGCAACCTTCCTTGCCCTGAGGAAGGTTGCAGAATGGTAGCTGGAAATTAAATGAATGTGTTAAGAAAAATTCAAACTATCTTTAATTAATTATGGGGAGTAATGAAAGATCTTATAAACAATTTTAAATCATTTTGAGAGAAAAATTTAATTTACTTCGCAGAGTGAGTGTAAGTATAACCATTACTGACCAAAAAAGGCAATTTTGAATTACAATTTTATACTTTTGCTCCAGCAATTTACTCATGACAAGAACAGTGTACTTTTGATCATAATTGCATTTTTTCTCTTTATTTCTATCCATTCTCTGATGTATTGAATTATGTTGGTCTGTTCAAAGACTGTTTGACAAATGTGCATTTCAATAAATTGTGTTTTCTTCACTTAGAGAATATCATAGACAACATACCAACCTATGCAATATTCTTTTGCAAAATAATTGATTGTGGTCCGACAGAAGAGCAGACCCTATGGCCTTATCCTCACCAATAATAAAGACTTTTATTATGAATTGAGAAAGATGTTTTAAAATTTACGATTGATAAAGTTAAAATGAGTATAGTATTAATTGAGGAGTCAGATGAAAAAATGGCTGAAACCCAAAAACACAGTTTTGAGGAAAATGAGTTAAAAATTTGTACCTGTGATTTTTCCATATTTCCTTCATCAGTTGGTGATTGATAGCAATATGTTTATTTTGTTAATTTCATTGGAATGCATTACAATCACCAGATTTAAAGAAAGTTCATCCTGAATGTACCAATACTGATAGCAGAGAAGTGTAAATGCAACATTTTATGGTGTACCAGTGATTAAGAGGGTGCTAGTTTGATCCCAGTTGCCAGAGATTTGCCTGATGTATTTAACAGTAGGCTAATTAAGTGTGAGAGTGTGTCACCTGCTACTGCTGAGGTTATAGCCTGACTGCTCTGATAAGTGGTTTTCCTGATCACTTCCGGGGAAATGCTAGAACAGCATCACAGAATAGAGGCAATGGATCACCTGTAATTCTTTCTTTCCTACCTTTTCGGATTCCCATCTTTACATCTTTATATGATGGATTGATCACATATCTTCATATGGCCCATCCCTCTTACAGGCACCTGAGGCAATCGTGCCCTGAACGGGGTTGAAGAACCAAAAAAGATGCATCTCTATCGTAAATATAACAATGTACACACCGATTTAAATAGAATGACTTCTGACAGATCATCAGCTGTTGTGTGGCTATCGAATTTAAGTTGTAACGAAGCTTTGAATTTGATAACCATGTCCAGCTGATCTGTCAGAAGTCACTCTATTTAAATCAAATTATACATGACAGTATGTCGTAAGCTACTTTTCCGTATGCAGTAAAACCTCTCCACTTTTTGTAACACATTTTCTATTCACTGGAATAATTATTCCTTAAGACCAATGTATTTTTACTCCCTTAAAGACTACCACTCCTCTTCCAGACCATAGAGCACAAATTTTTGTCATATATAACATTCTACTCCCTTTAAGACAACCAGAAAATCTTGCATTGAAATAATAAACCTGAGGATTCACATACTTCTGTGAGCCATGCCGTTTCCAGTGTCAGCCATCGCCAACAGCGATAGGATGCATGAGATTTCACGATAACTCCAAGGGGAGACCTGTCAGAAAATATAGAGAAACTATCGTGTTATAAAGTTGAAAGATAATTTCACAGCAGCAAAATAATACCCCTGGATTATAATAATCAGGAAACCACCTTATGTCAATAACTTATTATCTGAAGATGGACAATTCTTTAAGAACACTGTACTATTATTTTTTGTAATCATATTAATTAATACAGTTGATCTAATAATTTAATGATTCATTTGAAATCAGAACATTGTTACGATGCCTATTGAAGTAGTCACAGCAGCAATGGAGAGTACAGTTTAATAGTGCGTGAGTTTCCTTAAAGAAGATCACCCCCCAGCTTAGAGAGGTTTCACTGTAATTGATTATTTTCTGAAAATAAATTTTTAAACTTGTTACATAACACACACATTTCAGTTAGACTTAGAAATAAATTAAATATATTCTTTATGTGTATTTTATAAAAGAAATTGATACTAAACTGAATAGGATTAAAAACTAGTTTTCAGGATAAGCTTCTTCCTTGTCTCACATTATTTAATCCAATACAATCATTATGGAAATGGCACTGAAGTAGTTCATTTCAAATTTTACATGTGGAACAATGGCTTCTGCACAAACTTAGGTTTTCCAAATTTTAATGTCATTTATTTGCATTGATAGTAAGAAAAGTACTGGGGCTAAAATAGCAAGTACTTTCTAGCCTTTAGTAACAGTTATGTAATACTTTTTGTACCAAATAATTATGTAATACACTTTTTTTAATAAGTTACAAAAATTAATTAATCTTTAACCATTTGAAATTTTAGCTATTCCTTTTCCTTTACATTAAGCCTTTGGGATATTTAAAAACAAAAAATAGCTCTATTTTTTATTAAATTTTGTTGTTTGATAGTATGAAGGTCATTCATGTTAATGGTGCAAGTCTCATTTTCATTGAAAACCTTGATTTTTTGAAGGTTGCTAATTCAAAACTTTTTCTACATTCTAATTTCTATCCAGCAAAATTTATATTTGTAATATATTCTTCAAATTTCAGCCAATATCAAGGGTACGATTTTCTAGGAGTGAGGATCTTTCCGTTGCTCACAGTACACTGAGAGAAGTGTAAAAACTCTATGAAAAGAACTTGTCGCTCATTTTAAATAAAGAATGCTACGCGCACGGTGGTGCTGACTTGCAAGTTTCCGTCCTGATCCTCTAAAAAAACACTTCGTCAGCCTCTGGGCTAACTATGTCTTGATAAAATGATATCTAAAATATGTCTAACACAAAGAAATGGAATTTCCTTTTAAAACGACTGATTTTTTCAAACAAATCAGACAATAAACTCCTAGTTTGGCAAATGTATAAAACCTACAAAGGAAAACAGTCATTAAATTGCCATAGATCAACATGTCAATGTATTTAAAATACAAGTATTTAAATACTGCCCAATCCTGCTCATTACAAATCGTACAACCTTTGGTGTAAAAACTCAATATTTTCAAGCAAATATCAACACAAAGACAATTAACTGCTATTCATACAGGTAAATCATGTCCCAACAATAAGCAGCAAGTCATTGTAGCATTCCAGTCTGTGATTCCTTGAAAGCTAGCAGTATTTCAAATAGGTTTCAAATAATTTCTAAAAGATTAATGTGTAAATATATAACAAAGGTCGAATGTAAGAAATGAACAAAACAATGTTAAATAATATACACATTCTGACTTGCAAAGCATCCAAGTAAGTTTGTAAGAAAAAGTGGCTTTAAGGAAATAAAAATTGCCTATGTTTGACCAAAATTTCCTAAACCCAGGGTAGGCCATTCTTCTATTCAACTGCTCAGTTGTGAAAGTACTATGTACAATGTACAACCCCCACGTTTTACAGTTATCAGGAGTCTCATAGTAACTAATACTACAACAGCACATACAGTCTCACATTTGTAATTTTTGCAATTTTTGAAAATTCAGAGTTCTAGAAAGTGAGACCTGCATTATTTCCTTAAGCATACGTTGCTTTATTTGAGAAAAAAATTGGTGTTGTTTTGAGGGTGGGTTGTTGTTGATGTTAGTGTTGGTTTTTGTTTCCTACAAGCAAAAATTATGTGAAACATACTCATATTTTCAAAAAAATTTGTTATGGCCTTATTATAGATCAAATTGTTTGGAATAGATACCAAGAAAAAAATCTCTATCATCAATATTGTGGCAATTTTCTAAATTACAAGTAGATCACTGAAAATGGGGTCTGAATAATTTTTGCACACTATGTTTTATTCAAGAAGAATTAAGAAAAAAAAATGGAGCTGTTTGGAGCTTCTCATTTAGTTCCTCTTTCATCAGTTTTTTCCTGCATTCATTCATCATTTTTTCTATTTTCTTTATATAATTTTGAACAGACTTGTTGCTAGGGATGTAATACGAGTAGCAATCACAATTTGTTTGAGATCCCTTATGTGTCGATTTATCACCATTCTCTTGAAACTGAATATTTTTTTTAAGTGTTGTTACATAATTCAGATAAGTTTTCTCACGAATTCCTTTTATCCTCATTGTGTCTAAATTTTAAGATTGAAATTTTATCAGCACAGGGGGGAAATATTCCAGTTTAATTCCAACATAAATTGGGGGACAGTCTCTTTATGTTAAAATCGCAAGATTGTTTGATTGTTGCTTCATTTATGTCTCCAAGGCTATCCGTGATTAGTTTTAGATTGTTTGAGAAGGAGAGAGGCAATTTCAAGATTTAATTTTCATGTAATGATGATAAAATATTAACATGTACAATTTTTTCAGGGTCTTTTGCTACAGCTTCTTGCACGCGATGCAAATATAAAGTAACAGCTGATGCAATTAGAGATGATATTTTCGCTCAGAAGATACCTTTGTGTCCACGGTGCTCAAACAATGCAACTTCTCACACAATTGACAATGAACGTTACTCAGATGATTATAAAGGTAAGAATTTTATGTTGTTAAATCAAAACAGTTCATCAGTACCAAGCAAAACTTTCATGCACATAGTTCTCAAAGATGGACGTTTTTTTAGCTATATGCAAACAAATAATTATTCACAATGTGAAAAAATCAAAGTATTTAGATTTCAGAATATTTAGTTGTAAGATTAAAGAGTCTGGAAAGGTTTTTTTTGTCTGTTTCAAGAATTAGTAATTTGTATTTTAATTGTTTCTGTGATTTTTTGCTGAACTGGTCTATCCCCACTGACAAACATAATTTTTACAGAACTTGTTAAACAAGGGATTATGAAACCAGATATAGTCTTCTTTGGAGAAGGATTACCATACCAGTTTCATGAATCTATGGCAGTGGACAAAGATAAGTGTGACTTGCTAATTGTTATTGGGTCATCCTTAAAAGTCAGGCCAGTTGCTCTTATTCCAAGTAAGTCATTACCTGATGAAGATAATGCAATTGTTATGTAGCGCATTTGAATATTTTTTTACCACAAATTAATTTTGCAGGTTCAGTTCCATCAAGTGTTCCACAAATTTTGATTAATCGTGAACCTCTACCACACTTCAATTTTGATGTAAAATTGCTTGGAGACAGTGATGTGATTATAAATCAACTCTGTCACATGTACGTATTGTTTTATTTCACAATTACTTTGAATAATGTGTATCTGGTACTAGATTTTAATATAGGGTCCCTTCATTTCTTGACAATTGTGAATTTAGTAAAAACAGTGATTTTTGTTTGGGGGCATGGATTCTGTGGGGAAAGTTGCATAGTATTTTCCCCTTGTTATATATGATAACAAGGAAGTCTTTGTTATGAGAAGAGGGTGACATTTCCTCGCATATTGATATTTTCAGAACTATTACATTTGTATTGATGGATTATTTATGAAGGAAAATATAAAGTTATCCTTTTTAAATAATAATATTAAACCTGCTTGCATGCATGCATGCAAATATGTAGTAATAGTAATTAAAACAAAATGATCTACTACGTAGTGGGTAATTAAAACAAAATTAGATAATGTCATTCAGCAAAATAGTTTTAACAGAAAAGAATTGTTTTATATAATGTGTTTTCAAGTAATATGTACTTCATAAAAATATTTAAGAATATAAAAAAATATTAGGAATTTTAAGAATGTTTGTGTTCATTTCGGGGAAAATGAACAAGATTTTTTGTTATTCATAGGTTGGGTGATGATTGGTCTGAAGCATGCTGGTGCCCTGAACCTTTAGTTGAGGCAAAACATTTGTTGCCTTCTATCCATAGTCGACGGAGCAGCTATGACAACACTTGGAATGGGCGACATAAGATTACGGGACAAAGCAGTTCTAAATCTACAGTCGATCGGGGGCCCAGAAGTAAATTGAATATTGAACCACCAGGTCAAGCTGCATCTATTTCCTCAACTGCTGCTGGTGTTATGAATAGAGATATTGTAACAGATGGAAACTATAGTCCATACACAGGAGACCATGGTTCAAATGTTGAAAGCAGTGAAGCTGATTCCTTGCAAATGTCAATAGATAGTGGAATGGGAATGTCTGCAGATAGTAGTTCTAGTGGAATGAAAGAGAGACACATGTCAGTTGATTCATCTACACGGGACAGTGGAGTATGTTTTTCTGCTGACAGCCCCGTTGACAATAGGAACTTTTCCATGATCGATTCATCCAAAGAATGCAGTCAGGAAAGTACAGACCTTCAGTGTGAGATCCGGTGCATGCCATGTGGAGTAAGTAGTTGTAGCAGCAACAGGAACAATAGAGATAAAGACTCTCATGTTGATAGCAGTTTGAAGCAGTCTCCCGCTGACAGTACATCTCAAGGAAAGCAATACACAGTTCTTATTGATTCTACATCAATGCTTCAAGAGGCAGAACCAGAGCACAATGAATGTTGTCATTCACCAAAGGATTCAACATCAATACATCCTGCTTCTGCAGATAGCACTTTTGGAAATGGAAGAGTAACCTCTTCATCTGTATCTGTTTGTGCTTCTGTCAACAATCGACAATTGTCTGTTGACTCTATGAGAGATAGTGGGATTGGTGATGGAACCAATAGTGTGGACAGCTCAGCAAGCTGCGGTGCATCTCCTATGGCCTCCAAAGAACATCACATGTCAGTTGATTCAAGTGATGAAGCACCAAAATGCGAAGATGATATTGAAGCACTTAGAGCTTGTTGGCAGCCCAAAATTAGAGAAAGTTTAGCTTCTCGATTACCTGGTAAGTACTAATCATTTTTCTGTAAAATCTCTCTCTGTGAACAGTAATCACTTCCGAGATAGTTTTATTTGAGTGTTGTTTTTATAACAAAAGAACATTCTTTGGCTGAAAGTTAACCTTTATGTTCTATGATCTTATTACAGTAAAATCTCTCTAAACCCGAAACCGTTGCAAACCGGAAACCTGCTTTGAACAGAAAATTTCTCCAGCTCATGAAGTTAAATGTTATTTTACACAGTATAAAACAGTACCTGACCAACACAGAAATAGAGTTTTTCACGTGTTTCTGGGGAAAAAACCCTTTATAAATCAGAATTCCTGTGAAATGATTGCAAATGGCAGAGGAACAAGATACATTTTTAATGAAATGAATGCATCTGCAAGCCTGTTTTAACATCTGTATCCCTTCAGCACGTGATTTAGTCGTGGCAGTCACACATTGAAGGAGGTGGGCTCCAGCTGTCAGTGTAGAGTTCAACCTTGGGGTTACTTGTATCTCAAGGCATAGGAGTAGGAGAATTCTCTCTCCCCCAACTCTGTGCAAGGGCAGGTGTAGGGCAATGTCTTCTATTCACGCATCTTCCTTCCTCACATTCAAAATCATAACCCCTCAACCAGATAAGCATTGATCAAAGCCATACGAGGGTATCAGAAAGTCGTAGTTCTCTGGGTTGTGATGCATGATTGAAAGAGTCTGCAAGCAGTCGGAATGCACCAGAAGAGGTGGCTCAGGGCATGAACTGACGTCACTGAAGTGCCTCTGACCAGGAGATCCTAGGTTCAAGTCCAGATGTTGTAAGGATTTTCGACAATAGCTTTATAGCTAGGTCAGATTTAGTGACTGTCTGGAGGAGAATCCTAGTGACCAGCTGCTCTGCTCAATAGTTTTTCATGGTTTCTTCGAACAATACCAGGTGAATGCCGGAGCAGTACCCTAACAAACAGGCTACAGACCATGCACAACCTTTCCTTCCTCTTCTTTCTCCTATCCTTACCCCTTACTTTCATGCACTTTGCTACCACACCAGCCTAGAGGCTGGTCGGGAGCATAGAGCTAATCCCAGCGGGGCAGTGCTCTGCTGGTGAGAAATACCTGGTTGGGGAAAATCCCGCTAGTCAATGGTAGATTGGGGCCGGGTCTCACCGGGAGCGAAGATCCCCCTCCCCTTGCCCTGGGAGAAACAAGTATGCACTACACTTACAGGACTAATGACCTTAGCTGTTGAAATGTCCGGAATCACTAATTAATCAATATCTACATGCAACCACTAACCAGTTTAAGAATAACTGGAAACATAATAAAATTCTACCTTTCGATGAAAAGGTCAAACTTATAGAAGCAAGAGAAACACAGAAGCTTTCAATGAAGAATGTTAAATATTAATTTATTGGTGATTTCTTCCATAAATACATTGTATGTTAATGTGTTTTAATAATTATATTTAAGTCATATAATTTATTACTTTCAGGGCAGAAATATCAATAATACGAGTGTCATAAAGTGGACAACCTTGCAAAAAACTGAAACTTCTCTAAACTGACTTTTTTTTGTCCCGATCTATTCCATCTCGGTCAGATTTTACTGTTGAACCTTATCTTTTCTTCAAGTCAAATCTATATTTTAATGGAATCTTTGGTTTATATGAACTGTTAGTGCCCGGCATATGCCTTACAGACACTTGATGATTTCAACAAGCTATAGTGGCAACTCTGATTCTGGGACTTGCTTACTTCAATAACTTTTACTCAGGGAAGAGGCCCATGTGGTTAACTCAATTCCAGCCATCTCCAGATCATCACTTCACCCTTTTAAACCTTAAGTGTGGTGCCAGTATTTTCTATATCCACTATCACTCCTAGTGTTTCACAAGCTTGATGTCGGCTGAATATATTATTATTATTATTATTATTATTATTATTATTATTATTATTATTATTGATGAAATGTTGTTATTTATTTTATATGTTGATGTTTTTGGATAATTTGGTACTGATTTCCAATTAATGTGTCCTAATTGTTATTTGTATACATAACTGCAGATGTACATATTTATCATATGTTAAAGTTCTTTTGTATCCTTATGACTTATAATTTCAATAAAGATTAAAGAATATAACTACAACAATAGGTACTGCTAATATGTTAATTGTGTGATAGTCCAAAAAGTTTAGTAATTTTTTGTTTCTCTTTCAAAATGTTGAGGATCTGTGAAGCATTTTCATACGAATTTTTTAGGTCACTTCCTTTTTATTTACACAATAAATTTGAAGACTGTAAAGCAAAATTTCAGCAAATTTACAACGCTTGAAAGAAAGTTCGATTTGTTGTAATATGAAGAAAGTATGTTTTCAACTAACAACAAAAAGTGATTTCTGCAACCACTTTGATCATTACTAGGCTATGAAAATTAGTATTTTAAATGTCAAAATGCTAGTGTATCACAGATATCAGGTTAGCACCATAAAGGGGTCCTTCCAAACAAGTGACATCGAACACCAAAGGTTAAGATAGTGGAGAATCCTTTTGAAATAATAAATGTTATAAGTAAGCTGCAGATTTTTGCCGATGTATTAGGAAAACTCAATATTTTAGGTTACTTCATTTTAGGGCATTGGGATTATTTTATTAGAATTATATAGTGCCTTTAAAGGCCAATTTTGTGTTTAAATACCTGAATGTTGCGTTTTCTTGTATTTATTGATAAAAATGCAATCCTTAATCAAAAATTTAAAAAATGTACTTTCCCCCCCTGCAGATTACAGAGAAATTAAACAGCTATTGATATATCTATGTTCAGTTTTAATGAACTATTAAGTGATTGATTGTAAATGCATTTGGTATGAGGTATTATCACACAATTACTTGGTAGTTACCAGATAGAGAAGGTAAAGAATTTGCCAGTGTTTGTAACGTCTGGATATTGTCAGGGAATTTCCTTTTTGCCTAGGCTCATTTACTTTCAAATAGTGTTTTTCAATATACCTACTGTGTTTGTATTACAGTTATTTTATAATCTTGCATTGGTCTTGATTTGAAAGGGCACAAAAAGATCTAAAAGGCCTAAATCTTGTACCCACTTTCCATGTATTTTCCTTAAAGAACCCATGTTCAATTAAGATTTGAACAGTAAATATATTAAAACTGTTTTTACTGTTAAAATGTGAATTCAGCAAGTTTGTTGATGCACTGTTTCTTAGCCAATAACATAATTGCATGGAATGATATGCAAACATTTTAACTTTCCTGTGGGATTGTTGAAGGGTTGAGAAAAGTAAGGGAAAATATTAAGGAATTAGCTTTATTAAGTACGAATGTGTATCAGAAAATTATAAAAGTTAAACAAAGCCATTATATTACTTACATGTGATTCCTAGATTGTAATCCTGAGCCTTATTGTCAGCCAATGTTGCCCATCTTAACTAATAGGCCCACAAAGCCTTTGAGAGGAATAGTTTTGAAGAGACTAATTTTTTTTAATATTGAAGAAAAATAAATAAAACTACATTTTACCTAATTAAAATAAATTAGATATTGTCTAAACATGATGAAATTCAACAAAAAATTAAAAGGATTTGTAATATTAGTTTTTTGCTGTACAATTATGCAAAAAACATTTAATTACCGAGTTGACAATCTCAGCAAACATGAACACCTATCTTCCTGCAAAATTTCTGACAAAAATTGTCATGTCTAATAAATATTTTAATTCTAAATATCGTTTCTCTAATTTGATTGTCTCTTAATTTCTCAACACCTGAAATTGTACTTTTTGAAGGGGAGTCTGAATTTCTCCAAATTGAAAGACATTTATCTTTGATTCATTAAATATAACTACACCTTTTATCTTATCTGAACACCTGTATATACTGTTCACTTAGGTGATCGAAGTAGATAAAATGGTTTATTACTTTATCTGTTGTGAAGTAAAGGTTGCCTAGTATCAGTTTGGTAAATAATTTGGTGCATACAAAGAAATGCTTTATTAACAGATAAACCTATTTATTATTATATTATTTTCTTCATCTTCTTCCTCGACAGTCTTATGTCTTTAATACTAATACTTTCGTGGATTTTTTTAATAGTCTCCGTTGCACATCATTTGCTTCCTGCTACAACTACTCAGTGCAAATGTAGCACATCACAGGATTGCTATCACCGAAGTCAGTATTCATATCATATACCATCATAGCTATTAATCATGTTGATATTTTCCCCCCAAAAATAGGTGAAAATCTTAAAAAGGCAATTGGATAAAATGTTGCGTATTATGCTGGGTAATAGGCCATTATGCACAAGTTGTTTTGCACAAATGCTTGAGTGTGGGTTTTTAATTTTTTGATGCTATGTATATTCCTTACTCTTTTACCTAACTTCTTTTTGCCCTTCTTACTCTCCTATTGCATTTGTGAATTACTTTATTTGATGATCACACTTTAAATGTGTTTGAATTTGTTCCTATTGCAGAGGACTCTTATTATTTTATGCAGCCAAATACCTACATCTTTCCGGGAGCTGAAGTTTTTTATGATCCTGATGACACAGAACACTCTGTGTATAGTGGTAGTGGCAGCAGTAGTAGTGACTCAAGTGATTCTGGAAGTAATGCCTCCGATGATAGTGACGGTGAGGATGCAGAGGCTGATCCTTGGGATTCAACAGCTACTCCAGGCGAGAAAGTTACCATGGGAAGGAGTCCTTGATGCAGGCCTGGAAGAGGTAGACATTAATTACACATGAATGATTCTTGAAGCAATATTATTGCTTTCTGATGTTACACCTGGCAGAGTTTACAGAGAGGGCTCTTATATTCTTCCTTAAGAGCTATGACTCACGTTTGGTTAGTGGATGTTTTCATTATTATATGTTACCCGTAATTGTTGCAGGTAAAAAGAACAACTTTTATATAGTTTTTTGTTTATTGTTGGAATGTTAATAACTGAATTTGTATGTATGTGTGTGTGTGTGTGTGTAAAAGTAAACATTACAGCATTGACTGAGATACTTGTAAAGTAAACAATTTTTGACCTAGATTTTTGTTATTGTTTTGTTAAGATAGTGGGACATCAGTCTTCTGAGTTCGTTTTTTTTTTTTTAAATTGGTGTGAATTGTACAAGCTACCTCTGTTTTCATTCTCTTATTTTATTGTACATGTTTTTTAATAATATTCTTGGTATGAATTTAGTGACTTAAATGTATGCTGCTGATAAGGAAAAAAGTTTTGTTTAGCAATGAAAAACTTTGACATTGCAATGCACAAAGTGTGCATATGCTAAAAAAGTTATGTTTAAGAGAATTTGCCAGGTGTAACATTGTTTACTAACAGCATTCTCCAGATATATCTATATATGCTGTTTGTTGAGAAATTATATTTGATTTATATTGAATTCTTATATGTGGTATTCATTGGATGATGGCAATAAGTTGCTCTGTAGGTTGATTAATAAATCTTGTAAATGATAAAATGTAAGATTTTTGAGTCAGGTATTCAAATTATTTCCTTTATTTACATTAAGTTAATCAGGAAAATGCTGTTATACAATTGATTGTGACTGTCATATTTCGAACATTTGTCTATTTTCATTCAGAAGAGATTTTTTAAACATTTTATACACGTTTGCCCCTACCACGAGGTTGTGAACTCTTTTCAATGTAGGAGAAGAAACATGTCCCCAGTACATTCACATAGACTTACATTGTGGTTCAGCCTTATGTAATTGGTACTGAAACAAGATAATTAAGCATGTGTTCCTGATTGAATTAATATTTATATCTAAAGGTTTTTAAAATAGAACATAACACTGGAGATGGGTTTGTTGTCTCCTTTAGATAATGTAGTGTGTTAATTTTGATTTGATTGTCTTTTATTGAAAGACAAAATTTTTATTATAATTTTCAGATTAATTATCTATATTGTCATGATTTTCAGGATTTCTCACTGCTAATTTTTCATTGATTTTCAATCAAAACATACAAGCCAACAGTCTGTACCTCATAAGTCTATGTTCTTAGTGCTTAGGAAGTTTCTTCCACAGAAAGGAGAAAAAATTGTTTGACATATGGCAACCACTATTCAATGTGTCTTGAATTGCAGCTACACTCATCTAGTGTTAGCTAATCTTCGGTCTGGTTTGCTGAAACATTATTGTATAATGATTCAGATGTGAATTTGCAAGCAATTTACTAATTATTTTTGTTTAAAATGTTACTCATGTTGGATGGAGATGTTCTTTATTGTACCCATGAGCACAGGAAAATGTACAAAACTGAATTGCAGGGCTTGTTCTTTATTAAAAATGACTATAAAATTATTTCATTTGTTAGGTAGTATGTCACAATAATGTCTGGTTGTGTAAAAAAATTTACGCGATATTAGAATTTATTTTTTAAGTTCATCTTTTAGAAGTCTGCATGTGTGTTCAAAATTAGAAAAATTGTCACGTCAAAGCAGAATGAAAGGGGGAGTGCTTTAGAATATGTAAATATTTATTAGTTACTTGTCTTTGTAGAGCATACATTTTTGTCTGCATATTTTCTTCAGATATAACAAGTATATGTAAGTGTTAATTGAATTTCCTACTATAACTCCCATGTCTTTGTGCTGTTGTCTTTTTTTAAAGACTTGATCTCACATCTTACAAAACCTAGTTGTTGGAATTGATGTAATGTGCAATTGCAATTTGTTATGTAGCTTCAGTGTAAAAATGACGCTGATTGTGTTCAGCACGCAAATTTATGACAGACTTTTTGATAATTTAAGTCTTTTTTGCTATTTAATTTATGCCTATTTTTTTCCATTTGCACTTATATTATTTTTTATGATTGTTTACTTTTACTGTCATGCTTATCTCCCAGTTTCTATCTTGAGAATGTATATTTGACAGGCCTTCCTTTTGTTGGTGCTTCCTTCCTGCACTTTAGAGGCATGAATATATGGTAAACGTCAAAACAAAGAATGGCCTGTAAGTGGAAAACTTCCTTAGCCCAGATTGGAGGAACACATTACAGAACATTTTATTTAGCGTAGAGGGTAATTAAACAGTAGTGACTCTGTAGCTGAAAAATCTCTGTAGTTAATGCATTGCTAACTAATGCTTTACAGTAAACAAGTGATTATCGATTATCAGTACTATTCAGAACGAATTAGAGCAAAACATGTAATTTTATATATTGTATGGAACAATGGAACATTTTACTAATTTACAAGTGTTTTATCAACTTGTGGATAAGCAGTTTCCAGGATACACTTAATTTCATTGAATATATTTTCTCTGAGCAGAAGCTAAAAATACTCTTTCTGGTAATACAAATCACCAGATATTACACAATTCTGTGTCAAGAAGAGTTGCACTTAAGATGTTCTTGAACTAAGATGAACATGTGTGCATTGAAACTGAGCAATCTCTTGATACTTATTTTTCAATTATCTTTGTCAGAAAATTTGACTGGGGAGTTACACTGTAAAATTAATGTGTTAAATTAAAACACTTCGGTAAATGGCTTATTATTAGGTAAAACCTCTCCATGATGAATGAAATTTATGTGATAGTATAAATTAACAAAACTGTTGTCAAAGTATGTGACATACTTTTTGACAGTGGTCTTAAGAAATTTGCAGTACATTGTGCATTTCATCATTTAAATTTATTTGTAAGTTCAGTGAATTTTCAAGGCAGAAACTTCCCACAGCAATAAGCAGGATAATGAAGAGTAATATTTTGGGGGAATTTGTCAATGCATTTTTGATATTCAAGTCGTCCATAGAGTTTTATTTTGTGTCTGACTGTTGAAAGAAACTTGTTAAGGGGTTAAGACAAACTGTTTTATATGTAAAAAAAAAAAAAAAAGTAGAAGAAAAAAAACGAAAAATTGTACAGTTGTGTTTTAGAAGGGTATGTATATTGATTTTAAACTAAGGAAATTTTTATCAATGTGTATATATTTAGTTATAGGTTCATGTGTCCTGAAGCAATCTAGAGGTCTTGTGCATTTAATTCCAATTATATTAATCTTAATTTGCCCTAAAGTCAGCACAGTGTTTATTAATGAAATAATTGTGATTTTATAAATCAGTGTTTACAATTAATATTATGCTGATTTATTCATAGCTAGAAATTTATTTGCCTCTAGCTTGCTACAAAGAAACCAAAAAAAGTAAACAGATATTATAGGATTCTTTAAGAAATGTGCATTTTCTGATTTTATTTTTTCATACATAGTGTTAATTGTAAAGGTAATATTTAATTTATCAAAATTTGTTGTTTTATTTTAAAGAATCACAAGTAAGTGATTGTGTACATGTGTGTGCCTGTGAGTGTGTGTATGTATGTACGTACTTCTTTTGTATTTGTGCTCCGACACATTCAGTTGGTTGTTAACTTATTCATAATGTGACTTTTCAATGGTGAAGTATGGTACTTGTAGTAGCTTTCGTACTGTTTAATTTACTTTGTTTCAAGGAAAGAAACCTTATATTAAAGTAGTCACTATTTTTACCTATATTCTTGTGGTGAACTTATTTTATAATACAACACCTAGAAAATAAAAATGAACATGTATTTTTATTTCAGTGTTAAATATATGTTAAAATATTTGCTCTAACATAATTCTAAATGATAGTTCCTGTCATTAATTACTTGCAAGCTTAATGTCTTCTTATAAACTGAGCCAGTTTTTGTTTGTTTTGTTGTTGTTGTCTTTTTTTTCAATTTTAAATGGTGATTTTAAGAACAACATAATAACTTATTTAAAATACAAATGTAATAAAATTTATGATTACCTTTCTTACCTCTCTCTTTACCTCTTTTCAATAAAGATTGTTTTTATCTTATAACTTCTAGATTTGGCAGAAGATAAGTTGAATGGACAACTCTAGGACAAAAATGATAATTTATATTGTCACTATAATGTGTATAGCTTTGGCATTACATTAGTGGAAATGTCTTTAAAAATTCCTTCGCAGGATTTAAATTTATGAAATATTTTCACAAAGTGTGGAAAAACATTTAATACAGAAAGACAAAAGTAAGTTTTAATGTGCAGCTGTTGTTGATAATTGTTTTGGAAATTAAAGATTTTCTTAAATTTAATTCTCATTAAAAAATTATTTTGGAGAGAGAAAAAACACAAACAAACAACAGAACGAACAAACTAGAAGAAACGTATCAGTGTTGTCATTATGACAACATCTCTTCAATACAGATCATAACCACCAGTTAGATCATATTATCAATGAACTTACTGATAAAACAGTTATCAATTGAACACTTATGGTAAGTCTGAAATTTTTAAATTTTCAGATGTGAATTAATGATAATGGTGAAAATAGTTTAAGTGCTTGTTTGAGGATTCATGTTACTTTGAATAGTCTGCCTTCTGGCATATTCTCAGAAAATACAAATTCACGCTATTCATCTCAAATTCTTGATTTTGACCACCTCCGTTACTTATTGAATCAAATTATGTAATGCATATGGGAAGAAAACAACTAAAATTCTGTTGAGATTAGCAGTTTTTAAAAACATGCTATTGAGACCACCAAGCATCAGCCAAACAAACAGCTTGAACAGTTTAATGTTAACCAATATTGCAACCTGTTAAGATTAAACACCTGAAGATACTCAAATCAATGCAAATATGCTCTCTGAACCTCGCTTTCAACTCCACAAACAATTTTAAATAAGGCAGACTTTCAATTGAAAAGTTATGAGGAACTATCCCCCTCCCCATCTTTGTGAAATTATTTTTATATAATTTGAATACTATTCAATTACATAATTCAATACTAATGTTTGAATAATTCATTTAAGTTTTCAGACTTATATCTTCTAAATTACTCTAAAACATTTTTTCAATTTGCAGCCTTTTTAACAGAAGATTTTAGTAACTAGTTGCTTGTTTACTAAACTATTTGTTCAGATTTACTCGCTGTGTGATCTTTATTTAAATCACATTAATTATCGGTACGTTTTTATGGTAGACAATTTTGTCATAACCCAACATTCATGGGAAAGAAAACTTTTAATTATTACCATTTCAGATATTTTTTATCTTCCAAGGAAGAAATTGATACTATTCACAGTCATGTTGTATTGACAGAGACATCTGCGGTATGGCAAACGGTGCAATTGCCTTGGGTGCTACTTAGAGTATACTTGCTAAAACTGGTAACAACCACCCTAATTTGATGTATCATGATGAGCGCAAATTGTATGCTTGTCATGGGCACCTGAATACCTTGATATGCTTCTGCCTATGGCAAACTCATAACAGCTTAAGGTTATGAAGAATTAGTATAAAAAATTATACTAAAAGAAAGTAAAATAGAAATAAAAACTTTTAGAAACATCTCCAGAAGTCACTAGGGATTGTAACTTTAATTTCAAAACAAACACTATAAATGATTATGAACCATACTGATTTTAACATTTTAATTAAATTTGGAGTTCACTTTTACTTCTGTCTTAATTTTACACAGTATTTCATTCACATGCTGAAAGGAATTTCTTTGAACATATTATCTTTTATTCGTTAAATGTTCCAGAAGGAAGAGATGATAATCAAAAAAGGCAGTGTTGCTTATTGGATACAAAGGGGAAATCATAACCGAAAAACAGGTTATGAGTTTCAAATAATGAAATTTTATGGTTGGAAGTTGAAACCCCTTCAGAAAATATATGTTAGTTGGATAAATCAAAAAACTTAACAAAACCAATCATTTTCTATTTTTCATTAAGCCATTTGTAGCCGATTATTTTAAATCAATCCTTTAATAATATGGAAGTTGTGTGTGATTTCATTCTTAAAATTGTGTACCTATTGTTTAACTTTAACAAAAGAAATGAAGAAGCAACCTGTAAACAATCTTGTTTTACTAGTAGAATAGTGTGCGGGTGTAAATTACATAAAGTTATTTATTTTCATTTGTTCAATGAGTGGGATAAATAATAATAACTAATTAACAGTTCTACTTAAAGTGAAAAATAATGTATTTTATCACCATCATGAATGAATTTAATCCCAATGTAATTTTGCAAGAATTACAGCATGACTGCATGAAAATGGCCATATTTTCAATGCTATTTTAGTGAATCGGTAAAGGAGAAATAATTCAGCAATTTATGCAAAGAGGTTGAGGAAGTCTTCGACAGAGATCCCATGGAAAGATAAGTGAAACATGTTGATTAAGATGGGAGTGGTGACTGCATCTTGATGAAGGATGAAAGTTAAAGATATAAAGCATCGGTTTAACAATAAAAATTAACAACAAAATCTTATAAATTAAAAAAACAAAGTTGGGACCAAACAACTTCTCATATTTGGGTTTTTAAATTTACAAAAAATTATGTAAATCTTGTAAGTAAACATCAACGTAGTCAAATTATGAAAATAAAAGAATTATAACCACTATTCCACCTAAAAAGGCAAATTTTTCACTGAATATTAAGCACAGACACAAAATGACATTTGGTATGCATTTAGAAGTTGACTTGCATTTTAACAACCCTATTACTGAGCTATTTCCATTTGGTACCCACTGGAAAATAAAAGTAGCCCTATATCATGTTAACTTACACGTTTCTAGCACAAAACTTGGCAATTAACAAACGTTTCAATAAACTATAAGGATGTAAATTTGCCACGTTTCCTTACCTACTTACCTTTCCTTAACTTTACAAGTTGTAAATCAATTAATATATTCACAAGACATTAAAATATTTAAATTTTTATCATAAGCCTTACGTTACACCAAGACAAGGATAAAAGTTTCAACAGTTCCACAGGCACTGTTCGTAAGAACTTTATGAATTCTAGCATGCAAAATAATTAGAAAATTGCAACTTTTTTATGAAAAACAGTAAACGGCCACTTTTGTGAAAGCAATTAGCCTATCTCCTGTTAAAATCAAATGTAATTACATTTGTAAGAACATGGAATAGTAAATTGAAAGGAAAGTTAGGATAGCTGCTGAAGTCTAGTAAACGGTACAACTTACGGAAGTTATTAAAACCGGCACTTCGCGCCGCTCCGGTGGTAACTGCGCAGTTTGAATTCTGAAGGCTTCCTTGAAAAGTGCTTCCTTATAAAAATGAATTGGTAATCATTTGGTGATAGACTCTAGGATATTTATTGTGAACGCGAGGGCCAAAGGCCCGAGCCTCGCCGTGAATTGGATCCGGGCGAGCAAAGCAAGAAAACTTGCATTACAATGCAGCGGGGACGCGGTCTATAAAGAGCGAGCCAAGAAAATCGCATATCCGTAAGTTTTATTCACTTCTACCAGAGCGCGCAGCGTAATTTGAGGGAGGGCTTGAGGAGACCCCCCCCCCCCCCGACACCAGACTTCTCTGATAAGTACCGTGTACCCTACTTTAACCATACCAGTACTATGCGGATCAGTGGCGGCTCGTGCTTAGGTTACGTAACCCCCAGATAACCGAAAAATATCATATAATGTTAGGAATATACATTTTCTTTTTAATGAATTCTATATATCACAGCAATATTGATGTATACGAAATCATTTTGACACCAAAGAGCACCCAACGTGCTCTCCCAGACAAAACACCATGTCCCGCTAGATTCATTACTACATTTCCTTTTTGGCCCTACGCTTCAACATAGGGCAGGTCTGCACAACGCCTGCTCCCGCGGACATTCTGCAGCACTAAAGACCCAGTCGTCTGTACGCGAGAGCGGCGAAAGTGCAAGTAGTGGGGAGAGAAGGAGCGGCTCGCCGCGGCGCGTAGATTGTATAACGCCTTATGCAATGTTCCATGCTGTGAAATTATTTGTCCACTTATTTAAATGGAGAATTTCCTCACCTGGGGACACCGCCTTGAAGTAGCACTGTCCGTGCGGGCGGGGAGGCTTGTGTGCTTCAGTGAGGTGGAGGGCTTCACTGGTGGGGTCACCCCTGCCGGACAGGCCAAAACTGAGGGGCCAGACTAAGTCGTGTCCTACCACGTCCTAACCATCCCAATCTTAACCGTACATTCTTTCCTATCTTTTTGTCCTTCCCCCATAACGATGTGTTCATATCGTTATGGTTCCTTCATCTACCATTGTGACATCAACTTTCTTGTGCCACAATGCTTTCATCTATTCCATAGGCCTCTCTTGGTCAACTCTTGTTTTTTCTGACCCCGACGCTATTAGGTTTCGAGGGCTAGGGAGTCTCTCCTCATCTTCCTTCCTTATTTCTTTAAGAGTAGTTGACAGGCCTTACGCGGGTAGCACCCTAGAAGCATCCAAGTATGAATGGTGCATGATCCAACATGGGAAGGTGGGATTCACTAACCTTGGGAATTAATTCATCCCTAAAGAGTGGATCAGGGGTGGGCTGGAATCCTTAAGCTACGTTGGAAACAATCAGCCTAAGGGATGGAAACCCCTGAAATAAAAGATCTGGTCCTCCAGGTTTGGGGGTTGTGCTGTAGGCCAGCACGCTGCACACGTAAAACATCACACCGCTAAAAATCTCAGTAATATGAATGCCTCTGATATTTCAAAAGGGAAACGACATCGGCAAAGAAAATGGACTCTGAATATTGGTATATGGAATGTACATAGCATATCAAACAAGCAACAAGAGGTAATCCAGGAAATGATGAGAAGAAACAGGTATAGCCGTCTGGTCTGAAACAAAAAAGAAAGGCAAGGGAAGCGAACTGAACAACTTTGTGTACTTTTACAGTGGCGTAAACAAACATGAAAATGCCAAAGCCGGAATTTCTATTGTTATTGGTGGAAGATTCGGTAAATGTGTAAAAAGTTGGGAGTATATAAACGAACGTCTTATTAAGGTAGTGTTAAATATCAGAGGAAAATACATAAGTGTCATAGGAATATATAATTTGAATGATGATGCCCCAATGGCTAAGAAAGATGATTTTAAAATGACAGTCAAAGAAACCCTTGACTATATTCCAAAGTCACATGAAATAATATTTGCAGGAGAGTTTAACAGAAGAGTTGGAAAAACCAGAACAACAGTATTGTGGGTCAACATGGTGAGGAAACTCGCAATGACAATGGAAAAAGATTTATTTTTAATATTTGTGAAGAGTATGAAATGAAAATTAATAACACTTTCTTTCAGCATAAAGATATTCATAAGTACACCTGGTACCAACATACCAAAAAAACTCAAATTTATAATAGACCTCTGTGTAACTAAGTAAAAAACTTCATTCAAAGTACAAGATGTTAGAGTGAAACTGGGAGCCCAGTGTTGCGATCATTGTTTGGTAATTGCTAAAATATTCATACCATTTACATTGGATAGCATGGATAAAGAAGAGAAAGCGGGAATTGTCATGAAACCTACCAAATACAAATTAAGCACTCTTTTCGATGAAAGTACAGCATATCTCTACAGAAAAAGGCTTGACACTAAACTATTGGTTAAACACAGGCCAATAGAAGAAGAATATGAACACATAAAAGAATGTATTCACCAAGCCGCAGAGGAGGCTTTAGGTACTTGTAAATTAAAACCGAAACAGTATTGGTGGGACACAAGTCTAGAAGAAAAGGTTAAGAGGAAAAAAGAGCTCTATTTAAAATGGCTTCGTGACAAAAAACTGAAACTAATTTACGAGGGTTGCCTTTTATATTTCGGGATTGGAGAACAAAAACAAATATTAATCATCGAAAATCACTTCATTGTTTTTCAAAATATTCCCCATGAAGATCGATATACTTTTGCATGCGTTTGACCAATTGTCGAAGCACTTTTGCCACCCTGATTGAGGTATCTCCAAAACATGCATCCTGAATGCAGCAACCGCTTCTTCAGGTGTCGAAAAACGTTCACCTCTCAGTTTGTTTTTTACGTACGGGAATACAAAGAAGTCATTCGGTGCCAAATCAGGACTATACGGCGGATGACCCATCAAATCGATGTTTTGAGTGCTCAAAAATGCAGTTGTTTGAACCGATGTGTGAGAGCTCGCACTGTCGTGGTGAAGAGTGATCCGTCTTCGGCGGTTGGTTTTCCTGATTTCTTGGAAGACAGCTGGCAAACAAATCGTTATGTACCACTCAGAATTGACTGTTATGCGTTGTTCTAGTGGTACGGTTGCGACATGTCCACTTTTTCCGCAAAAACAGGCGACCATCTGTTTGGAAGTGCTTCTTGCGCGAACAACTTTTGTTGGATTTTGCTCATCTTGAAACACCCATACAGTCGACTGCTGTTTACTTTCGGGCTCATACGCGTAAATCCACGATTCATGACCTATCACGATGTCATAGACGTGTTTCGAAGCACCGCGATTGTATTTTTTTAGCATTTCTTTCGACCAATCGACACGAGCCATTTTTTGAGCGATTGACAAATTGTGTGGGATCCAACGCGAACAAATTTTTTTGACAGTCAAATGTTCATGCAATATTGAATGTATGCTGGTCCCACTAATGCCTAAAGTTGTCTCAATCACACGATAGGTCACATGACGATCTTGCAATATCTGTTCACGCACAGCATCAATGGTTTTCGGAACAACAACTGATTTTGGACGACCTTCGCGAAATTCGTCTTGGAGTGTACTACGACCAAGATTGAATTCACCATACCATCGATAAACACTGGTCCTTGATGGAGCTTCATCGCCAAAAGTTGTATTAAGTTCATCTATGCATTGTTGCTGAGTTAATCCACGTCGAAAGTTATAAAAAATAATCGCACGAAAATGTTCACGATTTAATTCTATTTTTGGGACAAGATGAATCTTTTAAGTTACTGTAAACAACACAAATAGCGCTCGTATGTCAAAACGTTCTGAGCACGTATAACCTCAAAACATCCAACTTTACGATAGAGCTGTCAGTTGCCAGATTGCAACACCAGGGTTGCCAAATCCCGAAACATAAAAGGCAACCTTCGTAATAGAGTAGTATAGTACCACAAGTTTCAAAACTCCCTTCTGGGAGGAGCTTATTTTCGCGAGCTTGCACCACCACTGCTACAGTGACAGACTTCTTGGCCCACTGCGCGAACGCGTTTCGTCGCCCTCCCCCACGAAGGCGGAGCTATTAATCATTACTGTCCCTTTCGTCGTTGTCGTCCTCAGAGGAACTGCCACGTAAAGAAACAATTTTGTCCACGTCTTCGTCCATCAATATGTCTGTTTTCATATATTCCTCTTCTATTTTCTTCGCGTGTTCACAACACTTCTTCCATTGATCTGGGAAATACTTAGAAAATAATGTTTGACATACATTTTCTTTAACTCGCAGAGGGATGCTGATGCTTTCGTTAGCAACACGATTGGGTCAATTCATTTTAAGTGGTCCAGAATTTAATAAATTGGTCGCTCGACCATCTCGAAAAAAAAATCTTACTTTGTACATAAATTCCCTTATGATTTGACTGTTCAAAAACGTTTTTATTTTTTTAAATTGATTTACAAATGGCGGCCAGTATTGTTTTACGCCGTGCGCCATTTTACGCGTTTATATACCTTTACTCTTCTCTAAATTACTCAGTGCTGGGTAGTTCTAGCGTTTTGAAATAATTGACATTGGATTCAGTATACTCTGGCCTACAAATAAAAATATTTACTTACCTTATATGTTTCTATTTGGGGAATATTTTCAACCAAATCTATTAAATGCGAATGAAATCTATTGAATGCGCAAACAAACAACGCCAGAGACAACACAACATACGCACGCAAAACCAAAAGAAAAACACGCGACAGGAACACAAAAAAATCAGGCAGACAATCGACTCCATTCCAAAGGAACGCCAAAACGCGCATTTTATTTCAAATAATAATAATAATAATAATAATAATAATAATAATAATAATAAATTATTATTATTAAGTCACATATACAATTACAATCGTGTGTGACGAAACAAATATTATGTATGTGGAGGGAGTACAATTGCTCCCGCGCTATTAACGGAGGATTACTCCGAAAGTGCGAAGCGCTCAATGCCCCCCCCCCCCCCGCCAAGAGACTTGAAGACGCGTGGCGTCAATGTAGACGCAACAAATGTTAAAAAATATGTTTGAGTGGGTCGGATAGCGGCTGGGGGTTTCAATCAGGTGAACTGTTGGGAAGTATGCTTAATCCTCTCTCCCTTAATAAGGAGGAAAAGAGATGACCGTCGTGGCCACGAGTTCAGGAAAACCCGGAAGGGTTCGCCGTGATGTCACGCCACCCCTTTAAATAGCGGAGCAGCTGACCGCTCAGCCCCTCTTTCCGTACGAGACGCCGAGGAAAGCAGACGAGTGCGGTGAGCAAGACCGATATTGGATAGAGGGAGCAAGAGCGAGTAGAAGAGCGCTGTAGCAAAGTTAGGAAGTTGTAATATTCGACATGTGTTCAGTAGGTTGTTTGAATTTAGCAAAGTGGAAGATATTTAGGAAGCTACGCAGAATTCGACAGTGGTGCAGCAGTTATTTGAACTGGTACAGTTATCAGAGATTTGGGGCGGAAATAACAGTAGTCGAGAGAAAGAGAAGCTAGATTATCACGGGGCGTCATAAGACTTTTAATTTGGCAACACAAGTCTAAAGTGTTGAAGTACGCCGAAATTACGCCGCCACTAACACGCGTCAGAACTGAATATTACGCGTCGGCGTGCACGCGGTAAGCACCGCGAGGACGAAGAAGACGAGGGCGGTCGGAGCCGGGGACCAAGCAACAAGTGTAGGCGCCGATTCTGAGGGAAGGAAGACTGGACGACAGCGTTGGTGCAACGTTGAGGACATCTGGACAGGAGAGTGGAGTGACGGCAGCCGAATCTGGGCCAGGGTCGAACGAGCGGCGAAGAAGCGAGGTTTGTGAGCCGAGGACTGTGCGCGCTACCGCAGGTAATACATTTGTAACGGGAGTTGAGAGCAGGCAGAGACACGAATGCTAGAGCAGCAGCTTTAAGGCTATAGTTCCGAATTTGCATAATCACGTAGATTGTCGTACGAACTAGAGCACGGCAAAATAACTGAAAGAGAACATTGTAAGCCAGTAATACAGTTCATTCATGTGTTATGTTTACGGAAAGAGAAAAGTATTGTAAATAGCAGTGTATAACATTGTTTATTGTTTGTCTTGTCGACCTTGTCGAGGAAATTAACTGTAAATAGTTGTAGTTGTATACGTCATTTGATACTTTTGTGGCGATTATTAGAATCAAAGATTTGTGTAGAAGTAAGGAATTTTACTGTGTTGAAGTAATCAAATCAAGGGATTTAATGTTTTGGTTACTTTCAAACGGTGCTGGCGAAGCAGTGGCTACCTTCACGAGCATTTCTAAGGTATTTGATTAGGAAGAGATATTCGAGTCAAGGTTGAGAAACGATGTAAATTTTCAAAATGTTTAAAAGGATAATTTGATTTCATGTTATATTTGTGTATTATTTGCTATCTGGTCTTTGCATTTCGTTCAGTGCTTTTATATGTGGTCATATTTAGGAGAGGATATACGCACTGTTTTACCTGATTTTGTGCCTTGGCGTAAATCTTGCTCATACCCCAAAATATCCTTCTACCTGAGATTTCAAAACTCGATTCGAGCATTCGATCTGGCCCCCCTCTCCGACCTAAGCAACCAGCGTGTGAGTATTTAAGACGTACGAATTCCCCTAAAAAAATCTTCTCGGGATCCGTCCCTGAATCTACGAATTTATCCAATCATACATTTGTCCTAAACATCTTTAACTTATTAAATTGTACAACACTGAACATTTCAAAACTAATTACATCCCGTCTATTTCCCCAAAGCCTACTTGAGCCACTAAACCCAATCTTAGCTGAAAAATACTCGTTCGTCGCCCAAGAGTATTTTTTACATTTTCACAAAACCACAACTTTCACTGCCTCCTCCATATCCTTTTTATACAATCCCGTATTCCTTTCTCCCAAATGAATAGCGTTGTATCCCCACAAGGAATATAATTTCTTGTTTATCGGTCACCCTGACATATTCTTTGGGTGTAAGCATTCTATTTACGACGTACAAGGAGCGTTCCGAAAGTAATGCAATTATTATTTTTTAAATTAATTTATTGAACATATTTTCACAAACACTTAAAATTCTTCAAAATACTGTCCTTGGGCCTCTACACATTTTTTCCAGCGACTCTGCCATGAGCGGTAGGCGCTCTGGAAGGCGTTTTCGGTGACCTCTCGCAAGGTCTTCGTCACGGCTGATTGGATCTCTTCTATGGACGAAAAACGGGTTCCTTTCAGGGCCACCTTAACCCGAGGGACCAAAAAGAAGTCTGCTGGGACGAGGGCAGGACTGTTGAGAGGATGGGGAAGCATTGGCACCCGATGTTTGACCAGGAACTCGCGGACTCGTAGCGCGTTATGGCAAGGCGCGTTGTCGTGATGGAGTTGCCAGGTAGTGGAAATGTCTTTTCTCGTCCTGACGACCCTTTTTCGGAGTCTTTCCAGCACATCCACGTAGTAGACAGCGTTAACTGTTTGTCCTTGAGGAACGAACTCCATATGGATCATTCCTTTGCTGTCGAAAAAGACATTGTTGTCGGTTTTGCTGGTTGACGGACGCCCAGAACGTTGTTCATCGTGAACCTCTTCCCGGCCCTCCTTAAAGGCCTTTAACCCCTTCGAAACTTGAGAGTCGGACAGAGCAGAGTCCTCATAAACCTCACGAATCATTTTGTAAGTCTCCTCAAGAGACTTTTTCAGTTTAGCACAAAACCTAATCGCGTAACGTTGCTCGGTCGTCGATTCCATTTCTATCCGTGACACGGTCGGCGCGCAGAGATTCACAATAACCGACGTCTTGCCGTTTGCACAGCATGCAGAGCACTGAGGCCGGTTTCATAGCAAAGCTAAGAGTCCCCCCCACCTACTGCAAGTGGTCCGATTCCACTCCGACCAATAGGAGCGACGCGGGAAATTCAATTGCATTACTTTCGGAACACCTTGTATTTATGTTTTCCCGTTTGAATAAAACAGGGGTTTCTGGCTTATCACAATACCACATAATTAGTGTGTCAATAAGAAAAACACAGGCTGGCTCGTGGCTCAGAGCGAAATCGCTCGCCTTTCACCAAGGAGGTGCGGTTTCGATTCCCGCACAACGTCATGTGAAATTTGTTCCAACAAAACGAGTTTGGCTGCTTCACAAGCGCTAGACCAACCCTGTGAAATGTCCTAAACCCTATCCCAATTCTGGTCGCTGGGTAGTGACGTAGGAGCACATAAGCGGAACTGCTAAAGAATCAGCATATACTTGGGTTTTTATAACAGACACATCGCTCTGCTTGATACGGTCGCGAACATGCGTCATATAGCGGCACGACTGAAAAAGATGGGAAAGCCGGTGAATGGCCGTGAGATTTTCCATCGTGAAGACAGGCCCTGACGCGCCACATTATAGAAACCGAAGTATAAGAAGGTATTACCAGCTCAAGTTTTCTTGAGCCCTCGATTCACTAGATGCGAGAAGAGTGGGAGGTTTAATTATTTTATTGACAGGACTATTATATGAAATCTGTAGATCGTTTTACAATGCAAAATATGTTTCAATTACGCGGTAGCGAATGTTTCTGATACCAGATTTTGACAAAAACGCGCGTTTTAATTATTTATTCTGAATCCAACTAAAGTTAGTAATGGAGTGGGGGTAGGTATTCCAGGGCTCAAGAAAACGTGCGCGTTTAATAACGAAATAACAGTTCGCTAAACAAATGAACATCATAGTAGTACATTTTACAGATCGCTGAACTACATATTATGTACTTCAGAGTACTGTCAAAGATCGCGCCTCCGCGACAGCTGTTCAGCCACGCCTCTTCATAAAGTGTTTACGTTCATTTATGGCTTTCGTTAAGACATATTGGCTTCTCAAGGTTCATAACCGGTAGCGTTGGTACCTTAAATAATAAAAATATCATCTAAAACTAGGCCTTTTTTTACCCAGGCGCACACGTTACGCCATTGCACGATTCTCCTCGATTACTAGTCGCCATTTTCCGCGCAGGAGCAGGAATCACGCGCACTAGAACGCATTTCGCATTAAAGACTCTTTGAAAATAAACATTCATATCATATAAAAAATTAATTCAATGAAACAACTTATACAGATGAACTCGTAGCACTACACTTCCGAAATTCAATTATTTGTCGTAGCGCACTATATTTTCGTCGGGTGAGGACATCAGAAAAGGAAACGTCGAATCCATTTACAAGTTAGCCAACTGTAAACGTACGAATGAGGAAGAGTCAAATGAGCTCAAGGAGACTACTACAGAACCACGGATGGAGCCTTTATTTATGTTGCCAGCACTAGCTCTCAAAACGGTCCTTTCTTATAAAAATCGATCTATACCTGGCGGTCCGCTTGACGACATACGGACAAATGTATTTACAGCTGCACTTGGCAGGTCCTCAGCTACTACTGTGACGTACAACCTACCGGTTGGAATATACCGTAACAGCTGATTTACGTCAAGTGCAGTTATGTTTAAATCCATGTATACTCTTAATAATACCGGCTATATAAAAAAGAAACGGAGGTTTACTCCTAACGATAATAATCGCTCAATGCTCAATGAGGGTTACGAGACGCGTTGTATAATTAGGAACACGCAAAAAAGGACCTGAATGAAGTAGAACAAATTAATGTATTAATTTTCAGATTGGTAGTCTAGAAACAAGTTACAACCTGTATGAAAATATATTTTTAGACTTTGTTAATAATGACAAATATAATATCCAGGAATATTCAAGGTTTGTAATAAGTTATATTTTTGCTTCAAAAAAGGAAACAGAATAAAATGGCATTGACAGTTCTTGTTCTAGGCCCTTTCGAAAGATTCTTATCATGAGCTGTTAATTTTTAACGAGAAAAAATGAGTGTCAGTAGATAAATTGGTTAAAGTAGATACGCGGAACCCCCTTTAGAGAAGCGGTGCAGCGGAGGGTTAAAGTAGAGAATGCGGTACGCCTTTAGAGAAGCGTGGCTTTGGAAATGGTGTTGTGAAGGGGCAGGGGAGGTGGAGGTGAGCAGGGGAGGTGGAGAAGAGTATTTTTAAGCCCTCTCTCAAACTACGCTAAGCGCTCTGAAATAAATTAATAAAACTTGTCGATATGCAACTTTAACGTATCGTGAAGTTTGGAGACGCCCTCAAGGAACGACAAAACCTCTCAGCTGACTCCTTACGTACAGAACGCATATGAGTAGCCACTTTCTTACTACACTTCCACTCGAAACGATCACACAGCTTTCGCTAGGCCAACCTCATCCCATATACCGAAGGACAAATCCTGCAGCAATCAAACCACGTTGTCTTGCGCCCACTCAATTCCAACCAAATTCTCCTTTCGACAAAACAGGTTAAAGAAACAATACATTTATTCACACCATCGTTGCACTAACACTCGACACTGAAAAATCACAATTAACCAGAAGAGCACAAGAATTGTAAGACAGCAACGTAGCTAACCACTTCGACCGCCACCCGGACGCACAAAATCACAGGGGGCACATCACCATGGTTGCGACACTATTTGATAATGGAGCTCCGACAAGATACTGAGTTGAAATTGCCTACCCTAACATATGACGTGACCAGTTACGAACCATTAAAATATATGATTAAAATAGGGTACACGGTACACCCTTAGAGGAGGGGAGGGGAATGGGGAGAAAGCGAA
Organism: Gryllus longicercus; assembly: GCA_038098605.1. Taxonomy (NCBI): domain Eukaryota; kingdom Metazoa; phylum Arthropoda; class Insecta; order Orthoptera; family Gryllidae; genus Gryllus; species Gryllus longicercus. The sequence goes on along the minus strand of JAZDUA010000080.1, from coordinate 474,311 downwards.
GGCGAGGAGTCTCCTCTAGCCCTCCCTCAAATTACGCTAAGCGTTTTGACAGAAACTTACCGATAGGCGATTTTTATGGCGGTTTTATAACCCAAAGATAGGTAGTATAGTAAGAAGGTAGAAGTCTTTTATAACCCAAAATAGTAGTATTACTATATACGATAGGTATTACTAATACTTGAAGAATACTAGCCTTGCTTCCCGCAAACCATGACCCCTATCGCATGGAATACTTACGCACATGAGTGGCCCCTTTCTTGCTACACTTCCACTCGAAACCACCACACAATTTCTTTCGCTTGGCCAACCTCAGAGGTCACTTCCATTCAGAACACTTAAATCCTACCGCAAACTACGTACTTGCGCCCATTTAATGACATCCAAACATCCCCTTCCGCACAACACGCAAAAAAGCTACATTTATTCTCACCATCGCAGCAAAGACACTCAAAAACACAAATCACAAAGAATCTGAAGAACGCAAGAAACTTAGCTGTACGCCAGCAATGAAGCTAACCACCTCGACAGCTACCCGACACAGGAAATCACGATTTACGTACCACCACACACCATTTCGTAATGAAGTTTCGACGAGATATAAGAGTGAACCCCCACCCCTAACTTTTGACGTCACGTTCGTGACCAATTACCAACAATTAAAATTATTTTAGAAGTGTATTTTTTTTACATTTATTTAAATTGCACATGCTTTGCCTTTTTATATGTATGTACCAAGTTACGCATATTGCTCCCCACCGAAAGGTCCCCCTCATAACACCCTCCGTCCCCTCCACTGTGGATTTCAACCACGCCGTAGCGGCGCGATGAGCCGGTTTAAATGACTTTCTTAAGTTCCACCGTGTTCTAAACTTCAGTCCTTTTACTTTCTCATTATGCAGTAGAAGTAAAGTTATGTAATGCTGCGGGGGGGAAAACAGCAAATTTTCGACAGAAAAACTTACTGCTGGGCTCTGGTAATGAAAAGTGGATAAATCCAGTTGCTAAATGCTCTAGCTGAATAAGATGTTAAAAAGTGCCTCCGCTTGAAATCAAAAAATACTATCTTTCCTATGGATTGATACCACGAAAAACATTTTTTCATGGATCTTTTAGATTCCTTCTAGTTGCCCTAAAATCAGATATCTTCTGGAATTTTTTCAGATTGGTTCACCATGTTTAAAAAAAATTATACAGATTTTTGTCCCAGGCAGATGTACATAGAACAACATATTTCTACATTACTCACAACATAGTTTTACACAAGCTAGAATTGGTAAATTATTACTCATTTCCTTTTTTCTTACATTTGAGCTTTTGTTATATGTTTACAAATTAATCTTTTAGAAATTATTTAAAACCTATTTTATCATATGAAATAAAAATCGCTGGCCTTCAGGGAATATTAGATTGGAATGCAATAATGGCATTCAGCCCACAACTCGGCAACTGAATTTCTGTGAATAACTTCTCATTGTTTAGTTTGGAAAGTTTGTCATTTTCCAGCACATGATTACTTTACTTCCTCTTCTTACTAAGTAAACAACAATTCACTGTGAAAGTTTGGCAGATTGTAGGGAAGTTCTAGCATCCAATGAAACATTGCCCGATTACTACACCTATCACACAAGAGGGATGTTGAAATAAGGTGGAGCTGTAGGACATACTTGAAATACTAAAGATAATTATACAGCACAAATGAATGTTGAACATACAACTATTCACATGTGAATATTTAAAAATCCATATTACATAAAGAACTTTCTGAACACTTTAATTACTTCAGCACAGAAGAACATTTCTGCAGCTCAGTCTGCTGATGTGGGAAGCAAATTGTTCACTAGAAATTGATACAACTAATGTATTTTCTAACATTGTGCCAAGATTTTCACCAAGGACTTCAGTTAAAATGGTCTTTTATATTCTATGAACATTGTTGTACACTGTTGATATGTACTGAGTGAATCGTTACATGAATTCTCAGAACAGTTATTTTCTGCAAAGCTTTGAAAACTGTAACAATAATTTTTGAAGATAGTAATTTGTATTGTATTTCGTGATAATTATGGGGTGCAATTTGTATGACCTAAAACATCGCCACGATTATGAATAAAATGTTCTTAAAATGTTTTTAAAATGCTCTAAAAACAAAGAAAAATGATGTAAAAATGTGATCAAAAGCAATGTGGATGAACATCTCAAGCTGTTGGATGTGACTGATGTTATTGAGGCTTCTTCCATTCGTTCAAGTGAACTCAGCTTGCAAACTTATGGTATGGAATGTTCTTTACCAGGAAATATGTCTTTAGTTGTCTCGAAAAATCCTGAACTGCCAATGGCACTGAACCTTAGATTACATTACAATTTCTAAGTGAATAAATAAATAGGCTTCTCGGGAATTCTGTGGAAAACATTTGTTGTATCTCAAAAATATTATTTGAAGCAAGTACTTGTACCATTAATATATGAAATTTGATGAAATCAGCAAAAAATGCATTAAAAATGACTGGAAAAGATAATATGACTAAGTCAAAAATCGACAAAAAATGCAAAAACATTACTCATAAAAATGAGTCAATTTCTGTTGTCATAACATAAAATTAGTTCCTATACTTAACGATATTGTTCTAAAGCGAAACAAAAAAACGCGCACGCGCACGCACGCACACGCACACACACACACACAACTTCATTAAAATCTGCCCCCCAGTGATTGTCAAACATGAATTTCATGACAGAATCATACATCTCACTGTCCAAGAAATCAGAAATTCTTTCAAAAGATGTTCAATTTAGGACCTTCACAAATGTTAGATGTTACATTTTCAAATGAGTAGAACGTTTTGATTTGGATATCAATAGAACCCCTTATAAATTGAACAATATAATATATACATACGAAAGTAAAGCTTGATTTGATGCCTATAAAGCTGTGAAAGCGTATTTCATATATTTATTTAGCATAAGAGAACAGCACAAAGCAAAGCCTGCACCAACCATCGCACATTGCTTTACAGGCCACAAACAGATACCACACTTGTGCAGAGAACATCATTCTCAGTTGAAAGGTTAACTGCCTACAAAAATGATAAACCAAATGTTTTTTTAATAAATGCTTTCAGAATCCATACTCTAAAAAGTATCAGTTGCTCCTTTTCAATACAATACAATTCTAATTATCAGAGAACATTCAGCACAATAAATTATTTTTGATAATGTGAAATCACAGTTAACCTTAAAACTGCATAACTAAAAAATGATTAATAATTATTTTAACTCATTAAATTAAGATAATAATATAAACAATTAACAATGTACATTTTATTGGTACAAAATTATTCCTTCAAAAGAAATATGTAATTAATTTTGGGTCAGCACAAGCTCATTGCTGTAACACACTCCACCAAGAAACGTGAAATACAGTGACACGCGATTAAGACACAATCAATCAATCAATCAATCAATGTTGATAAAGAATTATATTCACTTTTCAGGGAAATAACAAAAGAGATTTTGATGAAAACAATATGATCCATACTATAATCTCTTCATAACAGGGAATATGCACAAGGACATTAATATTTCACAACAGTCATTCTCAAGGCTTTCAACAGCAATTAACCGTTGTTCATCTTCACTCAAACAAACTAATTCCCATATCAGCAATGTTTCTTCATCTAGTACTTCACAGCACAACTTAATTCACATATCTTCCCAGTCAAAGTCTAATCAATGTAATTCATTTTACATATTTTTCCATGAACTTCCGATGAAATTCAGAGCGTAATGAATCATTAATGAATTGATCTTTCTTTTCTGGTTCTGAACGAGCACAATTCTTGAACACTACATCATCATCCCATCGCCGCTTCACCTGAAACAGGTAATTATTTCTCCATAACTTTGCATACATTTTTAATCACAATAACATATATTAAGTGTAATCCTGCAATCTTATTTATTAATAAGAGACTGTCATTATGGTGGATCCAACCACAGGAGACCAGTGGGTTCAAAGAGCAGCCAATAAAACACATATATAAATTGAAAAATTAGTTAAAAGAAAAAAAAAATATGACATTCTTTGCTGAACAAAAGTATGGTAAGAGTGTGTAACAGGGAAAGAGTGTAATATGGTTCTTAAATTATAATATAAAATTTCATCTTAAAACATTTTAAATCATTTGTTCTACTTTAAATCATTCCAAAAGTTAAACAACTGTCCCTCAAGATCTCTGAAGCAAGGTTCCACAATTGTTATGCCCCAGTCCTACTGAGAGCATCATTTACCCCTGTGAAACACTTGGTACCCCACAGACATTTTACGCCTCCGAGTTATGATAGAAGATGAGGGTAAGAACAATCTCCTGGAACCCAGCCCTCCCAACGTCTAGTCTACTGAAACTATATTACATTGTATATTCCAGGAGAGACAGAAATAGACAAATGGAGTTGCACGATTGTTTTGATGGTTCCTGGCATTGGAAAATGTGCTGGAGGCACCAGATATTCATCAGGATGTACGCTCGTACACATCTTTGATGGTAATATTGCAAACATAAAATGTCTGTACAACATCTTGCTGAATTATGTACAAGCTTTTTATTATTTGAGATGAATGGAATGTTTCTTTTTTTTTTCTTTTTTTCTCTAAGGGTGGGAAAGAGAAGAGCATTTAAAAGCTACACCAACATCTCCATGAAATTATAAAGATCTTACTACCATGAATGCCAACTTCTTGCCCTCCCTTGCACTCGTTCCTTCGTTTTTTCACCTTCTTCCCCAATTCACTACTTCCCAATTTTGTTTTCAATCGAAGTTTTCCCCTCCTGGATATTCAATTTAGATTGTGTAACCTCTGAATGAGACTCTTCACAAGGGCATGTCCATCCAAAAAATTAAATTTGCAATATATTTTAAAGGAAAATTTATATTTACCTTGAGGTCTCCTTTTTGAGCTTGAGCTGCATAGTTAAGAAGAGGATTGCCACTCAGAATATTTTCCATTCGAATGCGTTCCTCCTCTTGGCGTTTTTCATTTTCCTACATCAAAAAAGAAAAAGGTTTTTCAGAAATTTCAGTATTCAATAAAATATCATCCCAGTAAAAATGTAATGACTACTTACTAATTAATACTTAACAATAAGAACTTCCAAAAATATCAACAAATCAAGTTTTGTATTGAAAATTAAAATCTGGTAATTGTAAAATACTTTTATACTGCCATTACACACATTATGAAAAAACAGAATAAGTATGACAAGAAGTGACAAGAAATTAAAATATTTTTGACATTTTTTAAAGGAGGAGGAAATATTGTGCTTTATGCCCTGTAACTCTTCAGTTCATTGATAAAGATTGCATTATAGTATAATTTACAGAAAGTACAACTCAAAGCACACTTATGCTTCAATGTTCCAAAATTAAGCCTGTGTTTATAGTGTAAAATCCCAATAAGATTACTGTTCTTGATGTTTTCAATTTGCAATATTGAGGAATATACTGAAGAGCACTTTCAGCACCTCGTGCAATGTAGACAAGCAAAACATTGCCCCAGTATTTTTTTTAAATTTCAAGTTACTTTATCATTAAAATTTTCAGTGTTAGCAGAATTGTTCAAGCTCATGCACGGATAACAATTTAAAAGAGACGAATGAAATCTGAATAATGATTTTTTCTAGATAAGTTACTGGCTACAGATTGTGTTGAAATTACAATTTTTATGTTATTAATGTTTATTTTAATATTTAAATTTATTATAAAATTTCAATGCTAAGAAGCCATTTATTCTTCATTTCTCACTCTTCAAAAGCCATTCTATGTTGTGTCTCGAAATAAATAGGTACTAAGATTGAGAACACAATAATTAACATTCCTAATTCTAAAAAAATGTGTTTCAGTAACGAGATGCTTATTAATAGGTGGCAGTCTCAAACTGATCATGATTTGCACCTTAGAAAGAGAGAAGATCCTGGTGAATGCTTGTTGTGAGAAATGGCTTTGGTCTTACAACCTGGCTTTCCTGCATTCTGACTCCTGTTTTTGTGAATGTCTTGGGACTAACATTTTTGGTTCATCATATCAGAGATTTACTATATCCCATGATGTTGAAGTTAAATAGAAGTTCTCCACAATCATTGAGTTTATTAATATAGAGATAATGAAGAGATTTTATTTATACAGAGTACATGAACAGCAGAAACTGAATATTTCAATATCTTTTTTTGACCTTAAAAAATCAATTTTCAATTATTTGCTCTCTACATTTTTCATTCGTAGTTTCTCTAGTTCTTTCTTCCGAATTTGTGCTCTCTCCTTACTTGATTTTGCATTGTCCACTGTCTCTCAAGTATCGTAATGCAGCCTTGACATCCTTCAATGCCTCTTGCACTATTGGAACACAGTTCTGGTCTCTGAAGGCTCTTTTACTCGCCCAATATAACACACGAGATGCTTTCGGCAGCGGCATGGCTAATTAATGGATTGCTTTTCCACTCGGCAAAGCAGGTGTTGTTGTGTTGTGGGATTGTGGCAGTCATGCACTTCCTTTTACCAATGTAGAACACCACAGGTGGAATCTCGAGTAACATCAAGCTCAAAACTGAAGCAAGCAGTAGTGCATCACCGCCACCATTTGTAGCCCACACAGGACAAGGCATTTGTTTCCGCAGTGAAACATGCGCACTTAGGTGGCACAAGGTCATCAGTAAGGCTCCAATTCTTGGTCCATTATCTGCACCTCAAGGGAAACGTCTTCAATTATGACCTTTGGCTGACAATGCTTTTTAGCTGCCTGTGTTGGAAGTTGTGGTACCAAGGCAATGTATTTTTTCCAGAAGGGAATTGAGATCCACGACAATGTATTTTCTACATTCACTATAGCCGAGGTTCAGAGTTCACTACAACCAAGTCATCTTGTGCTTATTTATAATGTAGTAATATGGGGCCAGTGACTAAGTTCCCTATATTGGAGTTCATTATAACAATAGTCAACAATATATGTCTCAGCCACCCACATGATAATACATTCAGCAGGGTGAAGCAGGCTAGCATGTTTGATGCAGTGGGTTGTTGGGACAATTGACCATGATTTGGAGAGGTTGGACATGTGCCAGACTTGCAACAAAAGCTCAAGAGGAAGGATGGAGTACAGAGCAAGAGAGGTTGGATGTGTTGAGAATGGTAAGGACCAATACTTGCACTTTTAGAAATCAATTAGGGTAGTGAAGAAAAGCTTAAACCAGTGATTAGGCATGAAAGGTACTGTCGTTTTTCGACGAGTTTTCATACCAAGTGATGAATCTGAAACTGTATCCATATACTTTTCTGTGATTGAAGAAAAACTACAGTAGTGTAAAAACACGACTGTTAGTTTTGCATAAGGAAAAATCAATTTTTTTTATTTTAACAAAATTACTTGTAAAATCAAGATTACACATAATTTCAGATTACAATATGAAATATGAATGCATTTATAAAATCATAAAAAAACATGCACTAAAATGTTCTATAAAGTGTAATAACCCTTCCTTCATAACATTGTTTCCCATAATTTTGATGCACAAATTTATCTGGCACTTTACTCTTACTATACTATTCAATGGAATTTAGAATAGTATTAGTAAAATTTCTGCAAGGTCGCTAAACATATTTAATAATTACCATTAGAATCATGTTTGAATACTATTCCAAGAACCCCTTAGCAGACACCATCATATCAAGAAGAGGGAAGTCCTTTCTTTCTCGCAAACCTGTTTCACTTACATTTGTAGGGAAACTTCCCTCTCTGACTTGTGGAAGGTCAAGTCTCATGTGTTAATAGTTCATCAGCATTAGCAATTTTCATGATGGTCTCCACAACACAAAATATGTTCTCCAACAATAGCAATTTTTCCTGTTAAACCTACAACATCTTATTCTGATATAGGAACTTCTCATTAGCTACAATGAACAACATATCAGCAGTTCGTTCAGCCTTTCAATAATCCTAGTGAAAACAAATGTTCAATACCAGCTTTAATTATTATTGAATACTTGGAATTGCCTCTCACATATAAAAAAAAGTTTAATTGAAATTTCCAGGGTGGTACAGCAATAAATTGAAAATTATTTCAAGACAAATGTCAATTATTTTAAAGATTGTAGCTCATAAAGAATATAGAATGAAGAATTCAAACTTAGCTTACCAGACCTTTTCAAATCTGAGAAATTAATGAAAATTCTTTTCAAGGAGAGATTTCAGAAATTACTGCCTCAATTTGGGCAATTCGTTCGTAGGCAATCCGAAAAGTGTTGGGAAATATTATAATACTAAACGATCTGACAATGGATTCCCAAATTGTATGCAGTATTTATGCGAATCACTAAATGGTGGTCTATAGTAAATGCATTTGCTAGATATTTTACAGACCAATAAACAGTTTTGATACTACCAAGCTCACCTTCTCTGACCAAACATCCTATAATATTTTCTCTTTTGTTCTTTGATTTAATGAAGTCTCAAAAAATGACTGAACTCAACATTAATAAAAGTGCTGGTCCTGATGGAATACCTCCCATTCTTTTAGATAATTTTAAATTTATTTTTCATTCATTTTGCAATTCTTGTTTGAGAAATCTTTAAGTGAAGGGATATTTGAATTAGAATGAAAAACTGGATCTAAAAATGAAGTGTTAAATTATAGACCAATTTCCATTCTAAAAACTATACGCAAGCTTTTCGAATCAATTGTTACCAACAAGATTAAGTCTAAAATTATTCCATTCATATAGATTAATCATGGCAGGATGAAATATTGAAACCAATTTAGTTTTTTACAATCATTTCATCCTTGAAGCTTGAGAAAAAGATCCAGGTAGACAGCATTTATGCTGACTTCAGTAAGGCAGTTGACCCCGTTAATCACAACTTGCTCATTTTGAATCTTAAATCTTTTGGGTTATCAGGGGTTCTCTTGAGGGGGGGGGGGCAAGTTCTTGAAAAACTGTATTAAATTTGTTAAATATTGAAATTTTATCTCTTGTGAAATCAATGTTACTTCAGATGTCCCACAAGGTACCCACCTTGGCCCATTATTTCTTCTAGTTTTCATAAACGATTTATGTTCAATTATTAATCAAGTTGAACTCTTGCTTTTTGCAGATCTCAAGTTGTTTAAATGTGTAAAATCTGCAAATGATATTACTAACTTTCAAGATAACCTATCAGATCTCCACAATTGGAGCTTATCTAATGACCTACCTCTGCAACCTAACAAATGTATATGCATCACCTTCTTCAGAGGCTCATCATTGAAAGCTCCTACTTCAACAATGGCACAAATCTTGATCATGTCTCTTCAATTAGAGACCTCGGAGTTATATTTGTTGCCAAAATGAATTTTAATCAACCCATAGATATGTCAATTGACAGGTCCTTTCAGCAGCTTGGCTTGATTAAAAGGACTTGTAAGGAGATTAGGGGTGTTGGTGTCTTGAGAGCATTATACCTTTCCCTAGTTAATATCACATCATCTTTTTGCTTCCACTGTATGGTCAACCTACTTTCTCCTCTACGTAAACAGGCTTGAGAGAGTTCAACATAAATTTTTCAGAAGCATATCATCCAGATTGGGCCTTCGTGATCCAGATCTGAATCATAATTATTCAAGAATTTCATCTATGTAATACACCATCTTTGAAATCTTTCAGAACATTTAGTGACTATATTTCTTTATGAACTTGTTAATAATAGAATCCCTAGCCTTTTTCTTAACTTATGTATAGAATTCCAACAAGGCATTGAGGCATGTTTGGCCTTTTGTACCGAGAACTTTTCCCCCACAGCTACACATCAAACAATTGGGTTTTAAAAACCTGTAAAAATGTAAATGATCTGGATATTAATGTATTAAATCCCAATTTTACTTCCTTTGTTAAGATTTTGAGAAAGTCAATTTTCGATTTTGAATAACTTGATGCTTAGCTATTTGAAGAGATTCTCTATGAATTGTCTCCTGATGCATGTAATCACATATAAAAAAATAAATAATAGTAGAATGTATTTTATACTTATATATTTTTATAACCTTTTGAATTTGGATCAAAATAGCCCCTACAGCAAATAATAATAATAATAATAATAATAATAATAATAATAAACAATTCTGACACATTTATTTTGCATATTTTCACATCAATGTATTTTAAGGCATATTTAACTTCCTAAGCCTTTTTTCTTGAATTTATTTCTATTATCTTCTAGTCTTGGTTAAAAATTAATGTTCCCCTTTTACTAATACCAATCTTTCGGCATCAAACCTCTATTTTTGTCTAGTTCTAGACCAAGAATGTCGTTTGTTCTAGAAATTGACATTCTGTATCTTTCTGTATCTAGTGTAAGCTCACTATTTTCTCAATTCTTCACACTGAGAAAAAGAAGTGGTTGGTCATAGGTGACTGGTGAGTCATGGGCGATTGCTGGGCTGAGATTCGCAATGCAAACATCACTTGCGTCTCACGGGGCAAGTCGATAACCTTGACTTACAATGTTGATATCTCACCTACCAGATGTTCTTACAGGAAGGTAAGAGAAAAGGAAGGAAAGCGCTGTTAATTTGAAATAATTATGTGTTAGGTAATTCTCATTCACATGCCAGTGATTAAAAAAGACAGTGACAGTGAGTCAAAGACAATTAGAACACTTATTTTTGTCATTTCTACACTTACAGTAAATTATAATATTATTAATTTTGCTATTGCCTAACAATGTAATGAATTTATTAATTTTCCGTCATTTTATATGGTGTATAACACATGTATATGATAACGAACTGTATTTTGAATTATTGAAAACTCTACCCTTGTGTAACAATAGGGCATTGAATAGTGTTACAATTATCTACATGTAGTTTTAAATTACACTGATTTGGAACACTATCCAAATAACTTCCATAAGTTGTAAAGACAGTTTTCTGTATATTAAAGCTAAGATAATTGTTCTGTAGCCATTTAGCAATTAGATTTAATTTTATTTCTGCTTTACATAAAACCTCTTTCCACGAATCAGCTTTAACAATAATACTAGTGTCATCGGCAAAGGACACTAATTCCCTCTTGGTAACACCTCAAACACGTTATTTATATATATATTATGAATAATAGTGGTCCCAATATTGTCCCCTGTGGAACACCACAAGTAACCGTTCTCTCATTGCTGATAACATTTTTTAGTTTGACCACCTGTTTTCGATCAGTAATGTAGCTTTTGAGCAATTCATACGAAATACCTTGGAAACCATATTTGTATAGTTTCCTCAGCAGTAAACTGTGATTTACCGTATCGAATACTTTGGCTAAATCGAGGAAAACAGAAACGCAAGGTATGATTTTATCTATCGCATTATTGATCTCATTTGTTAAGTATTTTATTGCCTGTTCGGTATTTTTCCCTTCTGGAAGCCAAACTGGAATGGATTTATAATACTATGTTTTGTTTTAAAATTATCTAATCGAATTTTTAATATTTTCTCATAAATTTTTGCAGAATTAGAAATCAAGGAAATTGGTCGGTAATTTGTTGTCCTATCCTTCTCACCAGATTTATGAATTGGGATTATTTTGGCTTTTTTGAAATGATCTGGAAATGTACCTGTTTCTATACTTTTATTGATTATATAAGTTAATGGTTTAAGGATGATAGATTGAATACGTTTAATTACTGAAATTGAAATCTGATCAACACCCCCTGATTTCCTATTACTCATCCATTTATAATTTTTGATACCTCTTGTTCTGTTGGGGTAATAAAAATAGAATCTGAAGGTAGTTGACCAG